>CM076569.1:796545282-796610218 GCA_034641835.2 Pinus albicaulis
TTCTCATGATGAATGGAAAGAAGCGATGCAGAAGGAGTATGATGCCTTGATAAAGAATGGCACTTGGAAGATGGTTGATCCGCCTTTGGGAATGAAACCAATTGGCTGTAAGTGGGTCTACAAGAACAAGTACAAAGCAGACGGCTCACTTGACAAGCACAAGGCCAGGCTTGTGGAAAAAGGTTTTGCACAAAAAGAAGGAATCGATTATGAAGAAACTTTTGCTCCCACAGCAAAATGGACCACCATCCGGACTCTCTTTGCCCTAGCAGCTCAGAATGGATGGAAATTCCATTAGATGGATGTAAAAACCGCCTTTTTGAATGGAGATCTAAAGGAGAAAGTTTATATGTCCCAGCCAGAAGGATTTGTGGTAAAGGGTGAAGAACACAAAGTTTGCAAGCTTATAAAATCCTTGTATGGCCTCAAGCAAGCACCACGAGCCTGGTATGAGAAATTGACCGAGCATCTTCTGAAACTTGACTTCAAAAATTTTGATCTTGATGATGCAACTTTGTTTGTTAAGAAATTTGGAAAAACAGTTGTATATCTTGTGGTATATGTAGATGATCTTTTGATAACAGGGAACAATGAGAGCTATATTGCATCCATGAAGAAAGAATTGAAGAAAGGTTTTGAAATGACTGATTTGGGTCATGTTCATTACTCTCTGGGTATTGAAGTAATTCAACATCCTAAATATATATTTCTTTCTCAAAAGAAGTACATTAGAGATCTTTTGAACAAGTTTGGCATGGATGAATGCAATCCCTTAACCAATCCAATGGAACAAAACTTGAAGCTCACATCTATTGAAGGGAAGGAATTCGAGGATGCAACTAAGTATAGACAGCTTATAGGAAGTCTTATCTACTTGACCACCACCAGACCTGACATTTCATTTGTTGTTGGAATCCTCTCAAGGTTCATGCAAAAACCTTGTGAAGGACATTGGTCTGCTGCAAAAAGAGTGCTAAGGTACTTGAAGGGGACTCAAGACTTTGGACTCAAATATACACAGGTAGGCAACTTCATCTTGACCGGATACTCTGATTCAGACTTTGATGGCGACAAAGAAACAGGGGTGTCTACTACAGGTTACACCATGAGTCTTGGATCAGGAGCTGTCCCATGGAGATCACGCAAACAGTCAGTTCCAGCAGATTCCACGACCGAGGCAGAATATGTGGCAGCAGCTGAAGCAACAAAGGAAATTGTGTGGCTTCGGAAAATCCTGGAAGATTTGCAGATGAAACAAATGTACTCCACACCACTCATGATCGACAACACTTCTGCAATAAAGTTGGCCAAGAACCCAAAGTTCCATGATCGAACAAAGCACATCAATACAAAGTACCATCTAATTCGACATCATGTTCAGGCCAAACCATCCATCTACATCATTGTTCCACAAATGAGCAAACTGCTGACATCTTCACCAAAGCACTTGGAAGAGAAAAGTTTGAAAAGTTCAGATCGATGCTTGGACTCACCAACATCCCTTCGGATTAAAGGGGGAATGTTGACAGATTAAAGGGGGGAATGTTGACACCTAATCCTATGGGATGGGTGTGGATATCTAATTTTGTATAATAAATAATAGTAGGAAATAAGGAAGGCCAAGAGTCATTGGGAGATGAATCCCAATAGCCTCACCTCCATGTATAAATACATATGCATTCTTCAGCTAATATATATTCTGATTTGAGGAGTTACCTCCTGGTTTGACAATAATTAGTTACCATATAAAATATTTATTTTTTATTTTTTAATTTAATTTAAAAATTGTTATATATATAACTATTATTTAATTTTAAGGTCACTATAAAAATATGCTTTTGACTATTAGGTCTACTCAAACTGTATTGTTAGATATATGATGTATAAATTAATATTTAATTATTTAGACCTTTTTTTTAATATTTAATTAATTATTTAGAGTTATAGATATCTATTAGTTATAATAGGAAACACCATTATTTAGAAATTAAATGAAGAAATTAGTTATAAGTATTGTTAGAAATGCATTAAATATAAATGGACACTTGAAAATGATATAAG
Source organism: Pinus albicaulis (assembly GCA_034641835.2). NCBI lineage: Eukaryota > Viridiplantae > Streptophyta > Pinopsida > Pinales > Pinaceae > Pinus > Pinus albicaulis. The sequence goes on from CM076569.1 coordinate 796,547,344, forward strand.
TGATCCTAAACTAAATTAGTTTAAGACACAAACTTATTTAAAGCTTTTTTCTCTCCTCTTCCTCTTGAGACAGAGAGTTGAGTGAGGACATTTCTCATTATTTTCAGATTATAAGAGCAGCTTCAATGATACAAGTGATGTGGAGAGCTCTGCAAACTTTTAGAAAACTCCATCAAAATGATAAATTGTTGATTGATATACAATTTTTTTTTTTGAGTTTTTTCTTCTTTTAATGTTAGATTGAAATTTCAAATTATTTGGTTTCAATTTTAATCTTTGTCAAGTTATTTGCAACCCCTTCGTTAGTTTTCCTTGGATGTATACTTTCTATAAATTACTCTAAATACTCTTTGCAAAAGTACCAGAATTCATTTTCTTTGTTTTGAGTTAGAGAAGCTTTTGAGCTCAAACGCTATTGCCTTTTCTAGTTTTTCATGCTATCCCTCGACCACGTAAAACCTTTTTTTTTTGTTTAGGCTTATCATTGAGCTCTCGAATTTACAACGACCCCGTTTTCATTGTTTGTAAAGCCCCGTGTAGTTTGCTGTCTATCGAGTGCTTGAATTTAAGGTGAGCGTATTCACTATTTTGATGTGGGTAATTTGCACTGCCAATGCCAAAGAAAAATATTAGTAAGCCAAATTAATTTCTTTGTGAAACCGCGATTTTATAATCTCTGCATGAAAGTGATGGAAAAGTTGCCATGGAAGGGATATGTGTAATTTGTGGAGGAGCTATATAGATCATTGCAATTGTTGCATAGAACCTGCAAGTATTGTTGAGCCTAGAAATTGCAAGAACCTATTTTCATGCGTGAATCCATCATTGGAAACACTTTCAATGTAGGGTGATGAAAAAACAATATTGTGCATACGAGAATTAGTCATCATCTTCATCGTTTTATAGGTATATAATGTTACATCATAAGGTTATATTTTATTTTACTAACAACCAAACATATAAGTAGTGAAATTGTAATACAAATTAAAATTAAACAAATCATGTATTTTAGTTTTCATTATTAACCTTAGAGGCTCATTTTATAGCGTCTTGAAGAATTACTATGTTAAGAAAGTTATTTTTTTACTTTTCACTTTTACAATTAACTTGGAATCTAAACTTTCAACTTTCAAAAGAAGTTAGTTAAATAAACCTTTTAGAGAGTTACTACAGGTTATGTAATCTATGTAATCCTTGATTGAAGAATCAAGAAGCGAGAGAATAAGAGAAAGAAAAGCCATTGAAGCTTGGGTTGGCAACGGAAACTCCTGAGCCGGGGGCAATGAACCAATGGAGATTTCTAAATCTAACTCTGGAAGGGTGAATGTCTAAGATGGAATTGGGGTCTTGATGCTCAGACTAGTTTATTACTCTAGTTTGGAGAAGAAGAGCTCGGGGGAGAGACTGGATATCATAGCCAGTTTCTCGAGGTTGTGCGGTGAAATATTCTTCAACAAAAGAGGTTAAAACATACATGTATTTAATTTCTACAAGAAATCCACTTGATAGAGTTATTCAAGTAAATAATGTACACTGATTATTATATATTATTCTATGTTTTCAAGTAATTTCTATTGTGAGTAGATACTACTCTATAATGCATCTCAGTGTATTGAATTGATTTGTAAGGATATGATTCTGTATGTACATGAAAGTATTGATACAAGATCTAGATATTCTATTGTAAAAATGACTAGAAAACTTGAAAATTATGTTATACAAATCACCAGAAAACCCAGATTCTTATGAGTAAACTCGATAAAAGTCATTGTGGTTCAATAAATCTCTTTGGATTAAATCAAGGAAATAATAAGAATTACCCTTGCTATACTGAACAAGATTGCATCAATATTATCTTAATATGAAAGAGTATTAATTTCTGCTAATCATTGCAAGAATGTGTTGTATGAAAAATATAGTATATTACATGAGTCAAAGAAATTAAAGTTATTATATGGAGTAGAAGATGCAATGTTACGGGGAAACTTATTAAACTCTACAACTAGTAATAAACATTAGGGTAGAGTGAAATATCCCTAAATTAGTTAAATTAAGCTTAATTAAAGGGAATTGAGCTCTGCAGATGGAAGTGTGTGCTTATTCGTTGACCCTGCTTAGTTCTACCTAGAGGGAGGAAACCAGGTCGAATAGTCTAGAGCTAGTAAGGGTATAAAATTTGAATAAAAGAAGGGACATCTAAACCCAGAAAGAATTTGTAAATTGCAATTAAAAACTGGAATCCAACAAATAGATAGATAAGTACTAATGTAAACATATAAACAAAAAACATAACAAGTACTAAAACCAGTGTCAAATAAGATAATACAAAATACAACCATGCGAAATAAATGCTACCATTTGGAAAAAAAATGGAAAACTATAATTACAAATAGGTACTCAAATTTAGTACCAAGTTTCTTTAAAAATCCAAAAGATACAACATTATAGGACAATTCTTGTATGACTCGTTGTATTATTATCCCCCTGGAAAATGTCATCAACAATACATGGAAAATGTAGGCATTTTAAAATATAATAGAATCTAACTCATGAATAGTTGTTCGCACACCGCAAAAAACTTATATGGTAAATTGAATGTAAAAATTTAAACCCTAGGAAAGTTCCTCAGTCGAGGTTTAAGTATAACTAGTGCAAGTATATACCACATTACAACTGAGAAGAATACTCATACATCTTTCAAGAGAAAAATATAGCTTCTAGGCGAATGGTGAGGGGGTCCGAGTAACCCCCAACTCACTTGGCCTGGGTAAGCCAAACCCACTAGGAAAAAGAGAGTTGGGGTTCTTGAGAGTCTAATTTTGGGTGCCTCTCGAACTCTTGTACCATGTAGTGAAAGATACAATACCATTTATTTCTGAGAGAGGATGTGAAATCTCAATGATAGCTAAATAAAAAATGGAAACATTATTTTAATCTCTTACCTAATGGTCATCGAGAGTATAGAGTAGATAACCAGGAAGGTAAAAAAGAAAAACCCTTAAGGTTTCAAGGTACATCAACATGGCTATTATAGTGAGTTGTGATGAACCCTGGTGCAGGAATGGAAAAAATCATACTTCTTATCCACCTGTCCCACCAAAAAAAACTTGAATTTAATGAAGGCATGAGTACAACACAAGAAATGAACAATATTCAAAATGATTATAGACGTGTTGATAACTGTAGTTTTCTTACATGATAAGAACAAGAATACAATGAGCTCGAGTGCATTTTGAAGTAATAGAACTAGATGAGAAATCGTATGAGTGCATTGGAACAACAAAACCAAAACAATAACCCTAGGTGTCACATGGAGCAGCTCTGGAAGCAAATGAGAGTCAAAATGATTGATGCAGGGAGGGTTTTGGTGGGGTATAACCCAAACCATCCCACCAATGATATGGGTTTTTTGATTAGATATATATCAATGGCAGTGATCAACACAAATGTCCACAAAATAAATTTCCACTTGCTCTTCGAGAAATCTCAGATGAATTGGAGAAGACATGGTGTTTCCCACATAAACATCTAAGGGATGGCGTAAAAAATATATCTAGTAAGGTTAATAGTTACGTGATGAATAGTGAGTTGTATAAATAAGCATGAAACCAATCTAAGGTTGACTCCAAGATTTAACAACCCATGTGGGTAAATGTAAATACTGTGTATAATACTGACAACACATTACAAATCATAAATGAAAATTTTGTTATGAGTTTTAATATAGTAAGTGAATGGATAGTGTGTCAAATGTAGTATGTAGTAATTCTAGGAGTATTGTGGCGAATGTTACAAGTTGTATCAGAGTTGAAGGTTGCAGCACTGACACCTTTGGGAATTGTTAAGCAGAAAATAAAATCGATGTATGCTACTAGTGGACATCAACTAAAGTATGAGTCTAACAATTTACATATTGATATATGTAGTAGCCTACTTCCTACATGACACATGTGATTCATGCCTATAATAGCATTGAAGAGTCGTATGTAATAAACCATGTTGTAAAACTATGTTCATGATATGCACTTATGAAAAACCTGAGTACTCACTAGCGAAAGTGATAGTTAACCATCATCATTTGCATATATGACATATTATTGATACATTTAATGAACATAATTCATGATGAATGTGTATAATGAAGGTGTGTGAAATTAATGATGAGATGTAAAATATGGGAAATTTTCATGAAGAGGACAACAATGTGTTTTAAAAATAAATTTAATGAACCACTTTAGAAGTTAAAAAAAAATATAAACAATGAGTGAGGTAGTGAGAATTGACTATAATAACTAGTGGTATGTTAAGTCCTATCATTTCTATATATAGATGGTTGGTAGTAGTGAATGATTAGTGTTGCATGACTATCTATTTAAAAAAAAAAACTTAGATGCATGAATTGGTTTTCATTAAAGCTTATTGAAAGTTGTAAACAAGTGATCATGGTAGTTACTTCGTGTGTTGGTTTGATGGTGGAAATACGTTGTGTGAATTTTAAAATGTTTGTATTACCCTAAATTTTATTGACATTTACATATCAATGAATATTTCTATACACTTTCACACATGACAATGTGGTGTGCATGAAACTAAGAGGATTGTGAAAGTGAATAGTTGTTTAAACAATGCAGATTTATGACTAACATTATTGATTAGATTAAGCATGAATAGCTTATTGGCAACATGAAAAATTGTGTAGGTAACAACATTGCAATATGAATTGCAACTGTAGATGAGAAAGTACAATGTTATCATATGCATGTGGAGCGGAAAGTTGTAAATAGTAAACCACATCCTGTGACCTAGGGATAGTGAGTAGAAAGGAAATTTATGGTTTGTAACCATAAGGAAGTAAAAATTTAAGCAAAAAACATGAAACATGAAACATGAAACATGAAATAAATTTTAAATTAAAATTAAATTTAGATTGTTGAGGAAGGAGACATATACAAAAGGTGTAAATGATACTATTGGTCCAAAGTTAGTAATATGCAGTCAGAAAGATAATTATTTTATTATTATAATTACCTTTTGGCACATATGTTGGATGTTTACTAATGACTATTATGATTAATAACTATGAGCCATTGAGGCATCTTGGGTGATTGATAGGAAATGGAGGATTTCTTTTATTAGGGGTTCAGTTTTAGGCTAACAAATCAAAGTGCTTACATTGGATCAAAACCTGAACGACAGTGTAGTGGTCGTCGTTATGAATCTGATGCACTTTGTTACACAAACAATGGTCAACGTATACTCCCATAAACACAATATGTTCGCTCAGATAAATAGGTAAATTTTGTGATAGGGATGTTGAATAGGCATCCATACAACCCACTCAGCAAAAACTATATTTCAAGAAATATGCCTTGGAATATTCTCAGAATATTCCCCAAATGGGCCAATGACCTGTTAACAAGTGTCGGCATCGAATTCGGTTAGTGTTGGCTGGGCCAATGAGGTCACGACACATGGATAGCTTAGAGGCCGCCACATGCCCCCCACCCCAAGTTGAAATGTTGGGTAAAATTTTTGTTTAAGGACTGAGTAGAGGGTGGGATTCGACCCTATGACCTCCCCCACAACATGCATAACACATACCATCTCTGCTATCGGTTATTCCTTATGATACTATAGAGCCAGATTATATTTGTTTTAAAAATATTTTTATGGTGGGGCAAAAGAGGGGCCAGCTCCGGTCCATAAGACCACCACCCAGGACCACCAGTGGGAGTTCCAGGAGAAGCGGAGTTTAAACCTTAATTGTGATTTATTTAACCTTAAGCATGTTTTGTTAGTGGTATTCCAAATGTAAATGTGGATTAACTTAAGCACTGGATTAGGGTGTTAAGTGCACTTAATTAGCTCGATAACTGCCACATAAAATAAAATGTGGATTACCTTGGTAGATCTAAAAAATTAGTGGAAACTACCAATTTTAGTTCGAGTTAACTAGTTTAGGGCCAACTTTAGTGGGAGAAATGAAGAAGCCATAAATTTTAGAATTTTCGATCAAATCAGGTTCAGAAAGATGCTAGTTGGACATTTTGAGCCATTATGGCCTCATTGGAGTAGGTTACAGGAGAAAAGGAGCATTGTAAACATGTAAATTTGACAATTTTATCATAATATAGAGGCCCAAGCCATGGAAGTTGGACCAAGGAGATTTAGCCCAGGAGGGGTGAACTCATTCAAAAAATACTTGTGTTAATGTTATGTATGGTGATGCTATGTACTTTTATTTTTGTTGTTTACCTCTTATTTTTATGTTAAATTTCTCTCTAAATTGACATGAAAAACACTCATGTAATTTCGAAGAAAACCTAAATCCTTAAGCACACATAAGCCATTGTTTTTCAAATTATTAATGAGGAATTAGCTGAGATTTACTAACATCCTCCATTTAGATCATATTTAGTATCAAATCTCAAGTTCATTACGTTTTTTTTTGAAATAATCGATCTAATTGTTTGCAAGGTTGTGTTATGCTTAAAATGTTAAAACTTAAAATAGGAGAAGAGAAGTTGGTCGATAGCCATGAAGCTGGGTCTAGAGGAAGAAGGGAAAGTTTTCCGAAGTCTTCAACACTAGAACATCCTCAAGTTGAAGTTGAGTCTTTATTGAGCATGCCTCATGAAGAAGAACCTATCATGACAGAAGATGAGAGAGAGTTAATGAAGAAATTATTTGATATGAATGAGATGGTTAAATTCCTCTATGAGGAAATGAATGTAAGAATGCAATGAGAGAGTTCAAGGGCTCCATGAGGAGAGGGTACTCTAGGAGAAGGCCATGGAGACGGTAAGAAGCCTCCATCCACTCCACCATCATCCTCACCACCATCTTCACCATCCTTATCATCATCTTCCACTACCATAACTCTTCCATATGTTCATCCACAAACTTCCAAAGGAGCTGGTAAATTACCTTTTCTTAAATTTGATGTTAATTTTGAGCTTCCGATGTACAATGGCGAAGTGAATGAAGAGAATTTGGATAACTGGATTCGTTAATTGGAGGTTTATTCCAGAATTTAGAGCATTCAAGAATATGACATAAAGATTCAATTGGCTTCCTTGAGGATGAAGGGGTCAACACTTGTATGGTGGGAAGCACAGACTGAAGATGAGATTAAAATCATTGTACGATCTCAATGTCTTGGTCAAATTTTATTGCTTCCATCAAAAGGAAATTCTATCCTCTAGCTTACATTCAAAAAGCTATTATGGGTTGGAAGAATTTTAGGCAATTGAAAGGGAAAAGTGTGCAATATTATACTCATGAATTTAGGAGAAGAGGTCTTATTTTGGGTGTTAATTTTTATTCTCAAGAAGCTTTGTTAAAGTACGTTGGTGGTTTTCACAGTTATCTTAGACATACTATTCTCATGTTAAATCCCACAAACTTAGATGAGGTTTTCATTTAGGCCATACATCTAGAAGCAAGAGGGAAACATAGTGCACATGAGAAAAGTAATAGTTTCCTTGAGTACAAGGGTAAAGGAAAGGGAAAGTTTAATGGAAGAGGAAGAAAAATTGTTATATCAAAAAAGAAAAATATAAACTCACATGTAAACATTGTTCAAAGAATGGCCATGATGAATACGGTTGCAATCATTGAACATGATTTAGGTTTAGATTCAAGAGATGAAACCAAGATTACAACAATGGGTTTGAAAGGTAAGAACATAGCAACCACTAGCTCTTCAAGTTGTTCCAATGTAACTGAAGATGAAGGTACAAGAATAGAACTCTTTCATATTAGAGTCGTTTCAAATCATACCAAAATAGACACACTATTTAATAGTGGTTCCCAAGCTCATTTGATTTCTGAAGACTTAGTTAAGAAGTTAAATCTTGAAAATTTTTTACATCCAAGACCTTATCCTTTAGGGTGGATATGCAAGAATGAAAAATTTCATGTAAGAAGTGCATCCTAAGGCTTACAATCAATTCAAAATTTATTGATGAATTTGAACTTGATGTAGTGAGGCTTGAGAATTTAGGTATTTTTTTTGGAAGTTATTATCTTTATGATAGGAAATAAGTATTTCATCGCCATGAAAATAAGTATCACTTGTTCAAGGATGTAATTTCGTACATATCTAGAGCACATAAGAACAAGATAATTTTGTCTCTTATACATGCAAAACAAATGAAGGGAATAGTAAATGAAAGTCAAATTTTGACTTTGTTAATGTTTACTCATGATAAAGATGGTTTGAATGAGACCTTTCAAAAATATGCATCGCATGAAAAATTTGATTTCAATGAAGTTTCTAATGCATGTAATAAGATGTCTTAGGACTCTAACAGGTTGCCTTTGAAAGGAGGTAAACAGGATGTGAAAGATTTGCAGCAGTCAACATCAGTGTTTAGCAGTGATGGAAACAAGATACTGGTGCAAGAGAGTGAAAAGGTCAAAGAGAATGTGTCAAAGCGACTTGAAAAATATGGCATAGGTACCACAAGTACTTGTTTTTTGTTTCAAAATAGTACATGGAAATGACAAAAACACCTGGTCAAAATTCAATGCAAGTACAAGGAAAGACAAGCTAAAAATCACCATGTTGATAGTGTTCGAGATGTGAAAATTTTCAAGTTTCCTTTGATTGAGGACCAAGGTGGAAAAAGTTTGTTCTGCAAGTACAGATTGTTTTTTTTCAAATTCAGGGAAACTGTAACATGATGGTATCTATAACAACAAGACAAGGTCTATAGAGCCAAGGCAAAAGACTAGTTTCTGTGAAAAGCTCAAATTGATGAAATTGGTAAAATTCTAGTGGATTGATAGGGGAAGGGTGAGGGAACTATACCCTGATTCGCATCTTCAGTAATGAAAGATATTTTTGGGTATAAGAATATTCCAGTGAGGAGGAATGATCAGGGGCTCAATTTCATGCTCAAAATTTAAAGTTCTAAGATTGGCTTGGAACTTCAACGACCGTGTAGTTCTCGTCGTTTTGAATTTGGTGCGCTTTGTTTCACAAAAAATGGTCATCGTATCCTTCAAGAAACATGATCTGTTCACTTGGCTAAATAGGTAAATTTTGTGACAGGGATGCTGACTAGGCATCTGTAAAGCCAAGTTAGCAAAAAGTTATATTCCAAGTAATATTCCTTATAATATTCTAGGAATATTCCCCACATTGTTCAAAAACGAGTTGAGAAGTGTCAGCATCGAATTCGGTTGGTGTTGGTTGGGCCAATGAGGACATGAAACATGGCTAGCCTGGAGGCCTCTACGTGCATCTTCCCCCCGCACGCCCACCCCAAGTTGAAATGTGTGGTAATTTGTTTTTAAAGGACTAGGTGGAGGTCGAGGTTTGACCCTGCGACCTCCCCCACAACATGCGCAACACATACCAGCTCTGCTACATGCAAGCCAGATTATATTTGTTTTAAAAATATTTTTATGGCGGGGGAAAAGAGGGTCAGCCCGTGAGGGCCAACATCAGTCCATAGGACCACCTCCCAGGACCACCGGAGGGAGTTTGAGGCTAAACACAGTTTAAACCTTAATTGCAATTTTTTTAACCTTATGCACATTTGTTTGTGCTAATTTAAGCATTGGATTAGCGCGTTAAGTGCGCTTAATTAGTGCAGTAACTACCACTTCGAATTAGATGTGGATTAACTTAGCGTACCTCTAAAATTGTTGGAAACTGACATTTTTAGTGGCAGTTAACTAGCTCACAGCCCAATTTAGTGGGAGAAATTGAAGAAGCCATAAAATTTGCAATTTTCGATGAAATTAGGCTCAGAAATAGGATTTTTGAAGATTTCAAACCATTTTGTACTCATTGGAGCATGTTACAAGAGCAAAAGATAATTGTAAATAAGTAAATTTGACAATTTGAGAATCATATAGAGGCCCAGGCCATGGAAGCTGGACCAAGGAGATGTAGCCCAGGAGGAGTGAACTCCTTTATCAAATACATGTGTTAATATTATGTATGGTTATGTTCTGTACTTTTATTGTTGTTGTTAAACTCTTGTTTTTATGTTAAATTTCTCCCTAAATTGACATGAAAAACACTCGTGGGACTTGATAACTTGCAAGAAAACATGAATCCTTAAGCACACATCAGCCATTTTTATTCAAATTATGAATGAGGAATTAGCTGAGAATTACTAACATCCTCCATTCACATTATTCTTATTACCGAGTTATTCTCTCGAAGGTGAAATGGTAAATAGATATAGACATTATAGAAAAAACACAAATCTATATGCCAACAATATAAATTCTAGTATAAATAAATCCTATGCAGTAATAACAAACTGGTACAGAAAATAAAGTCCAAGTTGATAAAGGAATTAATGAGATTTCACTTGAAAATTCTTTTAAGTAAGGGAACCATTGAAAGACCGGTTACAATAGTAGAATGATGGGAGTACACCATCAACATAGTGGATTATTCATAAATGTATCCCATTGTTAATGTTTTAATGTTTCTTTTGTAAGTAAGACATTATGGTATATTACAGTTATGATATTTTCAAATATGAATAGGGAATTGTCTAGAAGAGTATCATGACCTTAAAATACAAATGCAGGTAGACTTTGAAATTCCATCACTTTGCTGATGTAGAGGGATCAAGAGTTTGTGAGTCAAAAAATCCCAATGATAAATCAAAGAACAGTTCGCAAAATGCTTATTTCTATAGTCACCTCTCAAATGAAATTTTAAATAGGAATAAACAATATTACAAGAGATTGTGGTTGATTGTAATTACTATTAGTTGTAAATCCAATATCTGAATATTTGAGATAAGTGGTTACAACATGATTAACAAGAATAGATGAGTGTTAAATTACATGGATATATATATATATATATAAAACGAAATGATACTTCCACAAACTATAATAAGGATATTATTAACCAGATCCTTGCTAGTCTAATGCTTTAACAAACAAGGATATCACATACTACTATGAGTTTGTTTCCTTAAAGTACGTACATACAAAGTGTAGGAAATAATTGGTAGGAAACTGAGTGAGGTAACAAAAAAAGGTGATGTGACATATAATCATGAGAAAAATTAAGATGTGACAAGAGAATATGGGTAGCACATTGAGTCACGTGATTCCTATGCTGACTATTCTATAATGGAACCCTTCCTTGAGACAATAACAAGTATGACTCCAGTGTAAATAACAAAACCAATTATTTATAAATTGGAATAAAGCTATTATTTATTAATACATAATCATAAATGATATCTCAAATGTATTAGATAATTTGCAGTTAAATGAAGTGTATAATATATCGTGCTTTCAATTATAAAAAATGGGTGACATGGTGAGCATGAATAGTCAATGTGCATACAAATACTAAAAGGAGGAACTCCATGATTATACACGGAAGCCAAATTGCATATTATTTACATAAAAAACTTAGAATATAGGATGGAAAATGGATCCTTGGTGGCTAATAAATAAAATTTCAAAGCAACCCATGGAAGGAATCAGTAAGTTTACTCAGCAAAAAGGCCAATAATATGGAAATCTAGAGATGACAGGAAAAAAAGAGTTATTTGAAAACATTATTTACGCATAAATATTATGTATGTAACGATTGAATTAATATAAAGGTGTAATAAGGAAAAGTTTATATGTATGCAGTAGTGTATTAGTTGAAATCTATTATAAATGACAAGAACTATTTCGTGATTTGAAACTTATAGTGGCCTTCATCTATTGGCATAACCGTTGGGAATGTCAAAGAATTTAAAATAATGAGTTTCAAAAAAAATGTTGCTAACTCTTATTCAAACTAGGTTACTGACCGTTTTCAGGTCTTGATGCATACTAGTGACTCTTGATGGGTAGATATAAACAATAATTAATGGATTTTGTAAGAAATATTGATTATGTGTGTGTGCGTGTGCGTGTGTGTTATTAATAAATACAAACTAATGACCATAACGGTTATGGAGGTAGGTCGAATCCGGATGAAATAAATCTAGTCGAACCTCTGTGCACATTCAATCAAAAGAAAATTTTTGCTACAAAAGCAAGTGATAACTGAGTTAAGTGTCATAACAACACTTCACCTAGAGAGTGAAGCGTAAAAAAATTGTATGGATGGAGGAATGTTCCCAACCTATTTTAAGGGTTAAGAAATACTGAGGATGATGTTTCACTTTAGGGAGGGAAGATGTAACACCCTCAGAAATTATTGTGTTAAGTAAGTTACCATTTTAATTTTCACTTTTACCATTAAATTAGAATCTAAACTTTCGTCTTGAGTAGCCAAGTGATTTTTTGATATGATTTTAATGACATGGAAAATATGTTTTACTTTAAAAAGAAGATAGTTAAGTAAACCTCCTAGACAGTTACTGGTGGTTATGTAATCCTTGATTGAAAAAGGGATTCCAAGGAAGGTGAAGGGAGGCTAAACGAAGAATCAAGAAGAGAGAGAAGAAGAGAAAGAAAAGCCATTGGAAGTTGTGCATGCCATTGCCAAGGGAAACTCTTGAGTTGGGTTCAATAAACTGGTGGATATTTCTAAATATAGCCCAAGCATGGTGAATGTCTAAGCTGGACTTGGGGTCTTGATGCTCAGACTATTTTATTACTCTATTTTGGACAAGAAGAGCTCAGGGGAGAGAGAGGATGTCATAGCTAGTCTTGAGGTTGGGAGGTAAGATCTTCTAAAATAAAAGATGTTAAAAAATATATGTATTTAATTTCGGCAAGCACTCCATTTGATACATTTATTCAAGTAAATTTTGTACACTGATTATTATATATTATTCTATGTTTTCAAGTAATTGATGTTGTGAGCATATACTACTCTATGATGCATGTGAGTGTATCGAAATAATTCTTAAGGATTCCATTCTCTATGTAGGTGAATGTATCGATAAAAAATCAAGATAATTATATTATAAAAATCACTAGAAAACCCAGATTACCCTAACAATAATAGTTATCATTGCTAAACATAACAAGATCGCAACAATAATATCTTTATGTGAAAGAGTATTAATTTTTGTTAATCATTGTAGGAATGTGTTGTATGACGAATATAGTATATTACATCAGTCAAGGAAATTATAGTTTTTATATGCAGTAGAAGATGCAATGTTACAAGAAAACTTATTAAAATCTACAACTAGAAATACATATTGGGATAGATTGGAATATCCCTAAATCAGTTAAATGAACCTTATTCAAAGGGAATTGAGCTCAACAACTGGAAGTTTGAAATTTTTTCATACTCCTTAACCCTGGTTGGTTATACCAGAAGGGAGGAAACCAGGTCGAATAGTCCAAAGCTAGTAAGGGTATAAGCTTTGAATAAAAAGGAAGGAAAAACTGAACCCAGAAAATAATTGTAAATTCCAATTAAAAGCTGAAATTGAACAAGTACACAAATAAGTACTACTATTAACAAATAAACACAGAATATAAAAATAAGCTAATACGAAATACAACCATGCGAATTAAATGATAACATTTGGAAAAAAAATGGAAAATTAGACTTACAAATAGGTTCTAAAATTCAGAACCAAGTTTATTTAAAATTCTGAAAGATACAACATTATAGGAAAATTCCTGTATGGATTAGTGTATTATTATCACCATGAAAAATTTCATCGACAATACATGGAAAAGGGATGAATTTTAAAACATAATATAATATAACTCATGAATAGCCATTTTCACACTGAACAAAAATTATATAGTAAATTGAATGAAAAACTGTAAACCTTAGGACTGTTCCTCAGTTGGTAGTTAATTCTAACTAGTGTGAGTATCTACCATATTACAACTGAGAAGAATATGCGTACATCATTCAAGAGGAAAAGGCATCTTGGAGGTGAATGGTGAGGGGGTCATGGTAAGCCCCAACTAACTTCGCCTGGGTAAGCCAAACCTATTTATCTAATGGTGAAAATTCATAATTCGAATGCAGACCATGCCAAAGAGCACTGAAAGAAATAAGAAAGATAAAGTTTGAAATAGACTATGATGGTCTATCAGTCGAGTATATGATTTTTATCACTCTATGAGGTATGAAATTAAATTTCAAAGTCATGTTTATTCTTTAAAATTCTCAGGATTCTGATGTTCTTTTAATTTATTCTTCTTCCAGGTAACCTCACTATCAGTTGTAGATACCCTCGATTACTTCTTAATACCTGGCATCAATTTCTAACTTCCATTTCTCACCTATGCAGGTCTGAAAACTAATTTTCTTCGTTGTCTTCAGCCTTAATTGGGAACGACTTACATTTACTTTTGTAATATCTTATGATTTTCCCACTTTATGTTAACCATTAATATTCCATTAAATATTTTGACACCTATAAACTAATCATTATTATAGCAGAAGGCTAACTCATATTCAATCGTTACCTTAAATTTATCACTACTAAGATTGGTGTATGAGTAAGTACGAAAAAAGTTTGTCTTGATTCTCACTGGTGAAAAATAACCCCTTCTCATCAGTCATCATTCACAAGTCTATACTCTTGTACTATTCCTATACAATTTTTTTTCATTAGTAAAATTTAAATTTCATATAACAACATACAATTTTTGGGTGGTTACATAGTTTGTCGAGTGTTTTAACCTTGCTCCAATTTTATATATGCTAGCCTATTATTTTGGCTTTCAAGCTATACCATTCCTCATCACATTCTAAGCAACATAGCTTTCCATGGAGCATTTGGATCTGCCGTGTTTTCTCCTCCACCCATATCCACATACCGCTTGTCCTCTTCAATCATGGTTCGTAGCTATATCCCTTAGTACTGTTAAATATATAGTAAACCAACATTGGTAAAATTTAAAATTCATAGCACCAGCATAAACGTTTTTGTGTGAGCACATAAGTTGCCAAGTGTTTTGACTATTGCTCTGATACCATTTGTAACATACCTCAAATTTTTATTTTTATTTTTTTTCTTTTTTTCATTTAGTCGCTTTCCGATGATATAACTTTGATATTATATATATATCATTTAGTCGCTTTCCGATGATATAAATTTGATATTTTATATATATTTTTTTTTCTAATATTCTGGCTATTAACCTAGCCTTTCAACATAGGCATTTTACTTTAAGAAATATAGAAATCGTTTATTTTTTACTTCATAATTTATATCTAAACCTAGATATATTATTTGATGGTTCCATTAGACCTAAGCATATATATGTATTGCCATTAATTCTATTCATACATAATTCATATAATAGTACCATTGTACTAGATAAATCAACATTCGATTAAGATATATTATCCACCACATGAATTAAAATTCGATTAAGGTATTGAGTAAATCATAATTCACTTTCAATAATGTTAAAGAACTCACTTATACCATCGAATTGTTTCAGTATAAAATTTCTCTAGAATGAATGTTGATTTCAATCTTAGTGCATGCAATTGGCATTGTTTATTGAGTTGCATGTCAATTCATGTGTTGGCAATTTAGTCAGTTTGTACTCCAGAATTAACTACAACATTTAAGTGTCCTTACCGACGAGTTTATTAACATGCTTCTCACACGTAAGGTTTTGTTTCATGTTGTTTTCTCGAATTCCGGAATTTTGATAACTTAGATCTTATAGTTGTAGTCGTATATTTGTATTAACTCGAACCGTATGGAACTACTCCCAACATTCCTTCACATTAGATTACATCGATTCTTCCATCTTGAATCATACGATTCAAGAAGGTCAAGACATGTGTAGGGTTCGATCTTATTAGGGTTTTTGCATTCATTTGATATTTAATAGTAATTATCAGTGGTTGATATTTCATTTGCCTATCTTTTTACATCATAACTTGTTTTCTTCTGGCTGAGTTCTCCTCGTCTCATACCTGAAATACGATGAGGATTTTTCTTTGTTGGTCCATAGACCGATCCCTTCAGATATGAAGCTCTTATATTCGGTAAGATTTTGATTATTAGTTTAGTTCTGAATCTTTGCACATCGTTCAACTTATACTCTGTATTATATTAGTTCATCTCTAAGATACCTCTGAAATATAGCTCGGTTAATGAAATACGATTTTGTTTTTGATTTTTTTCTTCCGGTTGCATTTGTAACCCTCCTGTGTATTTCATACGGACTTAATGTAGAATCTAGTGCTTCTTTTGACCACGATGATGGCTATTATTGTTTAGAGAAACCCCAGGTTAGCTTTCCTTAATTCGTTTTGGTACTATATGTATTGTTTTCATATTTGATGGGATTTTTAAAACCCCAAACCATATTTTATTTTCTTCTATGGATTCACCCATTTCATTGTGTATAGGGTTTTTCATTTCTGTCTCTTGATTCTAAAATGAAATCTATTCCGGCTTTGTATTGAAGTCGAGCTTCGACAATATATAGTTTTGGGTTTGTCACAGGTAATTAGTAATGTCAATCTGGGTTTATTAAATTGAAATCATTTTCGTTTTATTTTATACATACTAATTCAATGTTTATCTACTATGTGACGCAGACAACGTTTTCATTTATCATCTATCCTTCATTGTCAAAATGATACTCTGGCTTTTCGAACTATTTCTCTTCTTAATACTTGACTCGTTTCCCTCTACACAGGTCGGTTTACAAGCTCTTCATCGAGTATTTCTATTCTGTTACAGCAGAGCTATGCATATACCATTGTTATTGTATTTTAATACGTTTATTGCATTCTTAGCCTCTTGGATATTCTGCGGCAATTTTAGATAGATTCCTTTTTAAAGTTCCTAGTACCATACAATACCTCTGGATTGTAATTTTTTATTATTAATATAGCCGGTGTACGGATTTCAGATTCTCAATATCATTGCTGTTTTATCTGGTTTAAAATTAAATTTTATATAATTTTCCAGAGTTCCCTCTTATGATATTACTATCATATGGTTTAAACTAATATACATTTTCATATAATTTCTCTTCCTATAGAGTTCTATATAAATGAATGTATCAATTCTTAGGTTGTTTTATTTTTCATTTCAATTTATAATGCTTACAATTTCAGTGAATGAAAATTGCTATCAGTTTATTTATATATATATATATATTTTTCTTTCATCTCTTTATACAAATTTTGCTTAAGGTTTAATTTTCAACTGAAATAATTCGCCTTGTTTTGTAAAGTGATCCTGTAGAATAATGATTTCAATGATGTTTCATGGTATTTTGTCATATCTTACTCTAATTATCATAATATAACTTCTGTTGATTTAGAAGTAATATGGTGAATAAATTCATTAAAAATAATGGTTCTACCCTTTTATTTCCTGATTTCCCTTATACTTAATAAAATAAATAGTAAGGTTCCATATCCCTTTCTTAGCATCTTTAATTGGCATTATTTAGATATAGTGGCATTTCTCCATTCTATCTTAGAATAATTGTTCTCATGTATTTATCTCTTTAGCATAAATAGCCATGATTTCTTTGCAAACGTTACTTCAGGGAATACTTTTATTCTAATAGAAATTAGATTTAAGATTTCATTAGTTTCTGAAATAAATTCTAATTATTGACTTTACTCATGTTTTTATATGATGCACTAGCCAGCAGTATATTAATTCTACTTTTGCTATTTATTTTTCTTCTGCAATATAATTAAGTATTTACTTCATTTCAGAATAGTTGTAGTGATATTTGACACTTTCATTTTCTATCATTTAAATTGAATTAGCTAGCTCTAAGTATAGATTTTCTTATAGCTAACCTAATAGAGTTTCAATAGAATGTTTATTTTATACTACAGAAGTATATTAAAATTATTATCTTATAAGAACCTCTAGGATTATTTAAATATCTCTAGATTTAAACAAGACTATGGTTTAGAGATTCTGGGTGATAGTATTTCCTAGAATTTATTCTTGCTACTATACAGAAATTTAGAATATTAATTTCTTCTATCTAACTCTATTAAATGCAGGAATTTATTATCTACCACTTCTCAGTTTAATTTCTCAAATCCAATATAGCATATTATCAACTCATAACAAAACTTATAATAAAATATCATAGATGAGTGCATACCATAGTTTTTCTATGACAAATCCTCCCAACCATAGAATTCCTCTATCTCCAGAATTCACCCCCAAGCTGAGATCCTCCCCCAAGAACAGACCAACCTCATTCTGTTCTGGAGTAGCTTATTTAAGCTATGCTCTTCCCAAAGCTTGTTTCCAATTCTGCGTCCAGAATTTCAGGATGCTTTTATTCTTGTTTGCCTAGGCTTCCCTCATTGAGGGAATTTAAAGTTGTTTTTTGATTTTACAGCTTTTTACCTCTTCCCAACTACTTTCCTCATCATTGGGGAATTTAGATTTTTCCTCAAAAATCTAAATTAGAAATAATTCCTTTCAAGGCTTTTTGAACGGTTTTGGGGAAAGTCTTAAAATTTTCTCATAACCTCATGGATCAGGCTTAGGATCTCCAAATATCATCTGGTCATAGTGCACACATAAATATTCCTTTCTATTTTTCATTAATAAATATTTAAATAAATCTACACAATAATTCTCCATTAGGGTCCACTCCCCTTTGGATTTATGTTCAAGTATCTAACTTGAAAAGCATAGAAACTAGGGGTGTTACACATTATACCATTTAATAGATGAATTACACTCTGTGCACTATTTTTCATTCATCCATATCTAAAGTGCCTCCTTTAAATTCTTCTCCCCAAAGTAGTCATACATTTTGTTCAAAGAAATTCATAAATAACACAAAAATCCCAAATAATGTCACCGCCATTGTGATCTTCAAAACACATCCAGCATGGAAAAAATATATATATATATGAATTCAAAGAATACAAATACAACATTAGTGACAACAAAATATATGCTTATTTCCTAAATGGTGAAACAATGAAGTTATAAATCACTCTATTACATAATGAAGTTAGAAATCACTCTAGTACATAATGAAGGTAGAAACCACTCACAAGTATAGAGTAAGAACTGCGTGTCTCCAAAAACCCAATTTTGATTTGTAGTTATACTAAGTACTCCAATTTACATATTTTTTGCACAAAGAGTGTTATTTTCGACAAATACATAGGATCCAAAGGCTTCACAATCTAAAAAATGACCAAACATGGGTTTTAGAAACATAAATTTAGGAGCATGAAGGCTAGGAAGGGGATGAGAATGAAAAATAGAAAAGGTAAGACAACTATTGAAGTAGTTCATATCTTGCACACTCTGATCTACCCACTTAGCAACCATCCATAGATTGACACTTGGCATAGTGTGATTGGGAGAAATGAAGGAATATTCCTAGAATCTCATTTTTTGCTGACTAGGCTTCCATGTCAGCAAGATCATATCTACAGGTAGATCAGATATTACACTGGATCATTCATCACAACATATATTATAATATGATATTTAAAATATCAAATTCTACATTATTAAAATTTTCTTATATTTCTAGATTTGTATATTTTATTGTAAATAGTGCATGCATGCAAATGAAATTTATGTAGAAAATAGAAAATGACAAAAAAATATGAGACACACATTTCACATAATATTTTCTCTAGGAAACTATTTTAGTATAAAATCTCCACATGAAGGTTAGGTTTCTCTACTCTCCTTCTCTATCTGGAAATATGGTTGTGAGTACAACAAAGTATCGCTTGTCGCCCATGGGATTATATAGTTCACAAATCATCTATGATTGCACTATATCCTACCCTTCAGGGCTACTTTTTATAAGCTAAGGAACAAATAAACTTGAAACAATTAAATAGCTTAGCCTCCTAGTTGCTTGATTCTAACATGTCCCGATATCTTATTAGTGGTTAGGTTTGACTACCTCAAATATTAACCATAATTACAATATAAAATATTATATATTATTGCACATAATAATAATGTGCATAGCCCCTTTTCCATTAATAGTAGGGTTTTACTTGGCATAATTTTCAACCATGGCAGTGAAAACAAGAAGGTTAAATTCAGAGTGGTGCAATTTTCACATATAGACTCTTATTGAGGTGCTTCTTGCCTCATTAGAAAGGAATTTGTGTAGAATAGTATGAAATTTTGTGAAAAATAATTTGAAATTTTTATCCCCAAAAAGCATCATTTAATACCTATAAACACTCTGAAAATTTTTCAAACCATATTTACCAAACTAGGTCCCACCGGTAAAAACATTTCTCTGAGTTGATTCCTGCAATTTTTCCACTCTTAATACATTGAGATGGATGAAAAATAATATTAAAATCCACTCTTGATCACTAATGGATGCCTTTTATTGGTGAGAACTGCAACAAAATCATAATTGGAGGTATTTCTCTCAATTTCAAATAGTTGTTGCAGATCTGCAATGTGAGTAGAGGCACAGAGGAAAGGTTATGGGTTAGTTCAACAAATTCCTTCCATTTTTCCTTGGACCAAAATAACTTTTTTTTTCTCTCTGCCCATGGTAACTTGACTCAAATTCCAAGTGATATAAGATAATCCCAACACAAACCTTTGATAGAAATTGGAAATGCAAAAAATTTATGAAGCTCTATTAGAGTTGTCAAGGCTGACCAATCTTGAATGACTTCAATCGTAGTGAGATAAATTTGCACACATTTCTCATTAAGTATCAAGCCTATATATTGGATCCAATTGATGCCAAGGAAACATTTATCCAATTTGGAACGTACTTTATGCCACCAGAGGGTTGAAGGGCACGCTGAATATGATGCAGGTGTTTTTCCCATCTCTTGTTGAATTTGAGGACCAATGGCTTCACTCAATGAACCTATGACAGATTATGTGTGTTCATGACCTACTAAAAAGTACCCTTACTTTTACTAGATATTGTAAAATACCTCTAGAAATAAGATTATTTAACCCTTACAAATATGAACCCAATACACCTTCCCAATTTAGAAAACCCCTACATTGAATAGATATTGTAGGTATCTGTTTTTTCAATAACATTTTTTATTCCCCTTTATAGTTTTTCATTAATTTTGAGCTCATTTTATATACCCACCAATATAAAAACCATTTACTCCAGATTATATGCTCAATATATTATGTCATTTTTTCATCAATAAATATCCCTCTATATGAATGCACGTGGTATGGGGTTGCTTAGGGGTGAATGCAATAATATGGGTTAAACTTTTTCCTCTTTTATTGAATTTAGTGAAATTTCAAGTTTTTCCTCTTTTATTTAATTCTATGAAATTTCAATTTTTTCCTCTTTTATTGAGTTCAAGCACAAAAAGTTCATATAAGCATTGTGAATTTTGATTCAAATTAAAAATAAAGTATGGGGAGAGTTATGTTGTTGTCCTAATGATACTATTTAGAGAAAAAATAGTGCCGTATCATCTCTAAATTTTGTAGTAAAAGCAATACTGGTCCTTGCAAATTTTTGCATATATTAATAGGTATGTGTGTTTTCATGTATAATAACTTAGTCTAAAATGAATAATTTTTAAAATAGATATATGAGAATCATGTACTGAGAGAGAAATAAATTTTTCATATTAAAATTACTTATTTTATGCAAAATTAGATATTTTTATCATCCTTCAAATTTGGCGAAGTGATATTTCAATTGCGTTTTGGAGACACATGTGTTCACGCAATAATTTTTCAACTCTTTAAATAAATTGAAAAAAAAAGTGTACCATTTTGAAGAGGACTCATAAACGAGGATAGTGGTATTTTTTGAAATTTTTTCGTTGTGTATATTTTATGCTATTACTATTTTGGGAAAGCCCTTTGAAATTGTGCAAAAATATTTCAAGAATTCTGTTTAAAAGAAATTAGATGAAAAATATCATATGAATTAAAAAGTGTCAAATTGATATGCCATTCAATAGAGGATTATCTTGTCAATCAAACATGATCAATGACCCCACTTGAGGACCTTTGTTTTCGTAAATCAACTAGGATAAAACAATAGTGCTGCATTGAAATCTACAGGAGGGGTGATAGAGATGTCATTTTTAAGGCCTCATGAGTTCAATTGAGTGCTCAAAACAATTGATCGAGCACTTGATTTTGAAATTTAATTAACTTTATCTAAGTTTAAAAACACTTGATAAAGTCGTGTAGGTGGTTAACCAACAAATCAAACAAGCCATTTCAAAATTAATCACCCACTAACTGCATACGAACTTTATTAATGATATTTATGTAAAATTATATGGCTTAGCTGCTCAATATAGCTTATAGCTCAACCAAGGATATGATTTCAACCAAAAAAATAAAATAACTAAATTCAAATGTAGAAAATATAAGTGTAAGCATTCATTCATAGAGAAATATCACAACGTGAAAAATACATAATAATTCACAACAAACATTGGAAATTGGAGATTTAGATCTAGAAAGGGAAAGAAATTGACAATAATAGAGGAAATGCGAGAAAAAGTTAAAGGATGAGAAAAAATTGACAGAACAAGAGGAACACGGAATTCAAGAAATTCATACAAATACAAATAATTGATATTGTATACAGTAGGAAATATTATTGAAAAAAATTAAAAAATAGAGAATGAAACAATAAAACTAATATAAAATAAGCATTAAAAGTAATTCCATGTATTTAAAAACTGAGATGTAACAACAAATAAATAAAACTGCTTGAAACTAGGTAAATGTCTGAAAACCAGTTTAACCTATTAGCGCCAGAATCATCACTTGGATTGTAACAAGTGCATGACCAGACACATCTTAAGCTCAAGGGTTTTTCTTACAATGTGAATGATTTTTTGGAGAGTGGTTGAAACTCACACACACTGAAAGGGTTTTGAGTAGATAAGAATCCCTCACACATATGAGGTCACTGATGCATGATGTGGTAGGAAGGTTGAGTTTTTAGATTGATGGTTAGAAGAATGGAAGATAAATAGTGGATATGTAAAACAAAATCCCACTGCTAAGAGAAAAGGGTAACATAAATTCTAGATCTGAAATTTATAGTGAAACAATGCTTTTAAAAGACTTACAAGAATCTCACTCTACATTTAAGAACCCCATTACAAGGAATGTTTCCAACTAACATGACTTCGTGAATTAGGAAGGATTGATGGATCAAGACTGAAAACACAGATTAAGATGCATGCTAGATAAAAAGAGTTACAAGATCATGTTACATGATTTAATTCTACCCCAAGTAATGATTATGAATCATCTTCAATTCATACTAAATCAGGAAATATTGGAAGACTTACAAAATGTAATGTCTCTTCCTTTCCACCTACACAATTTTTTTTTTCTTTTGTGCTTCTAAGACAACCTCTAAAATTCAATTCTGTTCATTCATCATTCATAGATATTCAGAAC
Source organism: Pinus albicaulis (assembly GCA_034641835.2). Lineage (NCBI taxonomy): Eukaryota > Viridiplantae > Streptophyta > Pinopsida > Pinales > Pinaceae > Pinus > Pinus albicaulis. The sequence continues at coordinate 796,570,641 of CM076569.1, forward strand.
TACCTTTGAAATCTCTTATTTAATATACTTCTATTAAACATTGTTTTTATGTTGAGTCAAATACTCAACATATATATTTTATAACTCTTATGGTTTTTTTTTTCTCATTAGATTTTGTATGTCTCATTCTTATATATATATATATAGCATATATATATTTCACATCCTTCCCCATATATACAATTTACCCTATTCGTTCAAAAGCATTCATTTAACCCTTAATGATATACGGTTCCTTTCCCTTGACACCATATATATATATATATATATATTTGATTTTTTGTGGTCAATATATTACACTCTCATATGTTCTATGAGTAATTCGATATATTAAGACGTTTTCAATTGTCATGATATCATATAACATTTCGATATCTAAAAAATTCATAAAATGGTCCTTTGCTAAATGGAATCGTCATTTCTTTTCGACGATATTACTATATCCTTGTATCCCTTTCATTCAACATTTGAATATAAATATTTTTTTTTCGTACAACCATGACTATAAAACGTACATCTAACTGGAATGAAACGTTGGTTGAATTAAGAGATATCGAATTGGTTGTACTTCTTGTGCTTCGTTGGGAAGTTTGAATTAATGTTTTCGTGACATTGGTAATCCAATCGTATTTTCCATGGTAACTTGGTTTGGTGGATCACTGGTGTTTTAAGTTGATTTGATCGCACGACAAAGAACTCAGATTTGTTTTATACGCCAAGGCTTTGTTTTATATTTTTATACTCTGCAATGTATGACCTTCATTTATGATGATCGATCATATTATACGTTCGGATACTTTGCACTAGATTTTTTTGGATTTACGTTAAAGTTTTTAGGCTGCAACGATTTTGGTCTCGATTTTCCCAACCGAATCCTCGTTTATACCATCGATCTGTGGACACCTGGATGATTGAGATGATCCAAGGCCAATTAGGGTTTTGGAGGAAGTCATATTTATTTCTGAATTTTTTCGAAGATTGTTCTTTTGCCTTTCATTTTCACCGTTGCCTCCTAAAGATTGAGATGTTGCTCATTCCGGGGGAGCTACGAGCTATGCGTTCCAAGCCTTTCGGCGTTATGCTTACCTTATTATGATTCACTTCCAAGTACATATATTTTTTCATTTCCATGGTTTGGTACTGATAATTTGCTTTCTGTGAGTGAACACATGTATAGGTTCTCCTCGGCGATATATACCTTCGATTCAGTTGTTCACATGGTTTGATTTGTATACATAATTTCGTTAAAATTCTTATGCCTGTCTTGGCCTGGTTTATATAATTTCCATAGTTAAATTGGCTCTGTTGTATGTGATATTTAAGCTCAGTCTCTGTATGTGGATATATGCCTTTTTTTAAGGAGGAAGAGGTTGTTCCATTATTTTTAACTAACATAGTTAACCTCTCTTATTTCGTTTAGAACCTCCTCTATAATTTTATTGTTAACACTTGAATCGATTTCTGATAGGAATATTTCGTTTGGTCTTCTGTGACCCTACTTATATTGTTTTGAGCCTAGTTGTGCTGAGCTCTAGGTCCCTCACTTCAAGCGGCCAAGCTATACCCTAGGTATACCAATCATCTCGAGTTTGGTTTTTTTATCACTGTTTCCATCATTTCGATTTGGTTCCATGGTCTTCGGAATTTGTATCTATAACCCCAAACCAATTTATTTGCAGCTCATTTGGGAACGAGGGATTAATCCTATGAGGTAATTTTCTTTTTATTGACCTGTATTAAAATTAATACTTCCTTCTTGTGAACTATATTCTTAACTAGTTATAACAAAATTCTTACTTTGTGCTCGTCTTGTTTCAGGTAATCTCAAATCTCCTTCAGACCTAATTCGAAATTGTGTTTGGATAACCTGTCTTTCGTTCGAAGTTAACTTCGTTTAACCGAGACTCGAATTTGTTATAAATCCTGATTATATAAATTCAGGTTATCATGGTTTCTGTGTATATATTATTGAACACTATATTCTCGTTTAATTAGTTTAGTTTCACGAGAATATATATACAGCTTCTGTTTCATATCAATAGGTTTATGATAGACTCTTTTTATTCTCATATCTCTATTTAATGTTAATATACATATCACGTTTTCCCTCTACTGTAACTTCCTACTTTATTTTATACACTAAAATTGATAAATTTACTAGTCATAGCTTACTGATTCGTTTCTACAGAATACCCTTATGTTCTATCCATTTTGTAGTAATATATATATACATATATATATATATATATATATATATATATATATATATATATAACGACTAAGCGAGCTTACATAGATCTTTCTTTGCACAGTAAGCTAATAACTGTGTATCAATAATTTGTATTATTATGTGTATTTATTCATGATCCCTCCTCTTCAAGATACATGTTTTCAAACTATGGATACTTTATCATTTACCTCTTTCTAGTTATGCGAACTCACTATGCAATCTATCTATTTACCCATATGTATATTTTAATACCCCAGAAAGTGTAAATTATCATTCTATATTCTCAGTTTAGAATTGTCACATTTATTCATTTTATAGCAGCAAGAGGAGGCTCTGGAGTTTTGAAGGAATGGGTATAAAATAGTCAATTTCACTAATTTCTAGTAAGCACCTCTAACAAAATTTTGTTAATGATTTACTAGTGTATCTTGATTTTTCTAAGTAGCTTATGAGTTCTGTTTGAAGTTTATCTAATATTTCATATATGTATTTTTTTCTTTGATTTATTCAAACTAAACATGTTATAAGCAAAAGGTATCATTAATACCATAAGTCATGTTTATTTCACAAAATAGAATTCTTTCCAGGATTAATTTATAGTGCAATTAAACCAAGTCCTTTCTTGAGCCTGTACTAATTTTTCATTTGCATGTATCTACATGTGTAAGGTATAAACTTACCACAACCACTAGTTAAAATATATAGATCTATTTTATTTTTTTATGTTTATATACTATTTATTGTAGTAGCAGATTAAAGTTACACTTTAATTAATCTAGGGAATCATTTATACTCTCTCCAGATTCAAACCAATCAATGGTTTAGAGATTCTAGCTGATAGTGTTCCCTAGATTTATTCCTACTACCATACAGAAATTTAGAAGAATTATCTCTTCTACTTAAATTCTGTTAAAAGTGAGGAATTTCATAACACAACAACTACTCAACTTAATGACTACAACATTTTCTAACATTGTCTAATAGCATCTAATTTAAATATTTATAAAGTTTGTATGCATACCACTTCTGTGATGACCAGTCCTCCCAACCTTAGAGTTCTTTTATCCACGGAACTCACCCCCGAGCTGAGTTCCTCTCCCAAAACAGACCAACCTCAATCTGTTCTGGAGTAGCTTATTTAAGCTTATGCTTCCCAAAGCTTGTTTCTAATTCCGCGTCCAGAATTACATGATGCTTTTGTTTTTGTTTGCCTAGGCTTCCCTTATTTAGGGATTTTTAAAGCTAGATTATGATTTTCCAGCTTTTTTCCTCTTCCCAAATACTCTCCACCTCATTGGGGAAATCTAGATTTTTCCTCAAAAATCTAAATTAGAAATAAATTCTTTCAAGGATTTTTGAAAGATTTTTGGGGAAAATCTTAGCCTCTTTCCATACCTCATGGATTTGACAAGTGATCTCAAAATTCTCATTTGGTCAACATGCACAGAAATATTTTATTTATTTCTCATAATTAAATAATTAATTACATCCACACCATAATTATTCATTGGGGTCCACCCCCTTTGGATTTAGGTTCAAATGTCTAACTTGAAAAACATGAAACTAGGGGTGTTACATATTCCCCCTCTAAAAACAAACATCGTCCTTGGTGTTATCAACTAATTACTAGAGTTTTATTTTGAAAATAGATATGGATATTTTTCTATCATCTCAACTTCTCTTTCCCACGTAGCTTCTTCAGCAGTAAAGTGCTTCCACTGCACCTTTACTCTCGTTACTGTTCTGTTTCTCAATTCAATTTCTTCCCGCTCCGATATTTGAAGCGGCTCTAGAAGGAACTCCCTTTCTGGTTCCACATGTATCACATTCCAATCAACAATGTGAGAAGCATCATGTATATATCTTTTTAATAACGAGACATGAAATACATCATGAACTTTAACATCGTGCGGTAGGGCCAGCTTATAAGCTACTGGTCCCACTCTTTCTAACACCTCAAAAGGCCCACAATATCTAGGAGCCAATTTTGTACAACTTCCAGCATAAAGTGTGCTCTTTTTGGGTCTAATACGCAGGTACACATGATCACCAACTTTGAACTCTTGATGCACCCTCTTTTTATCAGCATATCTTTTCTATCAATCTTGTGCTGTCTTGATGTTTCTTTGTATTTGTTTGAAAATTCTTTCCATTTATTGTAAATTATCTGGCCGAGTACTAGCTTATATTTAGGTTGTCTCTAGCTTAAAGGAGTACGACACTTCCTTCCATAGAGTGCTTCAATTGGACTCATTTTGATGGAAGATTGATAACTGTTGTTATAAGCAAATTCAGCTAAATGTAAGTAGTCTTCCCATTTTGATGGCCTATCCATCACATACATTCTCAGCATATGCTCCATGATATGATTTGTTCTCTCTGTTTGACTGTCCGTCTAAGGGTGATAGGAAGTACTAAAATTCAATCTAGTTCCCATGCCTCCAAACAGAAATTTCCAGAAGGCAGCTGTGAACTTGGCGTCCCTATCTAAAATAATCATTTTGGGACCCCATGTAGCCTTAATATTTCTTTTAGGAACACATCTGCTACTTGGGCTATCTCAAAAGTATATTTTACAGGGATGAAGTGTGCAACTTTTGTTAAGGTGTCTACCACTACCATTACTGAGTCATGTTGGTACTTGGTTTTGGGAAAACCGGTTATGAAATCTATAGAAACAGTGTGCCATTTCCATTCTGCAATTGGCAAGGGATTTAAAAGACCAGCGGGATGCTGATGCTCAACTTTAACTAGTTGACATTCCATGCATCTTGCTAAATATTCTGCTACGTCCTATTTCATTCTTGGCCAAAAAAATTCTTTTTCAAGCTATTAGCATTTTCTGATATCCAGGATGTCCTGAATATGGTTGTTTGTGATATTCATCTAGGATCTATTTTTTCAAAGACTCTACATTAGGGATACATAATCTGTTTTTATAGCAGATCAGCCCTTTTTGATTTTGGGTGCATTTAGTCAGTTATTTCTTCAACATTTTCACTTGTAGCTCCTCATAGATTGGATCTTGATCTGCTACCTTTTTAACTAGTTCGTCTAAATAAAAACTATCACTACTCCCAATGCTGCTTATGTTTTGGCAAGAATTTCTGCTTAGTGCATCAACAATTTTGTTTTCTTTCCCTTTGATATGTTTTATGTCCATATCAAATTCACTTAGAAAATACAGCCATCTGGCTTGTCGAGCATTCAAATCTATTTGAGAAAATAATTACTTGAGACTAATATGATCAGTCATCAATGTAAATTTTTTTCCAAGAAGATAGTGTCGCCACATCTTCAAGGCATGAATTAGAGTAGCCAATTCCACATCATATACACTGTAATTCTATTCATGTTTCTTAAGTTTTCTAGATTCATATGCAATGACATAATTTTCTTGCAACGGTACTCCTCCCAATCCCTCTCTACATGCATCAGTACACACAAGAAAGTCTTTGTCAGGATCTGCAATCTTCAGTATAGGGGTTGTAGTGAGTTTTAATTTTAGTTGTTCAAAACTGTTTTGGAATTTTTCAGTCCACTCAAATTTGGTCCCTTTTCTCTGTAATGAAGTTATGGGATATGCTATTGCCCAAAATTTTTCCACAAATGTTCGGTAATAACCAGAAATCGCCATAAATGATCTTACTGTTGAAACATCAGTTGGCACTCACCATTCTCTAATAGCCTTTATTTTCTCAGGATCAACAGCCAATCCTTGTTCAAAAATAATATGCCCCAAGTATTGAATCTTATCTTTATAAAATTCACATTTACTAAATTTTGCATATAACTGGTTTTCTTTCAAATTCTGCAAGACTATCCTTAAGTGTTCTTTGTGCTCTTCCAAACTTTTTGAATAGACTAGAATATCATCTATGAACACTAGTAAGAATTTATCTAAGTACTTGTTCAAAACGTTGTTCATTAAGCACATAAAAGTGGCAGGGGCATTTTTCAAACCAAAAGGTAGGACTACAAATTCGTAGTGACCATACCTAGTTCGAAAAGTTGTTTTACTAATATCTTCCTCCTTAATTCGGAGTTGGTGATAACCAGTCCTCAGATCAATCTTAGAAAATACTGAAGCCCCTCTTACCTGATCAAAAAGGTGATCAATTCTGGGCAATGGGTATCTGTTTTTTATGGTCAAATTAGTCAGTTGATGATATTTAATGCACACTCTAAAGGTTCCATCCTTCTTTTTCACGAACAGCACCGGTGCTCCCGAAGGAGACACACTCAGTCTGATATAACCTTTATCCAACAATTCTTGCAATTGCATTTTCATCTCCATGAGTTCGATGGGGCTCATCCTATAAGGGGCTCTGGAAACAGGTGTTGATCCAGGCACCAAATCGATTGAAAAGTCAATCTCTCTTTTAGGGGGAAGATGAGGAATCTCATCTGGAAAAACTTCCTTAAACTATATTACCACTGGCAGCGTGTGCAGCAGGTTTTCTTCAGGTTGTTGTCCTAATTCTTCAACATGTACAACATATACTTGATATCCTTTCCTAGCTGTTCTTTTTAATTGCAGAGCTGATATTTGTCTTACAAAAATTGGTTTTGGTTTTCCTTTGAGTACAAAAGGTCTCCCTTCGTCATCTATGCAATGGAGAGTTTTACCCCAACAGTTCATCATAGCCTTTCTCTTTTCTAACAAGTCCATTCCTACCAGCAAGTCATATGAGCATAAGGGCAGAATGTTTAAATTTACTTTTTTCTGAAAATAATTTAAGTTAATTGTTGTTTGAGGTAACTTATGAGTTACTTTTCTCTTGGTGCTAGTGGCTAACTGGACCAACCAAGACTGCTGAAATTTTTCAGTCTTGAGTTTTCATTTCTCTACAACTTGTGGACTAATGTAACTCAAAGAAGCACCCAGATCAATCAAAACTGTAACACATTGGTCAGCAATCTTACCTTCCATCTCGACCATAGTAGCTTGGTGTTCTGCTTGTCAGTTCTCCAAGGCGGCACTGATAGTGGGTATATTCCTTGCTATATCATTCACTGTGCTGGATTCTCGATCCCTCATAATCATCTGAATATTTCTGTGTGGACAGTCCCTCAACAGATGAGGTTCTACGCAGCCCCAACATTTCAAAGGCTCCCGCATTTTAATTGTTCCTTCCTTCTTATTATCTCCATCTAGTGGTTTTGAACCAACTTGGGACTTATCAATTTGACTTTCTTTTTGGTTTATTAAATTTTTCCCGCTGATCATTCCTACCAATGTTCTTCAAGTAAGCTGGTTTCGGTTTCTTTCCTTTGAATTCATCCTTGTTTACCCAGCTTTTCCCATGCTCACTCTTTCCTTTTGAACTGCTGGTAGCATAGTCTAGCTTTCCTCACTACTTCGTCCATAGTTTTTGGATTATCGAACTCTATTTTCTCCTTGTACACAGTAGGAAAACATTTCAAAAACCTTTGGAACTTTGCCTTCTCTTCACAAATATAAGGAACATACCTTAACAAATTTGTAAACTTGGTGACAAACTCATCTATGGTGAGCTATCCCAATCTGAGTTCGTGGAACTCCTTTGCTTTATCATCATAATAACGTTCGTTCAAATAACGATTTTTAAACTTGACTTGGAAATTTTCTCAAGTCACTGTTTTCTCATCAATGGCATGAACCATTTTCATCTCCTCCCACCACAAGGTAGCTTCACCCTTTAACTGGTAGACAACTAATCTGGCCTTCAGATTGCTTTCATATTCATAGACCTAGAAATACTTAATCATATTCAACAGCCATGCCTCAGCATCTTCCTCCTTATCCCCATCATAGGAGGGAGGTTTAATTTTTCAGAATTCACCCTGTAATTCCTTCTTCTGTTTAGACTGATGTTTGGTAGTATAATATTCCTCAGTATCATCTGAGAACTTGCATTTCCTCCTCTTTCTGGAACCTTCACCTTCTTGGCTATTCCGTGAGGTCAATTTTCTTATCATCTTTTCCTGCTCCTCACCGGGTAATGACAACCTGTCATTCTGGCTTCTTAGCTTAGCCATTTCCTATTGCAACTTGTGCAACATAGCCATCAAAGGAGTGTTGGGATCTGGCGTGTTATCTCCGTCACCTAGATCAACATAAATTTCATCTCCTTCAGCCATTAACTTTTCAGTTCCAATACCATTGTACACTAAACAAAACAACATCAGTAACAAATTTTTTTTCTCAAAAATAGGTTATACAGTGAGCACAACAACAACCCAGTTTTTCGAACATGAGCTCTGATACCATTTGTAATGTCTCTTCCTTTCCACCTACAAAATTTTTTGTTTTTTTTGTCTTTCTAAGACTACCTTTGAAATTCAATTTTGTTCATTTATCATTCATAGATATTCAGAACTACCTTTGAAATCTCTTATTTAATATACTTCTATTAGACATTGTTTTTATGTTGACTCAAACACTCAACATCTATATTTTATAACTCTTATGGTTTTTTTTTATCATTAGATTTTGTATGTCTCATTCTCATATATATATATATATATATATATATATATATATATTTCACATCCTTCCCCATATATACAATTTACCCTATTTATTCAAAAGCATTCATTTAACCCTTAATGATATACTGTTCCTTTCCCTTGACACCATATATCACCATATATATATATATATGATTTTGCGTGGTCAATATATTACACTCTCGTATGTTCTATGAGTAATTCAATATGTTAACACGTTTCTAATTGTCATGATATCATATAACGTTTCGATATCTCATAAAGTCATAAAATGGTCCTTTTCTAAATGGAATCATCATTTATTTTCGACGATATTACTATATCCTTGTATCCCTTTGATTCAACGTTTGAATATAAATATTTTTTTTTTGTACAACCATGAATGTACAACATACATCTAACTAGAATGAAACGTTTCTTGAAGTAAGAGATATCGAATGGGTTGTACTTCCTGTGCTTCATTACCAAGTTCAAATTAATGTTTTCGTGACATTGGTAATCCAATCGTATTTTCCATGGTAACTTGGTTTGGTGGACCAATGGTGTTTTAAGTTGATTTGATCGCGAGACAAAGAACTGAGATTTGTTTTATGTGCCAAGGCTTTGTTTTATATTTTTATACTCTGCAACGTATGACCTTTATTAATGATGATCGATCATATTATACGTTCAGGTACTTTTCACTAGATTTTTTTGGATTTATGTTAAATTTTTTAGGTGGCAACGATTTTGGTCTCGATTTTCCAAACCCAATCCTCGTCTATACTATTAATCTATGGACACCTAGACGATTGAGATGATCAAATTCCAATTAGGGTTTTGGAGGAAGTCATATTTATTTCTGAATTGTTTCAAAGATTGTTCTTTTGCCTTTCATTTTCACCGTTGCCTCCTAAATATTGAGACGCTACTCATTTCGGGGGAGCTACAAGCTATGCGTTCCAGGCCTTTCGGCGTTACGCTTACCTTCTTATGATTCACTTCTAGGTACATATCCTTTGTCATTTCCATGGTTTGGTACTGATAATTTTCTTTATGTGAGTGAACACATGTATACATTCTCCTCGGTGATATATACCTTTGATTCAGTTGTTCACATGGTTTGATTTGTATACAGAATTTCGTTAAAATTTTTATGCCTGTCTCGGCCTGGTTTATATAATTTCCATAGTTAAATTGGCTCTGTTGTATGTGATATTTAAGCTCAGTCTCTATATGTGGATATATGCCTTTCTTGTAAGGAGGAAGAGGTCGTTCCATTATTTTTAACTAACATAGTTAACCTCTCTTATTTCGTTTAGAACCTCCTCTGTAATTTTATTTTTAACACTTGAATCGATTTCTAATAGGAATATTTTGTGTGGTATTCTGTGACCCTACTTATATTGTTTTGATCTGAGTTGTGTTGAGCTCTACGTGCCTCACTTCAGGCGGCCAAGATATACCCTCGGTATACCAATCATCTCGAGTTTGGTTTTTTTATCACTGTTTCCATCGTTTCAATATGGTTCCATGGTCTTCGGAATTTGTATCTATAACCCCAAACCAATTTATTTGCAGCTCGTTTGGGAATGAGGGTCTCATCCTATGAGGTAAAAAAAAAATTATTGACCTGTATTAAAATTAGTACTTCCTTCTTGTGAACTATATTCTTAACCAGTTATCACAAAATTCTTACCTTGTGCTCGTCTTGTTTCTGGTAATCTCGAATCTCCTTCAGAGATAATTCGAAATTGTGTTTGGATAACCTGTCTTTCATTCGAAGTTAACTTCGTTTCCCCATTTTAATTTTCAGGTCAGTATCAACATTATCTTCGTCGGAGTATAAACAGTCTTTCGCATGTTTAGTTTATAACTCGTTTTGACAATTCCAGTCTTATTGTCATAGAATTATTAATTGTAATAATGGAATTTTTAACTGAGACTCGGAGTGGTTATAAATCCCGATTATATAAATTCTAGTTATCATGGTTTCTATGTATATATTATTGAACATTATATTCTCGTTTAATTAGTTTATTTTCAGGAGAATATATATACAACTTCTGTTTCATATCAACAGGTTTATGATAGACTCTTTTTATTCTCAGATCTCTATTTAATGTTAATATACATATCATGTTTTCCCTCTACTGTAACTTCCTGCTTTATTTTATACACTGGAATTGATAAATTTACCATTCATAGCTTACTGATTCGTTTCTACCGAATACCATTCTATTCTATCCATTTTGTGGTAATATATATATATAACGACTAAGCAAGTTTACATAGATATTTCTTGGCACAGTAAGCTAATAACTGTGTATCGATAATTTGTATTATTATGTGTATTTCTTCATGATCCCTCCTCTTCAAGATACATGTTTTCAAACTATGGATACTTTCTCATGAACCTCTTTCTAGTTATGTGAACTCACTATTCAATCTATCTACTTACCCATATATATATTTTAATACCCCAGAAAGTATAAATTCTCATTCTATATTCTCAGTTCAGAATTGTCACATTTATTCATTTTATAGTAGCAAGAAGAGGCTCTGGAGTTTTGAAGGAATGGGTATAAAATAGTCAATTTCACTAATTTCTAGTAAGCACCTCTAGCAAAATTTTGTTAATGCTTTACTAGTGTATCTTGATTTTTCTAAGCAACTTATGAGTTCTATTCGAAGTTTATTTAATATTTCATATATGTATTTTTTTCTTTGAGTTATTCAAACTGAACATGTTATAAGAAAAAGGTATCATTAATACCATAAGTCATGTTTATTTCACAAAACAGAATTCTTTCCAGGTTTAATTTATAGTGCAATTAAACCAAGTCCTTTCTTGAGCCTGTACTAATTTTTCATTTGCATGTATCTACATGTGTAAGGTATACACTTACCACAACCACCAATTAAAATATATAAATCTAGTTTATTTTTTCCTGTTTATGTACTATTTATTGTAGAAGCATATTAAAGTTACACTTTAATTAATCTAGGGAATCATTTATACTCTCTCCAGATTTAAAACACCAAATGGTTTAGAGATTCTGGTTGACAATGTTCCATGGATTTATTCCTACTACCATACAGAAATTTATAATAATTATCTCTTCTACTTAAATTCTGTTAAAAGTGAGGAATTTCATAACACAACAACTACTCAACTTAAGCACTACAGCATTTTCCAACATTGTCTAATAGCATATAATTTAAATAATTATAAAGTTTGTATGCATACCACTTCTATGATGACCATTCCTCCCAACCTTAGAGTTCTTTTATCCACAAAACTCACCCCCGAGCTGAGATCCTCTCCCAGAACAGACCAACATCAATCTGTTCTGGAGTAGCTTATTTAAGCCTATGCTCCCCAAAGCTTGTTTCTAATTCTGCGTCCAGAATTACAGGATGTTTGTATTCTTGTTTGCCTAGGATTACCTTATTTAGGGATTTTTAAAGCTAATTTTTGCTTTTCCAGCTTTTTTCCTCTTCCCAACTACTCTCCACCTCATTGGGGAAATCTAGATTTTTCCTCGAAAATCTAAATTAGAAATAAATTCTTTCAAGGATTTTTTAAATATTTTTGGGGAAAATCTTAGCCTCTTTCCATACCTCATGGATTTGGCAAGTGATCTCAAAATTATCATTTGGTCAACATGCACAAAAATATTTTATTTATTTCTCAAAATTAAATAATTAATTACATCCACACCATAATTATCCATTGGGGTCCACCCCCTTTGGATTTAAGTTCAAATGTCTAACTTGAAAAACATGAAACTAGGGGTTTTACATAAAAATAGATCCATATGTCTTGGAGGTTCACAAAATTAATAAAAGCATAAGATACAACTTTTTATAATAAATCTAGAAAGATGGATAAGGTATATAAAAATAGAAGGGAAAACAATACACACATCACACATTTTGTGAGTCCTCAAGAGTGCATCCAGATATATTATATTCTCAAAAGAATACCTTGCTCAGAATATATGAGAACAACAATAAGGGACTCGTCCATTGTGCAATCGACCAACTCCCCTATTTCTTCATTACTTTACATAGCATATATACAAAAAATAAGTTATTTTGAAGTCTCCATAAAAAGTGCAATTATGTTTTAGAGACTTTATTACAATCCTCTACATATAGTATAGCTTACCTTAAACATAACAAAAAGTGCACTGAAATATAAATGAATAAAAAACATAATAGTATGGATCTCTAAATGGCTAAGTTGAGGTGGTTGGGTGCTCCTCGTTTTTTGGAAACGTGCCTCCACAAAAAGTGAAACTTCCAACTAAAAAGACACCTCAACCTTTATCTACAAAAGTGTAGGAATAACCACCTGAAACTAACATCTGGAAGATAGCTTGACTGGATGAGACTTGGAAAAATACTATTACCATTGAGGCTACATTCACTTTATCATGATTTAGTGTCAAAAGCAACCTTTTCTCCTCCTTATACAAAATCCGCAAATAATAGTTACTTTTTCCAAAAAGGGTAGCTATATATGGAAATAATGTTTGTATAAGCCAAAATTGACTTGATTCTTCATATTTTCAAGGTTCTGTATATTCAATCATCATAGACCGAATATAGCAGAGAAAGTTCTTATAGATTCAGCCTTGGTTACCCTTTTGTTTGAATTTCTTTTCTTCACTTTCTTTTTCTATTGAATCTTCTTCTTCCTTGGTTGATTTTCACAATCTCATGACATATGGCTTCTGTTGTATTCTTGTCATCATTTGTAATAACTAAAACATGAATTATAGCTTCTCTGCAATCACTAATTTCTCTATGGAGATCTACACGTGGAAGGTCTCTTATTCCTACAAAATCAACAAAGATCAAATCACTTTTAATTGATGATGTAATATCCCTCGCTTAAGCCATCATAAAAACTCTCCTAAATGAGGGTTGTTAAATAATTAAATATTATTAATTATTATATTCATATTACATGAAGAATATTATTGTAATTCCTAATTATAAGAATATTGTAAGAATTATTTCTTAATTATTTTATTTAGAATCATTTATATTATTCTATAGAAACAAATTATATTTCCAAGTTCGTATCTTTTATGAGTTCTAGAAATAATGAGTAGTAGTTTTGGAAACTATGGATAAGTGACATTTTTCTCATAAGGAAAAATAAAATATACCTTGAGAAGAAAAGCATGAGAGATTTATGGAGTGCTTTTGTAATTTAGGAAAAATCAGATTTATGGATGCTTTATGGAATGATTTTATGATTTAGAAAATTTGGAATGATTTTATGATTTAGGAAATGCTATTCCATTTTCTTAATGGTATTTATTGTAATCCTATGAAAAATAGAGGAAGGGAATGAGAGAATGCATGGAGAATGGAGCCAAGGAAGAGGAAGAAGGAATTCCAAGCATGCATTAAAAGATAAGTAACTATTTTCATTGAAAATAATTTTCTTTGCATATGGGGCATGATGATATAATAATTGAATTTATTGCTAGGAAAAATTCATATGATAAACAATCAAGATTAATTCTTGAGAAAACCTCTATATAATGTTGTGCATAGAAGAATAATTGTTTTATTTATTGAAATATTAGAAGATTTCATGTGTTGTGAATTCATAAAATGTTTTCATGGCTAAATAATTCTGTGAATTGCATGAGTTATTGTAAAACAGGGTCTAAATATGACTTTGTATCTCCCAAACCGAAATAGATATGAAAAATTCAAAGAGTTTTTTGTAAAATGGGATGTTATGACCTAAGGCCTCTTTCATATTTTAAAAATTAGTTTCCCATGTCTCAAAACTCGTGTCCATAATTGATGACAAAAATAGAAGATTATTTAATATTTAATTTTGGAAAAATGAGCTCCAAATATTTGTTCGAATATTCCAAAAAGTAACACTTCTGTAAAAAAATGAGATAGGTTATTTTTAATGCACCCATTAGCAACAAAACCCTCTTTGGGTTTTCAAAAAATATTTTCCATTTGGTTGGGAACCGAGTCCAAATTTGATGACAAAAACAGGAAATTATTTAATATTTAAATCTGGAAAAATGGGAAGGAAAGATTCATTCGAATCTTAAAAACCGTGACTTCTGTGAAAAATATGGGAAAGGTTATTTTTAATATGTCTATTCCAAACAAAAACCTCCTTTGGTTTTTTATAATTTGTTACCATATGTTCTTAATACGCGTCCAAAATGGATGGCTAAAACAGGAAAAACTGAGTAAAACATTGTGCTTCCATTTCATTTTTCAATGAGATAAGAATAATTGTTTATCTGCATATAGACATAATAATTATGTTGATAATTATTTAAAATGAATTAAGTTATTTCTTTTAAGATATTACCAAGTATGTTCTTATTATGCATATGCATTAAAAGTTAACAACAATATTGGACTCTTGAAGAGAGTATGTGCTTAGGTGCACCTGAATCATATCTAGTATATTTGATCTACTAGAAATTATTATGTGATTTTACATGCATGAAGTGCTTCAGTCATGTAGAAAGATATAAATAAATTATGTGAGGGGTAGCTCACATAAAACCCTTTACGTAAAAGGAAATTGGCTGTGTTATTTTAGAATGATTTGTTATTCCTGCTATTTCTTGAGGAAATAATACAAATCTCTCTAGTGTGTGAAATGATAAGAAAATATTTCATGCATAATAGCTAGTGAGTTAGCTATATTTTGAGAAAAGAATAATTAGGGTGTAAAAATCCTTAGAAAATAAATATATATATTTGTATGCAAGGAAGCAATTATTACGTTAGAACTCTTCAAAAATAATTCAAGACAAAAATATATCCTTGTATGCATTATTGGATTAGATTCTTAGAGAGGAAAAAGAGTAATCACGTGAGTTATTATGTAATATCATTTAGAGAAATATATATTCTTGCATGCATGGGAAAAGTATAGTTTTGGGTATTCTATTTCTAGAGAAAAGGAAGATGAAATCACATAATATTTATTGTGTTAGTCTTCTTTTGGGAAAAATAATATGTATTTTTCTAACCTAAAGGGATTAGATATGGTATTAGCTTTATTTTGAGAGTATTATGCATAGTTATGGGGTTATATTTTTTTGGATGAGATAGAAATGTCTCTTTGCGTGCATGAAAGAATAAGAAGAATGTGTTTGACCCATTGGAAAAGAAATGTGTCTATTTTTCGATGAAATATTTATTTATTTTCTTTTGGAAAGAAATATATGTTTTATATGCAAGAATAACAAGCTATGTTATTGCATGTACACAATTATAACTAGTATGTTAACTATGTTTGAAATCAAGCTGGCATAGTTATAAATAATAGCTGTTCTGAATAGCTCTTGGGTGGAAAATATGTTTTTGGAAAAGAACATGTATTCACATGCATAAGTATAACATCTATTGCATTAATCATTTTTAAAAAGAAAACATAATAGTAGGCAAAAAGAGAAATTTCTTGTTGGGATAGTTATCTTGAAATATTTTTATGCATTTGCATGCACAGTAATATTATATAGTATGTTAGCTTTCCTTTGGAAATAATATGAAAGTGAATGAAAAATTTTGTTAGTTTTTTTTGGAAAGATAATGCTTGATAGTGATTTATTTGTTACTAATGCATGTGAAATGATGCTAAAGAAGGAAATTAATTTCAATGTGGTAATTTTATTATACATGAAGACAAATAGTGTTAAGTGTCACAAATAGAGATTGATTACTGGTTTATTAATATTTTATCTAATCATGATATCAAGTGTGCTGACGACAACAATGGTAGAAAATAAGGATGGCTTGAGAAAAGGATTTTCAAGTTTAACATTGTGCAATATAAAGAGTTGTTTGTCCATGCAGGTTTAGTAGTTCCAACTACACAATGACCCACTGAAGGAAGCAGTCTGACTACAAAGACAAAGATTGAGGATTCATGGGTAAATGGTATCATGATGATTGTAATAGCTGATAGCTAGTTATGTTTCACTTAAGATTATTTTTATATGTAATTTTTATGACAATGGTCAAGGGATGGACTCTCCTATAACCATTGAGAGAGGGGTGACAACCCTCACAAGCGTCTACTAATAAAATTAAACGTTTGTTAGTTTTCAAGATACAAGATTTCCAGGGTATATTGGTGCCTAATGATGTGATTG
The DNA here is from genome assembly GCA_034641835.2 of Pinus albicaulis. Classification (NCBI taxonomy): domain Eukaryota; kingdom Viridiplantae; phylum Streptophyta; class Pinopsida; order Pinales; family Pinaceae; genus Pinus; species Pinus albicaulis. The sequence continues at coordinate 796,587,510 of CM076569.1, forward strand.
TTCATTGTTTAATTTTCATGATGTTAATCTATCTCCTGATGCGATGTTTAGATTCTCAATTATGGGATTTACTAATTGAGGTAAAATGATCATGGGATCGATGCATATTTATAGCAGGAAATTTAAGTTAATATGCTACAACAAGGACAATTAATGGTTGTGTAACTCACCATGATTTTTACTAAATATTACTCTAAGTGATGATGATGGGTATTTAAATGGTTAATGTGGAAATATAGAAATTAATTTATAAGGTTTCACATTCGTAAATGTTGAAAAATTTTCCTAACTCCATGCACTTTCATGTGAGGTTATGGAGGTATGTTATAAATGGTATCAGAGAAAAAATTTGCAACACTGGCGCCTTTTGGGAATCATTATGAAAATAAAGTATAGATATGATGCTAGTGGGCATCATCTCAGATACGATTTTAATTAAACTTGTAGTCTACTACAATTAAGATCAGATGTATGATGCATGATTAATGACCGCATGCAAGAGTAGAAAGTTATAATGTTTCTTTAAAAGTTGTGTTCATGAAATTTGAATATGGATGTGGATAAAATACAATAAAACTTCTATTGTACCTCTAAACCATCTGATTGCTCACTGTTTATAGTGCGAATTAATTACCAACCTTTGCATGTATAATATTAGAACAATGATTATGTTGCATAAAAAAGGGGGGGGAAAGCATGATTAAATTTACCATTCACTTCTTATAAATAATGAATGCATGTATAGTTGGTGTGATAACTAAATAATTTAGAAGTTGGGGTTGACCCTAAAGAGGACAACAGAATATTGTAAAAACAAAACAAAAAAATTGAACGAACCTCTTTAGTTGTTAAAAATAAGCTATGAGTGAAGTGGAACTCACATAGTGAACTTAAAGTAAATGAAAAAATCATAGTAGCATAATTGTGGGTTCTCTTTCTTCATTTAGAGTTGTAGAAGAAATTTTTCATTCCATGTGTTTGAAATAAATGAGATCCAAAGTTTTGTTGTTTTAAATAATTGCATCAGTGGAAGTTTTGGATGTGATTAATCTGAAAATTATGGGGTATTCATACTTTGAGATCATGTAACCCCCATGTTGATTCCAACAAAAAATTATTTTTAGACTTGGATCCATAATTTGGTCGAAATTCCTGATTAGACACTCCTATAGGGATTGTTGGTTGTGTTGTTGGAAGAAATTTTACCATTGATGATACGAATATGATACATGCTATTCTATAAATTATAGTTTTACTATCTCTATGATAGTTGAAGCATATTTCTGGAAATTTATTTCATGTCTTCTAACTAGTCCCTCAATGGCGATAGATTGTATGCTTGCTAACTATTTGGTAGAATGTCTCATTGACCATAGATTGCATGCTTGCAAATTGTTGTTAAAATTCCTCAATGGATGTAGATTGCATGCTTGAAAATTGTTTGTTGGAATGTTGAATTGGTTGTACATTGCATTCTTGCAGACTATTTGATAAAAGTCTACAGTTGTTTTAGATTGCATGACTGCAAGTTATTTTCACAAAATTCCTCAATGGTTGTCATTTACATGGCTGCAAGCTAATGGTAAGGAAAGAAAAAAACACATTTTGTGTCCTAGTGTTCAATGGGACTATTATTTCTCTTTAATATTGATGGTTTCTAAATTGAGACCTTAAATAAAGTATGATGCTATGGTTTGGAAGATATGTTAATGTCTTTTTTTCTAAGTTACACAATTATTGTTATGTGGAAATTTGGAATGTATGCCACCTATATTACATATGATGAATTGTTGTCAATGTACTTAGGCAAATTGTTGGACACATGTTGAGGGTCAAGTATAGATGCATGGTGTACATAAATGTTCCTTTGCCTTAATGATAATATGTAAATGAAAAATTATGTAAATTACAATGGATTTTTAGACATTCATTATTTTTAGACATTGAATTTTTATTGGATTCAATGACTATGGAAGCCATAATGGGGCTCATGTGATGATATAATATTATTATTGAGCTAATGAATACATTGGTTGGGGTATTCAGGAAATAACTCTAGAGTTTTAGAAGACTTCTTTCTAGCTTATGAAAAGCTATTGGTGGTTAAGTTCAAGATGGACCTTCCCTAAAAGTCTCCTAAAAATCCCTAGGAGAAAATAGTATAGAGGAAAATATTAACATAATGGGAGAGAATGATTGTGTTAATGACTTAGTTCGATATAAATACTAAGTGGGGTAAAATAAAGCATAGCATGAGAGAAAGGCATGCTTTAAAGAAAAAAAGAGTATCTTTTTCTAAAAATATAAAACAAAAAGGCCTAGGCAAAAAGGTTGGCAGACCTTAAAGCAGGACGCTGCTAAAAATCTGTTGGGAAAAAGGCACCAAGGAATCAATGAGGTTGTTGATTCTAGTGGCAAGTAGATCTTAGCTCGGTGGGTAACTATTGGAGATATTTCATGGTTGGGTGGAATATGCTTGGTTACTCAATAATTCCCAGAAATTAACAACAGTTAGAGAAAATTATGTCTATGCTCAAATCTAAAGATGTTGGATGTTACAATAGATTGTAAATTTCATGTCTCAAATTTTTTGGATGTGTTATAATTTGCATGCATGATATATAAAATTATTTTAGCAACAATTTTGATAAAATATGTTGTGTTTTTAGGTTTTTATGAGAAAAAGAACATGTCATAAATGAGTTATATATATATATATATATATATATATACGCATGCATAAAGGAAATTAATTGAAATATATAGTTGACTGAAATAACTCATGTTACATAAAATAATGAGTTATTTAACTCTAAATTCGTGACAGACTAGATGAAAATGGTTGGAGATTAATGTCATGAGTTTGAATTTGATTGAAATTATTGTGGGAGAGAACAAAAGTAATTTGAAAACAACACTAGTGGGAGAGAAATACTAATGTAACTCCTAAATAAAATGCATCATGCACTTGATAGAGATTTTCTTATAATTTTGATTATTAAAGGGCTAAGTGCTCCTTGAGTTTTTGTGGAAGTGTTATGATTTAAGTATTATTTTACATTTCCTAAATATTCAGTAATGAAAATTAAAGGTTAATGTTGCAAAAAGAGGAGAACATCAAGGACGATGTTCTCTTTAATGGGGTAAGTTTGTAATATCCCTCGCTTAAGCCATCGTAAAAACTCTTGTAAAATGAGGGTTGTTAAATAATTAAATATTATTAATTATTATTCTCATATTACATGAAGAATATTCTTCTGATTCTTAATTATAAGAATATTGGAAGAATTATTTCTTAATTATTTTATTTAGAATAATTTATATTATTCTATAGAAATATATTATATTTCCAGGTTGGTATCTTTTATGAGTTCTATAAATAATGAGTAATAGTTTCTGAAACTATGGATAAGTGATATTTTGCTCATAAGAAAAAAGAAAATCTACATTTAGAAGAAAAAGTATGGGAGATTTATGGAGTGATTTTGTAATTTATGAAATATAAGATTTATGGATGCTTTATGGAGTGCTTTTATGATTTAGAAAACTTGGAATTCTTTTATGATTTAAGAAAAGATATTCAATTTTTCTTAATTGTATTTATTGTAAGCCTATGAGAAAAATAGAGGAAGGGAATGAGAGAATCCATGGAAAATGGAGCCAAGGAAGAGGAAGAAGTAATTCTAAACATGCATCAAAAGATAAGTAACTATGTTCTTTGAAAATTATTTTCTTGCATATGGGGCATGATGATATAATAATTGAATTTATTTCTCGGAAAAATTCATATTATAAACAATCAAGATTAATTCATGAGAAAAACTCTATATAATTTTGTGCATAGAAGAATAAGTTTTTTGTTTATTGAATTATGAGAAGATTTCATGTGTTTTGAATTTATAAAATGTTTTCATGGCTAGATAATTCTGTGAATTGCATGAGTTATTGAAAAATAGGGTCTAAATATGACTTTTTATCTCCCAAACCGAGATAGATATGAAAAAAGTGAAAGAGGTCTTTGTAGAAGAGGATGTTATAACCAAAATCATCTTTTATATTTTAAAAACTAGTTTCCCATGTCTCAAAAACTGTGTCCATAATTGATGACAAAAAACTGGGGATTATTTAATATTTAATTATGGAAAAATGAACCCCAAATATTTGTTCGAATCTTCCAAAACATAAAGCCTGTGTTAAAAATGAGATAGGTTATTTTTAATGAACCCATTGGAGACAAAAAAATCTTTGGGTTTTCAAAAAATCATTTCCATTTTGTTGGAAACCATGTCCAAATTTTATGACAAAAACAGGAAATTATTTAATATTTAAATCTGGAAAAATGGGCAGCAAAGATTCATTCGAATATTACAAACCGTGACTTATGTGAAAAATATGGGAGAGGTTATTTTTAATATGTCTATTCCAAACAAAAACCTCTTTTTTTTTTCTGGAATTCGTTTCCATATGTTTATAATACGCATCCAAAATGGATGGCTAAAACAGGAAAAACTGAGTAAAACATTGTGCTTCCATTTCATTTTTCAATGAGATAAGAATAATTGTTTATCTACATATAGACAGAATAATTATGTTGATAATTATTTAAAATGAATTAATTTATTTCTTTTAAGATATTACCAAGTATGTTCTCATGATGCATATGCACTAAAAGTTAACAAAAATATTGGACTCCTGAAGAGAGTATGTGGTTAGGTGCACATGAATCATATCTAGTATATTTGATCTACTAGAAATTATTATGTGATTTTACATGCATGAAGAGCTTGAGTCATGTAAAAAGATATAAATAACTTATGTGAGGGGTAGCTCACATAAAAGCCTTTGTGTAAAAGCCAATTGGTTGTGTTCTTTGAGAATGATTTGTTATTCATGCTATTTCTTGAGGAAATGTTACAAATATCTTTAGTGTGAGAAATGATAAGAAAATATTTCATGCATAATAGCTAGTGAGTTAGCTATATTTTGGAAAAAGAAGAATTAGGGTGTAAAAATCCTTGGAAAATAAATATATATATTTGTATCCAAGGAAGCAATTATTGTGTTACAACTTTTCAAAAATAATTGAAGACAAAAATATATCCTTCTATGCATTATTGGATTAGATTCTTGGAGAGGAAAAAAGGTAATCGCATGCTTTATTATGTAATATTATTTAGAGAAACATATATTCTTGCATGCATGGGAAATGTATAGTTTTGGGTATTATATTTCTAGAGAAAAGAAAGATGCAATCACATAATATTTATTGTGTTAGTCTTCTTTTGGGAAAAATAATATGTATTTTGCTAACCTAAGGGGATTAGCTATGGTATTAGCTTTATTTTGAGAATATTATGCATAGTTATCAGGTTATATTTTTTTGGATGAAATAGAAATGTCTCTTTGCATCCATTAAATAATAAGTGGTATGTGTTTTGCCCATTGGAAAAGAAATGTGTCTATTTTTCCATGAAATATTTATTTAGTTTCCTTTTGAAAGAAATATATATTTTACATGCAAGAAAAACAAGCTATGTTATTGCATGTACAAAATTATAACTAGTATGTTAACTTTTTTTGAAATCGAGCTGGCATGGTTATACATAATAGCCGTTATTAATAGCTATTGGGTGGAAAATATGTTTTTGGAAAAGAACATGCATTCACATGCATAAGTATAACATCTATTGCATTAATCCCTTTTGAAAATAAAACATAAGAGTAAGAAAAAAGAGAAATTTCTTGTTGGGATAGCTATCTTGAAATATTGTTATGCACTTGCATGCACAGTAGTATTATATAGTATGTTAGCTTTCCTTTGGGAATAATATGAAAGTGCATGCAAGATTTTGTTAGTGTTTGTTGGAAATATGATGCTTGATGGTGATTTATTTGTTCTAGTGCATGTGAAATTATTTTAAAGAAGGAAATTAATGGAAATGTGGTTACGTTTTATACATGCAAACAAATAGTGTTGAAGTGTCACAAATAGAGATTGATTATTGGTTTATTAATATTTTATCTAATGATGATATCAAGTGTGCTGATGACAAAAATGGCAGGAAAGAAGGATGGCTTGAGAAAAGGATTTTCAAGTTTGACATTTTGGAACATAAAAAGTTTTTTGTCCATGCAGGTTTAGTAGTTCCAACAGCACAATGACCCCCTAAAGGAAACAGTCTCGCTACAAAGACAAAGATTAAGGATTCATGGGTAAATGGTATCATGATGATTATAATAGGTTATAGCTAGTTATGTTTCACTTAAGATTATTTTTATATGTAATTTTTATGAAAATGGTCAAGGGATGGACTCCCTTATAACCATTGACTGAGGGGTGAGAACCCTCACGAGCATTTAATAATAAAATTAAACATTTGTTGGTTTTCACCCTATAGGGTTTCCAAGGTATATTGGTGTCTAATGATGTGATTGTTCATTGTTTAATTTTTATGATGTTAATATATTTCCTGATGTGATGTTTATATTCTCAATTATGGGATTTATTAATTGATTTAAAATGATCATGGGTTCGATGCATATTTATAGAAGGAAATTTAAGTTAATATGCTACAATAAGGACAATTAATGGTTGTGTAACTCGCTATGATTTTTACTAAATATTTATCTAACTGATGATGATGGGTATTTAAATGGTTAATGCGGAAATATAGAAAGTAATTTATAAGGTTTCACATTCGTAAATGTTGAAAAAAATTCTTAACTCCATGCATTTTCCTACGAGGTTATTGAGGTATGTTACAGATGAGTAATTATGAGGATCAAGCAAAAGCTTGTGGGCTGGATGTTCAAATCCATGATATGTAGGGAATTCATTAAGTTATTATTTATATGTAAAAACTAAACATCATAATTCTCATGAAGTCATCCATTTGAGTTTTTGCAGTATGCATTGTCGAACGTCCACATCTAATTGAACAATTGTTCCATTTCATAGCTAAATCTTGGAGCTTCTCTCTAGCAGACTCTCAATTGAACCCTTCACAAGAAATGTGTTATTTCTTGCATTTTACTTAACAATAACCCCCTTTGACTTGTGCATTCGATAAAACTCTAAAGTAGCAACTCTGTGTTCTCTTTCAGCCCACCATTCACAGCAAACTAATCTGATTTCTGATGAAATTCAACGATAATCATCCTTGTGAGCGTTTACATGCTTCCCCATTCTATTAAAAAATAACTTAATAATTAATGCACACCTGTAAAACAAGGAGCAACAACCTTCCACAAAGCCTTGAATACTGGCACTTGGTTAAAAAAACGGTTTTCTTGTAGTTGTCAAAAGAGTAAACGAAGATAGAGCTCTGCATGCCCTAAATATCGGTGAGAGGGAATGAAATGAAAATAAAAATGATTTAAATCTGGTGCCAAATCATTTCAAAATCCGTCACATTTTCTAATAATTGGTACTCGTACTTCACTTTAATACATTTAAACTTTAATGAGTAGAAATAGATTTGAGTAGCCTTAGCAAATAAGTAACCAACTTTTTTTTTCTTAATGAATCCTCCAATGATAAATATCCACCTTTCAAATCAATGACATATCTTGTTTCAACAGACTTTGAATATTCAAAGAGCAGTGTTTTTTTTACCCAAGTAATGCTTCTTTTGTGTCCTTGTACCAATTTTGCAGGTAATAGCTACTTACTTGATTTTCTTGTAAAACGAGATTTTCTAAAGAATGTACCTATTACGGAAAATTCCAAACACAACTGATGACTCTGACATTTATTCCTTAGCCTTGGATAGAAAATATCATGGTGAATAGATAAGACTTCTCAAGCTAAAGTTATGACCTTAACTACTCAAAGTAGTTAAAAGACTTATTTAAAGAATGTTTACCCTAATAAATCTATGACACAAACAAACTATTGGACTAAAAATTATTTTAGATTTTGGTTTAAAAATGATAAGAAACTAATACATTTTAACCCTCCAGGACCTTCAAGCATAGGTTAGGAGACAAGAGAGGAACATAGACACAACTTTCAATGATGACTAGACTTTGAAATTTTTTGAAAAAAATAGAGTGCTAACAGAACCCTTCGTTTATTGGATACTATGGAGAGGGCATCAGTAGTTTTCTTTGTACCTCTTGCTAATTTACATTACTTTCATAATCAATGATTAGTGCCCAAAAGGGAGGGATGTTCTCATTGAAATGGGTAATGGATGGTCAATGTGTTCATACGTCAATTCTCTTATTGCAATTCCCCACAACAATGGGAATTTTTCTTTCAACCAATTCCATATCCTATTTATAGAGGATTTTTGATGAGTTCTATTGTTCAATGAGAACGTCAATGCAACAAGGTAATTGTACAAATAGCCATGAGACATGTTACTTGTATGTCAGGAGTTTTTGTCTTTGTCAATTTGTTAGCAGCAATAAAACTGAGCATGGACGCTTGCGAGCTATTCACATTGAAGCTGAGGAAGGAACAATGTCAAGAAGATGATATTTTTTAGTTTTTTTAGACGTTGTATAAACAAATTTTGATCCTTATTTTTGTCATGGGATAGCACCATGTGTTTCTTTGTTTGGGTTTTCAAAATTTTCCACTAACCCAAAAGAAATGTGTTTGTTTGTTTATTGTTAAGTTTACCACATGTTATTATGATTTGTATGTGGTTTTCCTACCATCTATAAGAATTTATCTTCGATCATTACTCGAGACCATCTATATACTTTTCTATGTGTGCCTGTTCTTGGAGGTCTATGGAAGATTCTAAGGGATTTGAAAATCCCAAGGGATTTGAAAATCCCACTCTGGATATATTTAATCTCATAATTGTTACACAGATAGATGAATTTTCTATATTTAATATAATATAGGATCTTCTCTTATTTCACAGATGATGACAATTGTTTTATTTAACAACCAAAATTAAATACAGGGGATGAAATAATAAAAATTGTTATTCAATCTTGACCAGGGTTTGAACGATTGTTCCTTGGTTTGTGGAGACCTCTTTTTTAATCACTAGCAATCACATTAACAAGCATAACTATTCAGAATATTTTATTTTAAGTGACAAAAGTCTTGCATGACTAACAAAAAAAATGTCAAGCATACATCGAGCTCAATTATGTCATAAGAATAACTTAAGTCAATTTTAGATAACAAATCATTTTTCTTAATTTCTCTTTCCCATTCTAGCTTACCACAAGCATATATCAAAATCAATGGTGTCATAAGAAATCTTAAGTCATTGTCACATAACAAATCAATTTTCTTAATTTTTCTTGCCCATTCTAGCTTACCCAAGTTTGGATTTGATCATTATGTACTATTCTATTAGTGAATGTTTTATAATTGTTGGAACATGATTTTGTTGTTAGATCAAAGAAATAAACATGGCTATTTTTATGCATATAGTGAAGGGAACCTTGACCTCCACATAGAAATACTTATTACTCATCTTTACTATATTTCATTAAGTTACTATTCCTAGAAAACAATTGAGAATAAAATGAATCTTCATTACTAGATATCTTAAAGTATATTTAGGTTATGCAAGATGTTGAAAATATTGATATTAAGTATAATTGATTAACAAAATTTTCCATGTTCACATGAGTTATTAAAATTATTATATATTTTAGTGGAAATCTTATTCTTTTACAACGCATAAGAAGAACGTGTATATTTTGTTTGTACAATGTTTAAACTATAATGTATGTAAATATTGTGAGTCAAATGTATGCATTCTTTGTTTATATAACATTATATTTAATATTATAACATTACATAATTCAGTCATGACCTCTAAACTATCTCTATTAATACATAATTCATGACCTTTAAACCATCTCTATTAGTAACATACATTCACATGGACCAAAGCAAATAAGGATAATTCTCAAAAAATGAATACAACTTTACCTTCAAATATCACTATACATTATATTTTGCAATTAAAATAGACAATTATAACATCCCTAAGTAATATTTGTATTTTTCATTAAGGTGATGAAAGCCATATGGTGGTGACTACCTTGATGACCAACAATGACAAGTCAAGAGTTGTGATTATGTGCCCCGGTACAATCACCTCAAAGTGATCCATTAACAAAAGCCGGAATATATATGATTTTATGCGTCGCTAAAAGAGTTCATACAAATTTTATTAATGCTATGACACAATCAATGGATATACATACAATGATTTTTATTATAGCAATACTCTACCTGATCGAAAGAAAGAAATACGGGATGAGCCAACATCTATATGTAAGCATAGAGTTAGGGGATCTCTGTGGTGTTAGAAACTGTGTTTCGTTCATGAGACAATTAATTTCCTTGTACATTTAAAGGATTGAGTGTGAGAAGCTACTGAATTTTGAAACATGCCTCCTTTGACTGCGATGTAAATATGATTTGCTGACGCATGCTTTCCAGCATTAATGGAGCCCCCATAATTCCTAAGTAACTCAGCCTTGCCATTAGCCTCATTTGAATTTGCAGTGCAACATGCATGAGTTGGAATATTGGGTGGGCATTGAAGTGCAGCTGGACAATGCGTAGAAAGTTCTCCTGCTGAAGCCCCAATAGAGGAATGAACATTACATTGGTGTGAAGGATTTGGTTGGTTGATTGATCGTTGGTGTGAAGGATTTGGTTGATTGATCTTCGGTTAGATGATTGATGGTCGGTAATGAGAGTTATGAAAAAGTGATTTTGCGGATGCAGATCAAATATTTGGTGGATGCATACAATACATTACTCTTCATCACATTGAGATATCATCTGTTCTATAAGTACAAGATGGACAGGGCGAGCCGCTGAAGCAGACACGCTTTTAATTAATTATTTAGAGTTATAGATATCTATTATAATAGAAAATGTCATTCTCTAGAAATTAAATTAGGAAATTAGTTAGAAATATTGTTAGAAATTTATTAAATATAAATCGACATGTAACATACCTCAATTTTATTTTTATTTTTTTCATCTATTCACTTTCCGACAATATAACTATGATATTCTCTATATATCATTTAGTCGCTTTCTGACGATATAACTTTGATATTATATATATATATATATATATATATATATATATATATATATATATATATATATATATATATATATATATATATATTTCTAATATTCTAGCTATTAACCCAGCCTTTCAACATAGGAATTTTACTTTAAGAAATATAGAAATTGTTTCTTTTTGACTTCATACTTTATATCTAAACGTAGATATATTATTCGTTGCTTCCATTAGACCTAAGCATATATATGTATTGCCATTAATTCTATTCATACATAATTCATATAATAGTACCATTGTACTACATAAATCAACATTCGATTAAGATATATTGTCCACCACATGAATTAACATTCGATTAATGTATTGAGTAAATCGTAATTCACTTTTAATAATGTTAAAGAACTTGCTTATACCATTGAATTGCTTCACTATAAAATTTCTCTAGAATGAATGTTGATTTCGATCTTAGTGCATGTAATTGGCATTGTTTATTGAGTTGCATGTCAAGTCATGCGTTGGCAATCCGGTCAGTTTGTACTCTAGAATTAACTACAACATTTAAATGTCCTTACCGTCGAGTTTATTAACATTCTTCTCACACGTAAGGTTTTGTTTCATGTTGTTTTCTCGAATTTCGGCATTTTGATAACTTATATCTTACAGTTGTAGTCATATCTTTGTATTAACTCAAACCGTTTGGAACTACTCTCAACAGTCCTTCGCATGAAATTACATTGATTCTTCCATCTTGAATCATACGATTCAAGCAATTAGAGACATGTGTAGGGTTCGATCTTATTAGGGTTTTGGCATTCATTTGATATTTAATGTTAATTATCAGTGGTTGATATTTCATTTGCCTATCTTTTTACATCGTAATTTGTTTGCTTTTGGCTGAGTTCTCCTCGTCTCATACCTGAACTACAATGAGGATTTCTCTTTGTTGGTTCATAGACCGATCCCTTTAGATATGAAGCTCTTATATTCCGTAAGATTTTGATTATTAGTTTAGTTTTGAATCTTTACACATCGTTCAAACTATACTCTGTATAATATTCGTTCATCTCTGAGATACCTCCGAAATATAGCTTGGTTAATGAAATACGATTTTGTTTTTTATTTTTTTCTTCCGGTTGCATTTGTAACACTCATATGTATTTCATACGGCCTTAATGGAAGAATGAAGAGCTTCTTTTGACCACGATGATGGCTATTATTGTTCAGAGAAGCCCCAGGTTAGCTTTCTTTAATTCGTTTTGGTACTATATGTATTTTTTTCATTTTTGATGGGAGTTTTAAAACCCCAAATCATATTTTATTTTCTTATGTGGATTCGTTTATTTCATTGTGTATAGGGTTTTTCATTTCTGTCTCTTGATTCTAAAATGAAATCGATTCTGGCTCTGTATTGAAGTCAAGCTTCGACAATATATAGTTTTGGGTTTGTCACAAGTAATTAGTAATGTCAATCTGGATTTATTAAATTGAAATCATTTTCATTTTATTTTATACATACTAATTCAATGTTTATCTTCTGTGTGACGCAGGTAATGTTTTCATTTATCATTTATCCAACGTTGTCAAAATGATACTCTGGCTTTTCGGACTATTTCTCTTATTAATACTTGACTCGTTTCCCTCTACACACATCAGTTTACAAGCTCTTCATTGAGTATTTTTAGTCTGTTACAAGGGAGCTATGCATATACCATTGTTATTGTATTTTAATACGTTTATTGCCTTCTTAACCTCTTGGCTATTCTGCGGCAATTTTAGATAGATTCCTTTTTAAAGTTCTCGGTACCATACAATACCTCTGGACTGTAATTTTTTGTTATTAATATAGCCGGTGTACGGATTTCAGATTCTCAATATCATTGTTGTTTTATCTGGTTTAAAATTAAATTTTATATAATTTTCCAGAGTGCCCTCTTATGATATTATTATCATATGGTTTAAACAAATATACATTTTCATCTAATTTCTCTTCCTATAGAGTTCTATATAAATGAATGTATCAATTCTCAGGTTGTTTTATTTATCATTTCAATTTATAATTCTTACAATTTCGGTGAATGAAAATTGCTATTAGTTTATTTTTATATATATATTTTTTTTCTTTCATCTCTTTATACAGATTCTACTTAAGGTTTAATTTTCAACTGAAATAATTCTCCTTGTTTTGTAAAGTGATCCTATAGAATAATGATTTCAATGATGTTTGAGGGTATTTTGTCATATCTTACTATAATTATCATAATATAACTTTTGTTGATTTAGAAGTAATATGGTGAATAAATTCATTAAAAATAATGGTTCTACCCTTTTATTTCCTGATTACCGTTATACTTAGTAAAATAAATAGTAAGGTTCCATATCCCTTTCTTAGCATCTTTAATTGGTAGTATTCAGATATAATGGCATTTATATGTTCTATCTTAGAATAATTGTTTACATGTATTTATCTCTTCAACATAAATAGCCATGATTTCTTTACAAACGTTACTTCAGGGAATACTTTTATTCTAATAGAAATTAGATTTTAGATTTCATTAGTTTTTGAAATAAAATCTAATTATTGAATTTACTCATGTTTTTATATAATGCACTAGCCAGCGGTATATTAATTCTACTTCTACTATTTATTTTTCTTCTGCAATATAATTAAGTATTTACTTCATTTCAGAATAGTTGTAGTCATATTTGACACTTTCATTTTCTATCATTTAAATTGAATTAGTGAGCTCTAGGTATAGATTTGTTTATAGCTAACCTAATAGAGTTTCAGCTGAATGCTTATTTTATACTATAGAAGTATATTAAAATTATTATCTTATAAGAACCTCTGGGATTATTTAAATTTCTTCAGATTTAAACCAGACTATGGTTTAGAGATTCTGGCTGATAGTATTTCCTAGAATTTATTCCTGCTACTATACAGAAATTTAGAAGATTAATTTCTTCTATCTAACTCTATCAAATGCAGGAATTTATTATCTACCACTTCTCAGTTTAATTTCTCAAATCCAATATAACATATTATCAACTCATAACAAAATTTATAATAAAATATCATAGATGAGTGCATACCGCAGTTTTTCTATGACCAATCCACCCAACCTTAGAATCCGTTTATCTCCAGAATTCACCTCTGAGCTGAGATCCTCCAAGAACATACCAACCTCAATCTATTCTAGAGCAGCTTATTTAAGCTATGCTCTCCCCAAAGCCTGTTTCCAATTCTGAGTCCAGAATTTTAGGATGCTTTTATTCATGTTTTCCTAGGCTTCCCTTATTTAGGGACTTTAAAGCTGCTTTCTGCTTTTCCAGTTTTTTACCTCTTCCCAACTACTTTCCTCATCATTGGGGAATTTAGATTTTTCCTCAAAAATCTAAATTAGAAATAATTCCTTTCAAGGCTTTTTGAAAGGTTTTGGGGAAAGTCTTAACCTTTTTCCATAACCTCATGGATTAGGCAAGTGATCTCAATTTCTCATTTGGTTATAGTGCACACATAAACATTTTATTTATTTTTCATAAATAAATAATTAACTACATCCACACAATAATTATCCATTGGGGTCCACTCCCCTTTGGACTTAAGTTCAAATGTCCAATTTAAAAAGCATAACAGCTTGGGGTGTTACATATTCCCCCTCTGAAAACAAACATTGTCCTCGGTGTTAACAGCTAACTAATGTAGTTTAGTTTTGAAAATAGAAATGGATATTTTTCCATCATGTCATCTTCTCTTTCCCATGTAGCTTTTTCAGTAGAAAAGTGCTTCCACTGCACTTTTACTCTAGCTATTGCTCGATTTAGTAGTTCAATTTTTTCCCGCTCCAAGATTTGAAGCGGCTCTGGAAGGAACTCTCCTTCTGGTTCCACCTGAATCACCCAACTCTTTTCTTGTCGGCATATCTTTTCTGTCTATCGTGATCTATTTTAATGTTTTCCTGACTCTGTTTTACAGCTCTTTCCATTTCCTGCAAAGCATCTGACACTATGATTTACTTGTTTTCAAGTTAACTCCAACTTAAAGGAGTATGACATTTTCTTCCATAGAGTGTCTCAAATAGACTCATATCTATAGAAGTAGGATAGTTGTTATTATAGGCAATTTCAGCTAAATGCAATTAGCCTTCCCACCTAACTTGCATATCCATTAATAGCATATCTTTCAGAATTTGATTTTCCCTTCTACTTCATTGCAAGAAGGCTATCTGGACGAACCCTTTATTCCAATTTCTCTTTGTCCACAATTCACACCAATTTATGTAATATCATATACATATATTTATAATCACAACTACATTCTAGACTTTAATAATTTTAATAAATTCAGTGGTTAGCCCAAACCGTTCAGGTTGATAGTAGTTTTAGTGCCCTTTTTGCACAACTACTTATCATTCCTTGTCTTTCGGTGAGATTCCCTTCTCACGCAAACTTAGTCTAGTTCATCTTTTTTTGATTTTCCAAGTGATTTATTTGCACTTATTTTCACCATTTTCTCCTTGTTTTTGGAGTGTACAATTTCTTGTTACACACTTGGCTAAACAAATTTACAACTTTTCATTAGTATTTATAAATGAAATAAAACAAACTGTATCATATGGAGGGTTATAATTACCCTTTCTCAGTTCGTAGTTGTACTACCAGTACTTTCGCATTGTTTTCTTTTGTTAGCCAATCAATTTAATTTGTAATAACCAGGCTCATTAGTAAGGTCTATGATTCAATTCCCTTTTTCAAGCATCTTACTATTTCTTTTCTGAATTATTCCTAGTATATTAGATATTTTTCTAATACTTAGAAATATGTAGAGGAAATTTAATACCTTATTACTTGAGCATTACTCAAATGTTTGAGATATTCCTCCTCTACAACCATCCCAACACTTTATTTCTCTAAGAAATTTCCACTTCCATTCTTTGTTTCCTAAATCAACCTCTTCAAGCCTATATTTCCACAGAACCTTTACTACCAACTCATCAATTATATATATAAGAGTTATTTATTATTATTTTTTTCACTAGTTTACAAAGGAGATGTATCCATACTACAACTAATTTCACTCTTCTTGAGCTTTACTACTGCTCCTCTAGGCTTGTATTTTTTTTTTTCTTCAATTCAATTCAAATTTTGTTTTTCAGCACTTTATGCTTTTCTTTGGGGTTCTATCTCCCCTTTTGAACCAACATGACCTATTAGGAATCTACTTAGTCTTACATATGCTTTAAATAAGTAGTACTTCTTATGGCTTCTATTTTACCTCCCACCAAGTTTTTCATATAACACTAGGTTTTATCTTTATCTTATACCTAACTTCCTTATTTGGAACTAATTCTGGAATTTCATCCCTAACTATCCTCTTACCCTCCTTGGGTCTGAAATTTTTCTTATCTTGAAATTTCTTTTAAAATTTCTCTAACCTCTTTTATTCTATTCGAGAGTTCATATTCCTACTGACAATGAGTCTTAATATGCATTTATGTACAACTTTATGTTTCATTATTCCATTCTTGGAACTTTGAGAGGTTTGTGGTTCTTCCACCCTACACCACTCATTGTTTTGTTTTTTTTTTTTTTTCCACTTTGTTGAAGACAAGTTTCCTCAACTTTATCCACTAGCTTTAAAATTTTTGTGACTAAGTTTTTATTTGGTGGGTTTCCTCCACACCTGTTGATCTGATGGGGTTCCTCCACACCCCAAATCCAAATACAACTCAACCTCCTTTCTCTAGGTTTGCAACTGTTTGATGTAGCGCTATTATACTGTCCACAAATTTAATAACTAGAGAATTTAAATTTTATAACAGCATAATTTTATGGGTGTGAGTTCCCATAATTCAGTACTTTCTATTTGATAGTGCATCCGATGTAGTTTCTTTACTGATAATTCTTCTACATAATTTTTTTTTTTTTTTGAATCAAGTCATTTCTCTGTGACTTTTTCATTTTATCATCTTCCTACACAATTGAACACCATAATTATGCATGTGTATATATCAGTCACTTAATTATGTTTCCCGCCTACACTGCATTCCTAGTGTACATTCATTTCTCATCCTTAATGGATGTAGAAATTGATTTGACATTTCTGAAATTATATTGGTATGCTTGACTGGTTCATTAGAAGCTAAAACTTCTTCTCCCATAAGTTATAAGTTCAATAATCCCTTTGATTGTATTTATAGTATTCATTCTAGTGGTTTATTGTTCCGACTGTATATATATATATATATATATGCATGTTTTTCCATCATAATTTCCGATACTTCTAACTTACATACATGATTTAATTAAAACTGAAATTTTCCATTGCTTCAATTATAATTACTGCTTTTGCTTCAACTACTACCCTTTCATTACACATAAAATAGGATATGTTAATATACCCCATAACTTAATAGCTTATTTTTCAATCTGTCCTGGATTAAAATGCTCCCTGTAACTATCAGTTATTTCAATATGATATATTCATTATTATATATTTCCAATTATTCCCCAGTATGCCACTGGTGATATTATGAATTTAATTAAAAAAAAATTTGTTTCCCCATACTTTCTTTTAACCATGTCTCTTATTCATGGTTTGCACTTTCTTTTAACTAATTAAAGGCTGATGGATTCTAACCCAAATTTTCATTTCTTTTATGATTTTATCTAATTGTATTTGAATTTCTATTCCTACCCCATAATAAATGCTCTATCTCGAGTTGGAGATTTGGGATTGGGACTTGGCCTTTCTCTGGTTCGAGCTATTTCATTCTGTTTGTATCATAGATTTGGTGTATTTAATATGGTTAACAAGACCGTAGGTACTACTTTTCTCCTATGGATTTATGGAAAACGTATCGTATTACTATTTTTACTTTCGTTCCACTTGAACTATCATCTTATAATAGTTCTATTATCATTTTCTTAGAAAATATTTTAACCCATATAGGTTACATATTTCTTTCATCCAAACCCAAGGTAATACAATCTAACAATGTTAGCATAATTTTATAAATTTTCATGTTACTGGGTTATGAGATTTTGTTACACAGTTGTATACAACTTCTTCACTTTGTTTTTATTATTTTATGATGGTCTATCAGCAGATCATATGATTTTCATCGCTCTATGACGTATGAAATTAAATTTCAAAGTCATGTTTATTCCTTAAAATTCCCAGGATTCCGATGTTCTTTTAATTTTTTCTGCTTCCAGGTAACATCAGTATCAGTTGTAGATACCCCCGATTACTTCTTAAGACATGGCATCAATTTCTAACTTCCATTTCTCACCTATGCAGGTCTGAAAACTAATTTTCTTCGTTGTCTTCAGCCTTAATTGGAAACGGCTTACATTTACTTTTGTAATATCTTATGATTTTCCCACTTTCTGTTAACCATTAATATTCCATTAAATATTTTAACACCTATAAACTGATCAATATTATAGCAAAAGGCTAACTCATATTCAATCGTTACCTTAAATTTACCGCTACTAAGATTGGTATATGAGTAAGTAGGAAACAAGTTTGTCTTGCTTCTCACTATTGAAAAATAACCCCTTCTCATCAGTCATCATTCGTAGGACCATACTACGGTACTGTTTCTATACAATTTTTTTTCATTAGTAAAATTTAAATTTCATACAGCATCATACAATTTTTTGGTGGTTACATAGTTTGTCCAGTGTTTTAACCTTGCTCTGATCTTATATATGCTAGCCTGTCATTGTGGCTTTCAAGCTATACCATTCCTCGTCGCATTCTAAGCAGCATAGCTTTCCATGGAACATTTGGATCTAGCGTGTTTTCTCCTCCACCCATATCCACATACCGATTGTCCTCTTCAATCAAGGTTCGTAGCTATATCCCTTAGTAATGTTAAATATACATTAAGCCAACATTGGTAAAATTTAAAATTCATAACAGCAGCATAAACTTTTCTATGTGAGCACATAAGTTGCCCAGTGTTTCAACTATTGCTCTGATACCATTTGTAGCATACCTCACAAATTATTTTATTTTTTTTCCTTTTTTTCATTTAGTCGCTTTCCGACAATATAACTTCGATATATATATATATATCATTTAGTCGCTTTCCGACGATATAACTTTGATATTCTATATTTTTTTTTTATCTAATATTCTGGCTATTAACCCAGCCTTTCAACATAGGCATTTTACTTTAAGAAATATAGAAATCGTTTCTTTTTGACTTCATAATTTATATCTTAACGTAGATATATTATTTGATGGTTCCATTAGACCTAAGCATATATATGTATTGCCATTAATTCTATTCATACATAATTCATATCATAGTACCATTGTACTACATAAATCAACATTCGATTATGATATATTATCCACCACATGAATTAACATTCAATTAAGATATTGAGTAAATCGTAATTCACTTTTAATAATGTTAAAGAACTCGCTTATACCATCGAATTGCTTCACTATAAAATTTCTCTGGAATGAATGTTGATTTCGTTCATAGTGCATGTAATTGGAATTTTTTATTGAGCTGCATGTCAAGTCATGCATTGGAAATTTGGTCAGTTTGTACTCCAAAATTAACTACAGCATTTAAGTGTCCTTACCGTTGAGTTTGTTAACATGCTTCTCACATGTAAGGTTTTGTTTCATGTTGTTTTCTCGAATTCCGGTATTTTGATAGCTTAGATCTTATAGTTGTAGTCATATCTTTGTATTAAATCTAACTGTATGGAGCTACTCCCAACAGTCCTTCACATTAAATTACAACAATTCTTCCATCTTGAATCATATGATTCAATCAGGTCGAGAAATGTGTAGAGTTCGATCGTATTAGGGTTTTGGCATTCATTTGATATTTAATATTAATTATCAGTGGTTGATATTTCATTTGCCTATCTTTTTACATCGTAACTTGTTTTCTTCTAGTTGAGTTCTCCTCGTATCATACCTGAACTACGATGATGATTTTTCTTTGTTGGTTCATAGACCAATCCCTTCAGATATGAAGCTTTTTTATTCGGTAATATTTTGATTATTAGTTCAGTTCTGAATATTTACACATCGTTCCACTTATACTCTGCATTATATTCATTCATCTCTGAGAAACCTCTGAAATATAGCTCAGTTAATGAAATACGATTTTGTTTTTGATTTTTTTCTTCCAGTTGCATTTATAACCCTCCTATGTATTTCATACGTCTTTAGTGCAGAATGCATAGCTTCTTTTGACCATGATGATGGCTATTATTTTTCAGATAAACCCCAGGTTAGCTTTCCTTAATTCGTTTTGGTACTATATGTATTGTTTTCATATTTGATGGGAGTTTTAAAACCCCAAATCGTATTTTATTTTCTTCTATGGATTCGCCCATTTCATTGTGTATAGGGTTTTTCATTTCTGTCTCTCGATTCTAAAATGAAATCGATTCCGGATCTATATTTAAGTCGAGCTTCGATAATATATAGTGTTCAGTTTGTCATAGGTAATTAGTAATGTCAATCTGGGTTTATTAAATTGAAATAATTTTCATTTTATTTTATACATACTAATTCAATGTTTATCTGCTATGTGACGCAGGTGATGTTTTCATTTATCATCTATCCTTCGTTGTCAAAATGATACTCTGGCTTTTTGGACTATTTATCTTTTTAATACTTGAATCGTTTCCCTCTAGACAGGTCGGTTTACAAGCTCTTCATCGAGTATTTCTAGTTTTGTTACATGAGAGCTATGCATATACCATTGTTATTGTATTTTAATAAGTTTATTTCCTTCTTAGCCTCTTGGCTATTCTACGGCAATTTTAGATAGATTCCTTTTTAAAGTTCCCAATACCATACAATATGTCTGGACTGTAAATTTTTATTATTAATATAGTGGGTGTATGGATTTCAGATTCTCAATATCAGTACTATTTTATCTGGTTTAAAATTAAATTTTATATAATTTTCCAGAGTGCCCTCTTATGATATTATTATCATATGGTTTACACTGATATAAATTTTCATATAATTTCTCTTCCTATAGAGTTCTGTATAAATGAATGTATCGATTCTCAGGTTGTTTTATTTTTCATTTCAATTTATAATGTTTACAATTTTGGTGAATGAAAATTGCTATCAGTTTATTTTTATATATATATTTTTATTTCATCTCTTTATACAGATTCTACTTAAGGTTTAATTTTCAACTGAAATAATTCGCCTTGTTTTGTAAAGTGATCCTATAGAATAATGATTTCAATGATGTTTCAGGGTATTTTGTCATATCTTACTATAATTATCATAATATAACTTCTGTTGATTTAGAAGTAATATGGTGAATAAATTCATAAAAAATAATGGTTCTACCCTTTTATTTCCTGATTACCCTTATACTTAATAAAATGAACAGTAAGGTTCCATATCCTTTTCTTAGCATCTTTAATTGGAAATATTCAGATATAGTGGCATTTCTCTGTTCTATCTTAGAATAATTGTTCTCATGTATTTATCTCTTCAGCATAAATAGCCATGATTTCTTTACAAACGTTACTTCATGGAATACTTTCATTCTAATAGAAATTAGATTTCAGATATCATTAGTTTATGAAATCAAATCTAATTATTGACTTTACTCATGTTTTTATATAATGCACTAGCCAACAATATATTAATTCTACTTCTGTTATTTATTTTTCTTCTACAATATAATTAAGTATTTACTTCATTTCAGAATAGTTGTAGTGATATTTGACACTTTCATTTTATATCATTTAAATTGAATTAGCTAGCTCTAGATATAGATTTTCTTATAGCTAACCTAATAGAGTTTTAGCAGAATGTTTATTTTATACTACAGAATTATATTAAAATTATTATTTTATAAGAACCTCTAGGACTATTTAAATATCTCCAGATTTAAACCAGACTATGGTTTAGAGATTTTGGCTGATATTATTTCCTAGAATTTATTCTTGCTACTATACATAAATTTAGAAGATTAATTTCTACTATCTAACTCTATTAAATACAGGAATTTATTATCTACTACTTCTCAGTTTAATTTCTCAAATCCAATATAACATATTATCAACTCATAACAAAATTTATAATAAAATATCATAGATGAGTGCATACCACATTTTTTCTATGACCATTACTCCCAACCATAGAATTCCTCTATCTCCATAATTCACCCCCGAGCTGAGATCCTCCCCCAAGAACAAACCAACCTCAATTTGTTCTGGATTAGCTTATTTAAGCTATGCTCTCCCCAAAGCTTGTTTCCAATTCTACGTCTAGAATTTCAAGATGTTTTTATTCCTGTTTGCCTAGGGTTCCCTTATTTAGGGACTTTAAAGTTGTTTTATGCTTTTCTAGCTTTTTACCTCTTCCCAACTACTTTCCTCATCATTGGGGAATTTAGATTTTTCCTCAAAAATATAAATTAGAAATAATTCCTTTCAAGGCTTTTTGAAAGGTTTTGGGGAAAGTCTTAACATTTTTCCATAACCTCATGGATCAGGCTTGGGATCTCCAAATCTCATCTGGTCATAGTGCACACATAAATATTCCTTTTTATTTTTCATTAATAAATATTTAAATAAATCCACACAATAATTCTCCATTGGGGTCCACTCCCCTTTGAATTTATGTTCAAGTGTCTAACTTGAAAAGCATAGAAACTAGGGGTGTTA
>CM076569.1:796610318-797051874 GCA_034641835.2 Pinus albicaulis
ACACCCATCAATAACTGTGCTACCTTATAGCTTGTACAGAGTTCCAGTCTGAACTCCCCGCATTAATACCAGTGCTCCCCGAACCATCTTGCAGACATCTTTCTCGAACACTGTTTTTACACCTGCATCATCCATCTTGCTTACAGAAATCAGATTTCTGGCCAATGCAGGAATATGCAGAACACCAGGAAGTGTTCTAATCCTTCCACCTTGCAGCTTCAGCTTGACTTTTCCACGTCCGATGATTCTGGCCCTCCTATCATCCCCTAGGAAGACATCACCACCATCATATTTCTCATACTCGCAGAACCACTCCCTATGGGGAGTGAAGTGAAAGGATGCACCTGAGTCAATCAACCATGACTCATGATCTACATGTGTATTTGAAGAAGAAGAAAAATACACATCCCCACCTTCATTCGAGGTGGTTTTTGCCTCTGCAGAAGGACCTTCATCAGATCCCTTTCCTTTCTCAGGAGCTTTAGATCTGCATTCCTTTTTGTAGTGCCCTTCCTTTCCGCATTTCCAGCACACCTTTACAAACTTTCCAAGAGATTTAGATCTCCCTCTAGATTTAGATCTCCCACTCGAAACCTTATTCTTGTTTCTGTTCTGGGACCTTCCTCGTACAGATAATGCATCTCCATTCTGAACCTCCATATTTCTCCGTCTCATTTCCTCCAACAGCAAGGCTGAGACAATATCATCAAAGTTCAAGGTAGTTGTATTGCTACCTATTGCAATAACCAGACTGTCCCACGAGTCTGGTAGAGAGCACAACAAACTGATGCACTTATCTTCATCTGAGATTTTAATATCAATAGACGACAACTGACTTACCACAGTATTGAAGGCGTTCAGATGCTCTGTCACTGAGTCTCCATCCTTCATCCTCAGGTTATACAGCTTTTTCCGTAGGAACAAATTATTCACCAGAGACTTAGATTGATACAAAGTCCCTAGCTTGTCCCACAAGGTCTTCGCCGTAGCTTCCCCAGATACGTTCAACAATACTGAATCTGAGACACACAATCGTATTGTGCTCTTAGCCTTCCGATCCAGTTTCTTCCAGTCTTCATCTGACATTGCCGTTGGTTTAGTACCTGGATCTACCGCGATCCATTGATCTTTATCCACCAACAGATCCTCCATCTTGAGCTTCCACAACTCAAAACTCTGACCATTAAATTTCTCAATCTCTATCTTCCCACTGCTCGCCATCTTCTTTCACAGCAAGAATCGATCCTGTAGATCTCCCACTGAATAGGGTCTACCTCAGGCCCAAGCAAAAAACCCTCAGCAGCAAAGGCGTCCCCTTGAAGCCGAAACAGATTCGATACCAAATGTAGGTTTTAACCCTGAACAGAAATTATCTACACACGAATCTTATAACAGAAAATAAACAATAGCGAGAGCATAAAAAATGAAACAAATAAACACGTAGATTTTCCCCTGGATCCCAAATCGGGACGACGAGCTTGATTTTTCATTATATTCCTTTTAGTGTTACAACACACATATATATACATGCCGAAGCGTACATAAACCCCAATCCATAAACCCTGGATTAGAACATAACCGTAGTTCCCTTGACCGGATCTACAAAAAATACCAGGGGCCGAAAACCATCGTACCCCAATACCATGTGCAAAACCATGCACAAAACCATGGACGTGGACTACCCGCCGGAAATTAAGGACCAAAAATTTTCGCCAAGGTGCTGCCCCGCCCCCCCTGTGACCCCCCCGTTGCACCCAGCGCAAAGGGGGGGCTATCGCCTCCCCTCTTACCCCCTGCTCGTGCTTAGTCGTGGAAAGAATATAAAACATACCCAACACTATTGGGATTCATCTCCCAATGACTCTTGGCCTTCCTTATTTCCTAATATAATTTATTATACAATATTACATATGCACACCCAACCCATAAGATTAGGTGTCAACATTCCCCCCTTTAATCCGAAGGGATGTTGGTGAGGCCAAGCATCGATCTAAACTTTTAAAACTTTTCTATTCCAAGTGCTTTGGTGAAGATATCAATAGTTTTCTCATTTGTGGAACAATGATGTAGATGGATGGTTTTGGCCTGAACATGATGTCGAATTAGATGGTATTTTGTATTGATGTGCTTTGTTCGATCATGGAACTTTGGGTTCTTGGCCAACTTTATTGCAGAAGTGTTGTTGATCATGAGTGGTGTGGAATACATTTGTTTCATCTGCAAATCTTCTAGGATTTTCCGGAGCCACACAATTTCCTTTGTTGCTTCAGCTGCTGCCACATATTCTTCCTCGGTCGTGGAATCTGCTGGAACTGACTATTTGCGTGATCTCCATGAGACAGCTCCTGATCCAAGACTCATGGTGTAACCTGTAGTAGACACCCCTGTTTCTTTGTCGCCATCAAAGTCTGAATCAGAGTATCCGGTCAAGATGAAGTCGCCTACCCGTGTATATTTGAGTCCAAAGTCTTGAGTCCCCTTCAAGTACCTTAGCACTCTTTTTGCAGCAGACCAATGTCCTTCACAAGGTTTTTGCATGAACCTTGAGAGGATTCCAACAGCAAATGAAATGTCAGGTCTGGTGGTGGTCAGATAGATAAGACTTCCTACAAGTTGTCTATAGTTAGTTGCATCCTCAAATTCTTTCCCTTCAATAGATGTGAGCTTCAAGTTTTGTTCCATTGGAGTGCTTAAGGGTTTACAGTCATCCATGCCAAATTTGTTCAAGAGATCTCCAATGTACTTCTTTTGAGAAAGAAATATAAATTTAGGATGTTGAATTACTTCAATACCCGTGATAGTAATGAACATGACCCAAATCACCATTTTCCCAAAAAACCTTTCTTCAATTCTTTCTTCATGGATGCAATATAGCTCTCATTGTTTCCCGTTAACAAAAGATCATCTACATATCCCACAAGATATACAACTGTTTTTCCAACTTTCTTAACAAACAAAGTTGCATCATCAAGATCAAAATGTTTGAAGTCAAGTTTCAGAAGATGCTCGGTTAATTTCTCATACCAGGCTCGTGGTGCTTGCTCGAGGCCATACAAGGATTTTATAAGCTTGCAAACTTTGTGTTCTTGACCCTTTACAACAAATCCTTCTGGCTGGGACATATAAACTTTCTCCTTTAGATCTCCATTCAAAAAAGCTATTTTTACATCCATCTGATGGACTTTCCATCCATTCTGAGCTGCTAAGGCAAAGAGAGTCCGTATGGTGGTCCATTTTGCTGTGGGAGAAAAAGTTTCTTCATAATCGACTCCTTCTTTTTGTGCGAAACCTTTTTCCACAAGCCTGGCCTTGTGTTTGTCAAGTGAGCCATCTGCTTTATACTTGTTCCTGTAGACCCACTTACATCCAATTGGTTTTGTTCTTAAAGGCGGATCAACCAGCTTCCAAGTGCCATTGTTTATAAAGGCATCATACTCCTTCTGCATCTCTTCTTTCCATTCATCATTAGAAGCGGCTTATTTGAAGGAAGTTGGTTCATGATCTGTAGACAAACTCAATTCACAGTTATAAGCAATATCCATATCAACAGGAGAATTAGAATTATCTACATCACCTTCGATTTGTTGAGTGGAACTTCTTGTTCCTGTTTTTCCAACCTCATCATGATGAACATTCTCCAGTGTCTTTGTCAGCCATTTGGGAGGACCTTTCTGAGATGGCCCAGGCTGGTCATTTGACTGAGTTGGGATTGATTCAAGATTCAATCTCCCAATTCCGTCAATCACATCATCCAATGTGTCATCCGTGGTTGTTTCTTCATGTGGGGGAGAGAGTGCTTCAGGACATGATTCCACAGTTTGATTCAATATTGGAATCCCCCCTTCAAGATGTGGAATCACATTATCAAATTCTTGGAAGGACTTTGCATGTGTGAATCTATCCAGGCGATCAAGTTGCAATACATTTTCTACTTCTAATACCAAGTTTGTTCCTTTGACCCTTGGGTATCAAGGCATAACAGGTGGACCCAAAGACCCTGAAATGCTTTACCAAAGGAATGTGGCCATGCCACATTTCAAAAGGAGTTTTGTTTATAATTGAACTTGAAGGACACCTATTCTTTATGTAAACAGCACATAGAACTGCATCAGCCCAAATCATCAATTTCACATTCTTGAAAAATAACATGGAGCGAACCATATTTAAAATAGTTCTGTTCATTCTTTCAGCCACACCATTCTGTTGGGGATTATATGGCACAGTTGTTTGATGTTTGATTCCATGTTGACGAAGATAATTTTCAAATTCATTTGAAGTGTATTCTTTTCCATTATCAGTACGTAGAGAGCCAATATTAGTTTGTGCATCATTTTCAATCCATGCATGAAAATTCTTGAATGTTTGAAAAGCATCAAACTTGTTCTTCAATAAGTAAATCCAACACATTCTGGTGTAGTCATCAATAAATTTCATCATGTATTTGTTTCTTGAATGTTTGAAAAGCATCAGACTTGTTCTTCAATAAGTAAATCCAACACATTCTGGTGTAGTCATCAATAAATGTCATCATGTATTTGTTTCCATTTGCAGAAGAAATAGGCATAGGGCCACATAAATCTGAATGAACAAGCTCAAGTTTTCTATGTGCTCTAGAGTGTGAATCATGAAATGGCTGTTTGCTATGCTTCCCTAGAATACAAGCATCACATTCCTTAGGTTTTCTAGGAATTGTAGGCAGTCCATTAACACCATTTTTCTTCAACAAACAAAGGCTTTCATAGTTTAAGTGTCCGAATCTAGCATGCCATAAAAGACTTGATGGGAATGTACCTTCATCATGTTGTGAACTGAATGCAAAGTTTTTAGCATGAGCAGATGAACCTTTCAGCTTCAAGAGTCTCCCTTCTTCTATTCCCTCCATGACAAGTGAGTGATATGATGCTTTTATGACCTCTGCCTTGCCATCAAACAAGTGAATGGAGTGTCCTTGCGGGCGGATTTGGACCAGGGACAACAAGTTTCTCCTCAGCTCAGGGAGGTGTAGAACCTCATGTAGGATATGATCTGGAAGACCAGGCAACTTAAGCTTGACTGTGCCAAGCCCTGATGGCTTGAGTTTGGATTTATCTGTGAAATATACTGCTCCATCAACTTTTTCAGTGAATTCTTCAAAAAAATCTTTTCTAAATGTCATGTGACATGTTGCTCCTAAATCTAGCAACCAATCATCTCTCCATGAAGTAAATGAAACATCAAATAGGTTTTTAGTTACTCCATTGTTACAATGTGCTAGAACAGAATGAGCTAATTCAGGTGCTTTACCTTTGTCTTTGTCGTTAGTTTTACCTTTGTCTTGATTTCTTTGCTGCTGAATTTTAGATTGTCTACCCTCCTTTTCTCTGAAATTTCTTCTTCCTCTTCCTCTTCTACCATCTCTTGCTCTGGATGAATCTGAAGCATGTCTCGTTTCTCTATTCGTCAAGTATGTAGTCAAGTATGAAGATGAAGGGACTGTCATCTTATTTTGAAGGAGGAAAAAAAACTTTGCTGGAGAAGCTCTTTTGAAGGAGAGAAAACAAAAAACACTCTTTGCTGGAAAATATACTGAATTTAAAAGGACAAAAAAATCTTTGCTGCAAATACTGAATTATGCACAAAAAATATGTATTTTTTTTTGTTTGGAGAAAAAAAATTTATATGAAAATTGTGTTGAATGGGAGGCGGTATCATGAATGTATGAAGGGGCAGTATAGTATATGGTAATAGTGGGGAGGGGGCGCTATAAAATATGACAAGGGAGAGCTATATGATATATGTGGTAGGGAGGGATATTTAAAAGACAGCGTATTGTATTAAGAGAGGGCACTATAAAATATGGTGGGAGGAGGATATATTGAAAAGACAGCGCGGGTAGGGAGAGAAAGAGGCCGAGCGTGGATGAAAACAGTGGTATTGAGGGCGTATTATACAGCGTTACATATATGGACAGAGGCAGCGTTGTTATGAGGTGTATTATATGCAAAGGGCGTTGTTTATAAACTAAAAAATTACCACCAGAGAGCGTTGTATAAACATATGGGCGACGGGTGGTGGCGCTGCAGCATGAAGGGCGTGATATATATACAGCTTGAAGGAGGGAATTTTTATATATGTAACCCAACAGTGTATTATATATGTGAAGGCGGTAATAATGGAGTTGAACCAGCGTATGTATAGTGGGATAGTCGACAGAGCGTATTGGAGTGGGGCGGTATTGAATGGTTGGGGGGGAGGCGGTATTGAAATAGTGGTATTACAAACAGCATGGAGGTGTATTACAGCGTGAAGGGGAGCGGTATTACCATATATGCAGCGTTGATACCATGACAACATATGTATTGAACATATGAGAGAGAAAACGGAGCGGACATATGACAGAGAGGTATATATGACTGTGTATTACAACGCGTTATAATGTTGGGCGGAAATGATATTGACAAGTTATGTAGCGTGTTGTATATACAACGACAGATCTGAATTGTGGGGCGGTGTGTATTGGACAACGTTTTACAACAGAGGAGCCGGGCGCTGTATATAAGCTGTAAAACTGTGCCTGGAGGCGGTAAAACTATTACGAATGGTGGACAGTAGTGAGTGTTAAAACAATGTTATGTAATGTGGAGTGAGCGAGTGAATAAGGAAGGGAGCGCAGGCCGATGAGGGAGATAGCATAGTGGAGTGAGGGGCCGAGGGAAGAGATGGGTAGGGAGTGTTAGCGTAGGTCGATGAGGGAGAAGGAGTGTAGCGTTGAGTGTGAGTAGTGTATGAGAGTTATGGAGAGGGACAAGATTGATGTGGGAAGGCCGAGAGGCCATGGAAATGAGCAGAAGGGAGGGCGCAGTCGACTGGGGAGTTGAGTTGAGTGAAAAGGCGTTGGGAAAGGAGAGCGTTGGAGAGAGGGAGGCCGAGAGGCCGTTACAAAATTTAGGAATGGGATCTTTGCAGGACTGCAGAGGGGGCTGCAATTTGCAGTGTTTCAGGAACTGCAGGATTGCAGAATCTTCAGGAGCTGCAGGAGCTGCAAATGTCAGAGCTATGCAGAGATAAAAAAAAATGCAGAATAACAGTATAGCAATAAGTAGGAGCAGCAAAAACTATTATTAAAAACTGACTGAGCAAAGGAGAGGGAGTTACACCACAGGCAAAAATGCCAATAGTGGGACTGGCTCTGATACCATGTCAAACCAGGAGGTAACTCCTCAAATCATAATGTGTATTAGCTGAAGAATGCATATGTATTTATACATGGAGGTGAGGCTATTGGGATTCATCTCCCAATGACTCTTGGCCTTCCTTATTTCCTACTATTATTTATTATACAAAATTACATATCCACACCCATCCCATAGGATTAGGTGTCAACAATTATACTAAAATTATTTAATCTTTATTCCAAAATAAATAGCTATAATAAAATATAAATTTTTTTATATTCATGATTGTTTTAACCATTAAATGACTACATTTCCCTAATATTGTTTTGTCATAACCCTACATTGAAAGTGTTTCCAATGACAAATAAAGATATGAAGATACACTTACAATTAAATCTGAATTTCCATGTTCCAATTGAAAGTGTTTCCAATGACAGATACAGATATATAGATATACCTACAATTAAATCTGAATTGCCATGTTCCATTTTGTGTATACTTATATCTCTTCATATTGCACCTTTGCCTTTCCGACCGTGGAAGTCAGTTTGACACGCGAGATGTAACAAATGGTCTCACAGCATTAAGTCAAACATCCCAAGCCCGTCGCACAATATTATTCCTCCCTGTGTGCGCTCATTCAACACACAAAATTCTCTCCCGTCTGCCCTACGAACGAAGGATTTGTCAATGGTCCACGTTACAATTAATTTGAATTCAATTCAATATGCAGATCGATTGACCATCTCACATCTTAAAAAAAGCGCGTCTGCTTTGGCTGCTCGCCCTATCCATCTTGTATTTATATTTATAGAACAGATGATCTCTCAATGTGACGAAGAGTAATGTTTTGTATGCATCCACCAAATACTTGATCTGCATCCGCGAAATAACTTTTTCATAACTCTTACTACCGACCATCAATCATCTAACCGAACCGATCAATCATCTAACCTAACCGATCAATCATCTAACCGAACCGATCAATCAACCGAAGATTCATTTATTAAAACGATGATGCCATTCCCCAAGAAAATGCTAAATGATGCGTCTGTTATTCTGGTTGCCCTTCTTATGTGGACGTTGTCGTTTAAAGCAGACCCCTTACTTGTGTTTGCTGCTGGAACTCAACCCACCCAACACGTTCCAACACGTTCCAACTCCTCCAGGACCTCATCACAACCCCCTACTCGTGCTTGCTGACCTTCCAATTCCTTCACACCATCGTAACATCCATTATTCCGTTGAGGCGTCAGCAGCAGCAGAACTTTCTACGTGCCCTCCAGCAGCACCTCAGTGCCCAAAACATGCTCCAACCCCTGGATGTTGCACTGCAAAATCAAAGGAGGAGGAGCAAGTGAAGGCTAACGGCAAGGCGCAATTATGGTGCTTGCTGATCCTAAACCCATTCCCCATCTTCCAAATCCTTCACACCAACGTAACGTTCATTCCTCCGTTGGGGTGTCAGCAGCAGGGGAACTTTCTATGTACAGTCCAGCTGCACCTCAATGGCCACACAATCCTCCAACTCCTGGATGTTGCACTGCAAAATCAAAGGAGGCTAACGGCAAGGCTGAGTTACTTAGGAATCATGTGGGCTCCATTAATGCTGGAAAGCACGCGTCAGCACATCATATTTACATCGCAGTCGAAGGAGGCAGGTTTCAAGATTCACTAGCTGCTCACACTCAATCCTTTAAATGTACAAGGAAATTAATTGGCTCATGAACGAAACAGAGTTTCTAGCACCACAGAGATCCCCTCACTCTATGCGTACATATAGATGTTGGCTCATCCCGTATTTCTTTCTTTCGATCAGGTAGAGTATTGTTATAATAAATATCATTGTATGTATATCCATTGATCGTTTCATAGCCAACGCATAATTTATATTCCTGCTTTTGTTAATGGGTCACTTTGAGGTGATTGTACCGCGGCGGATAATCACAACTCTTGACTTGTCATTGCTAGTTATCAAGGCAGTCACCATCATATGGCTTTCATCACCTTAATGAAAAGTGCTACGTATACATGTTTTAAAGGTCTATCGAGAAGAGAGTTGCGAGGGAAATTTAATGTATAGTGATACCCGAAGATAAAGTTGTGTTCAACTTCTTAGAAGAGTTCTTAGTGGCTTTGGTCGATGTGAATGGAGTCTAATAATACAGATAGTGTAAATGTCATCAATTATGTACTAATAGAGATAGTTTAAATTTTGTGATTGAATTATGTAATGTTATATAAACAAATAATTCATATATTTGATTTACAAAACAAAATTCACATGTGTTTTTATGCGTGGTAAGAAAATAAGATTTCCACTAATATACATCACAATTTTAATAACTCATGTCAACATGGAAAATTTTGTTAATCAATTATACTTAATATCAATATTTTCAGCATCTTACATAACCTCGCTATACTTTAATATATCTAGTAATGAAGATTCATTTTATTATCAATTGTTTTCTAGTAATATTAACTTAATGATATAGAGTAAGGACGAGTAATACGTATTTCTATGTGGAGGTCAAGGTTCCCTTCACTATATGCATAAAAATAGCCATGTTTATTTCTTTGATCTAACAACAAAAGCATGTTACAAAAATTATAAAACATCCTCTAATGAAATAGTACATAACAATCAAATCACAACTTGGGTAAGCTAGAATGGGAAAGAAAAATTAAGAAAATTGATGTGTTATGTGACAATGACTTAAGATTTATTATGACACCATTGAGTTCGATATATGCTTGGGTAAGCTAGAATGGGAAAGAAAAATTAAGAAAAATGATTTCTTATCTAAAAGTGACTTAAGTTATTCTTATGACACAATCAAGTTCGATGTATGCCTCACATTTTTTTTTTAGTCATGTAAGGCTTTTGTCACTCAAAATAAAATATTATGAATTGTTACGCTCGTTAATGTGATTCCTAGTGATTAAAAAGGGAGGTCATCACAAACCAAGGAACAATCATTCAAACACTGGTCAAGATTGAATGATAATTTTTATTATTTCATCCCCTGTATTTAATTTTGGTTGTTAAATAAAACAACTGTCATCATTCGTGAAATAAGAGAAGATCCTATATTGTATTAAATGTAGAAAATTCATCTATCTATGTAGCAATAATGAGAATAAATATATCCAGTGGGATTTTCTACCCATATAATCTTCCATAGACCTCCAAGAACAAGCCCACATAGAAAAGTATATTAATGGTCTCGAGTAATGGTCACAGATAAATGCTTATAACTCTTAGAAAAACCACATACAAATCATAATAAAATGTGGTAAACTGAACAATAAACAAACAAACATTATTCTTTCGGGTTTGTGGAAAAAATTGAAAACCCAAATAGAGAAACACATGGTGCTATCCCATGACAAAAATAATGATGAAAAATTGTTTATACAACATCTGAAAAAATAAATAAAAAATACCATCTTCTTGACATTGTTCCTTCCTCAGCTTCAATGCGAATAGCTGGCAAGCATCCATGCTCAGTTCTATTGTTGCTACCAAATCCAAAAAGACAACAACACCTTGCATACAAGTAACCTGTCTCATGGCTAATTGTACAATGACCTTGCTGCATTGACGTTCTCCTTGAATAATAAAACTCATAAAAAAGCCTATATAAATATGATATGGAACTGGTTGAAAGAAAAATCCCCACTGTTGCGAGGACTTGTAATAAGAGAATTGACGGATGAACACCTTGACCATCCATTACCCATGTCAATCAGAAACTTCCCTCCATTTTGGGCACTAATCATTAATTATGCAAGTAATTTCAATTACCAAGAGGTGCAAAGAAATCTAGTGATGTCCTCTCCACAGTATCCAATAAACCAAGGGTTCTGTTAGCACTGCATTTTTTTCAAAAAATTTCAAAGTCTGGTCATCATTTTAAGTTGTGTCTGTGATCCTCTCTTGTCTCCTAACGTATGGTTGAAGGTCGTAGAAGGTAAAAATGTATTAGTTTTTTATCATTTTTAAACCAAAATCTTAAAGAATTTTTAGTCCAGTAGTTTGTTTGTGTCATAGAGTTATTAGGGTAAATATTCTTTAAATAAGTCTTTTAACTGCTTTGAGTAGTTAAGGTCATAGCTTTAGCTTGATAAGTCTTATTTATTCACCATGATATTTTCTATCCAAGGCTAAGGACGGAATTTTAGAGTCATCAGTTGTGTTAGGAATTTTCTGTAATATCTACCTTCTCCAGAAAATATGGTTTTACAAGAAATTCAAGTAAGTAGCTACTACATGCAAAATTGGTACAAGGAGACAAAATAAGCATTACTTAGGTGAAAGAAGCACTGCTCTTTGAATATTGAAGGTCTTCTGGAAAAAGATATGTCATTCATTTTAAAGGTGGCTATTTCTCATTGGAGGATTGTAACACCCCTAGTTTTATGTTTTTCAAGTTAGACATTTGAACTTAAGTCCAAAGGGGAGTGGACCCCAATGGATAATTATTGTGTGGATGTAGTTAATTATTTATTTATGAAAAATAAATAAAAAAATTTGTGTGCACTATGGCCAAATGAGATTTTTGAGATCACTTGCCTAATCCATGAGGTTATGGAAAGAGGTTAAGACTCTTTTCAAAATATTTCAAAAAGCCTTGAAAGAATTTATTTCTAATTTATATTTTTGAGGAAAAATCTAAATTTCCCCAATGATGAGGAAAGTAGTTGGGAAGAGGTAAAAAGCTGGAAAAGAATAAAGCAACTTTAAAAATCCCTAAATAAGGGAAGCCTAGGCAAACAGGAATAAAGCATCCTGAAATTCTAGACGCATAATTGGAAATAGGCTTTGGGGAGAGCATATATTAAATAAGTTGCTCCAGAACAGATTGAGGTTGGTCTGTTCTTAGAGATGATCTCATCTCTGGGGGTGAATTCTTGAGAGAAGGGAATTATATGGTTGGGAGGACTGGTCATAGATTAACTGTGGTATGCACACCTAATCTATAATTTTTCGAATAATTGTTTTATTTTGACAGATTAAAGGGATAGTGAAATTCAGGTATTAAGTTCTGTTGTAATTATATAATTCCTTACTTTCATAGATTTATTAGAAGACATAATCCTTTAAAGTGTTTATATTTGTAGGAATAGTCCACTGGGAAATATCAATAAGAATCTCTAAACCAATACTGGTGTAAATCTGAAGATATTTTATTCCCAAGGATTGTGCATTTGCATAACTTTAATGTGCTTTTGTACTACAAATTTAATATTTAAATGAAAAAAATATATAGAATATTAAATGTATTAATAAAGGAGAAAGAATTTGATTGTGAGGATTAGATATAACTTTTATTATAAAATAAAGAGTTTAAGTAAGAATGTCAATTATATTGAAAAAATACAACAATACTATTTATGCACTCTATGAAAAATTACAGATTTTATCATTCTACCATTCTGGAATTTAATGGTAATTATAAAAGAAATAATAATTTAAATTTCAAAAATGCATATAAATATCATGAAATGGAATTGTATATTATACATTAATATACATAAATTGCTGATATGAAATACAAAAACTCAGAGGTAAATAAATTCTATCAGTATGCATATTTACAACCAGGGGGTATAACTATAAAGTTAACCCATGATTATTAAATTTGAACAATATGTATCTTCCTAATACTAGGATATAAATTCACTGTATAGTG
Source organism: Pinus albicaulis (assembly GCA_034641835.2). Classification (NCBI taxonomy): domain Eukaryota; kingdom Viridiplantae; phylum Streptophyta; class Pinopsida; order Pinales; family Pinaceae; genus Pinus; species Pinus albicaulis. Next base: position 796,623,172 of record CM076569.1, read on the forward strand.
ATATGGTGAAATATTGTGGTATATTATGGTTTCTTAACAGTGGCAAGAAATGATATTAATAAAACCATAACAATCAACTTTTACACATACTTATACTTCATATTTTAACACAAGAGGAGAAGAAATCAAAATGCTATACTAATTACATAAATCTTTTACCACAGGTAGAAAGAATTGTATTAAAAATAATTTGAAATTATTCTGTTAGAGAATAAGGAAATCTAAAGATTTTGTACAGGTATAATAAAATTTTGGAGAGCAACTTACAATATTGGAAGTTTGCAATAAATAAGCATCAATATAATTACAGAAATAAATAAATAGTATGTTAGGAAGTCCTGTGCTTTCCAGAATATTTATATATGTACATAAAGGTATATGTATAGCCTTTGAATCTGTGTAAAATAAAAGCAATTATACAGAGTAACAAGTGTTCGGATCTTAGTGGGATCTGAAGTATATTATATAAAAATCAATGTGGTTTAAATCTCAAAATATAAAATTCTGAGATCACATAGAGACTCAGCTCGGAGGAAAAATCTTTTGAGTCAAGCGAGATGAAATGAAATAACTGACCTGGAACAGGAGCGAAAGAGATGTTAAACCTTCTATGGTAAGGAACAATTCGTTGAGAGGAATATCGACGAAACCCAAACAACAATCGTTACTTGTAGATATAACAACATATGGAAATAGAATCAGTTAACCGTATAAACAATTAAATTCGTAAATCATTAGACATTGCACTATACATCATATTTTGAATAACGATAATAAAATCGAAATGGTGACCTGAGGATAAAAATATCTCTCTCAAGAAAAGCAAGGGAAATCTGTGGAGGATAAACTAACGTTACATTTATGAAGAAATACATAAACACATGAACAAAATCAATCAACAATGATTATAAAATATAAAAAGTTTAAAACCCTTATAGTAATTACCAATTATGGGAGGGTTGAAACACCAGAATCGTGTTGGAATTGCCATGCGAACCGTGGAGTATTAGATCCTAAATTTAACAATTTTAAAACAAATTAAATTCCGAATTTCGTTTTGATGCGAAGACTGGGAACAAAAGGATTTCCTATCTGTACAGATATCAAAAGCCTCTCGGAAATCTAGGGCAAAGAAGATAATAACACAGTAAATAAACTCATCAGCAAGAAGAGCGAAGGCGTAAATAAATTTACAAACAAAATACTACGAGTGAGAACAATTTCTAGTTGAAGGGCCATGAATATCGCTAGTATGAACTCATATATTAATAACGAAAACAATCCAACTAATTTCGCAGAGCTGAGCTATCAAAATGAAAAACTGGACGGGTTTGGGATATAAATAAAAATCCCAATGAAAAGCTTCAATAATATATGACTGAATTGATATCAAATGATATGTATTCATACCTGATAACTTCTCCATAGAAGGTGCAGAGAAGGTCTCTGTAGAACAATCAAATTTCTCGGGCTCTGAAAGTATGGCCAAACACTGATGAAATAAAAACATAATGTAGAAATTGAATGGGTGAAGGGAAACACCAAACAGAAGAGACAACTTAAATAAGAGTGATAGGGAATAAAACCATAATTCCAATCGAAACATCGTAACCCTACACTTGTCTATAGATCCAGATTGATGGTGAAACTGATGTAAGTCCTCAGGATTAATACAATATAGCTGGCTTAAAAATCTGGACAATCCCCCATTAAATTCTATGGTGCCTCAATTACGTATAAGAGAATTAAAAACATATGAATAATTCGTACTTAATCTCTGTGGAAGAGATATATGAAATCTGTAGTACCATTGTATTGTTTCAACATATAGGTTTGCAATTAAAATGAATGGAAAAATGTGAAATAAGTTTACCAATACAAGCCACCTTCATAATTAACATGATACGAACAAGTCGCATCAAAATTTAATGCAAAACCTACCATATGTCAATGCGAGACATGAAATGGTAATGAAGTTATATGATAAGGTTGATGTAATTAACAATCATATGCAAGACATGAAATAGTAATGAAGTATATGATAAGGTTAACGTAAATAACAATCATGAATACCTTTACATCCTATAGGTGCAGGATTGTATGGTAAGTGCAATAGTTATTAAACTGCCCATAATATAGTTAAGGAATATGAAAAGGTATATATGTGAAGGTTGAATAATGGAAATAAAGTTAGTTAGATAATAGGGGTATGTAATTCTGTATACATTAATAAAGGTATAAAAAGGTCTTAATTCATATGCAGAAGATGTTATGAGAGATAATTAAACGAAGAGTTTAGACAAGAATATAGTTCTCAAGCTATATATATATATATATATATATATATAGATGAAAATTATCTCTTATGAATAGGGATAAACAATTTTAATAACGTGATTTCAAATTGTTGAGTGTACTGAGGTTATATTACATGGGTAACATTGAACAAGTCAGAAATAAATTAGTTATAGATATAGAAAAAAAAAAAATTTGTGGTGTAAACAGGAGATGTTACAAGGATTAATTAAGAAAAAAAAGGTTGGTTATTTATTTGCTAAGGCTACTGAAATATATTGCTACTCATTAAAGGGTAAATATATTTAGGTGAAGTATGAGTAGAAATTGTTAAAGAATGTGATGGAGTTCAATGAAATGAGTTGGCAACAGATTTAAATCATTTTTTTTTCGTGATATTCCCTCTCACCAGGATATAGGGCATGCAGAGCTCTGTCTCTGTTTAGTCTTGAGACAGGTACAACAAAACAATTTTTTTAACCGAGTTCTAGCAGTCAAGGTTCTATGGAAGGTTGTTTTTCCTTTTTTTACAGGAGTGCATTAATGGTTAATTTTTTTTTAATGGAATGGAGAAGCATGCAAAGGCTCACAAGGATGATTATCGTTTAGTTTCTACAGAAAGTAGATTAGTTTTCTGTGAATGGTTGGGTGAAAGAGAACACAGAGTTGCTAATTTAGAGTTTGATTGAATTCACAAGTCAAAGGGGGTTATTTTTAAGTCAAATGAAAGAAATAAGGCATTTCTTGTGAAGGGTACAATTGAAAGTATGCTAGAGAGAAGCTCCAAGGTTTAGCTGTCAGATGGAACAATTGTTCAATTAGATGTGGATTTTTGACAGTGCATACTACAAAAACTCAAAGGGATGACTTTAGGAGAATTAAGATGTTTATTTTTTGCATATAAAGAATAACTTAATGAATTCCCTACATATGATGGAGAGGAAAATCCTTCCCACAAGATTTTGCTTGATCCTAATAATTACTAATCAATTAAAAGTGATTTGATCTTTGTTGGTTTTGTAGGAATAAGAAACCCTCCACGTGCAAATTTCCATAGAGAAATTAGTGATTGTAGAGAAGCTGGAATTTTTGTGTTAGTTATTACAGATGATGACAAGAATACAACAGAATCCAAATGTCATGATATTGTGAAAATGAACCAAGGAAGAAGAAATTTTAGTAGAAAAATCAAGTGCAGAAAAGAAAGTCCAACAAAAGTGTAACAAAGGGTGAAGCTATAAGGATTTTTTCTTCTATATTAGATCTCTGATGATTGAATATAAAGAACCTTGAAAATCTGAAGAATCAAATCAATTTTGGCTTATACACATTATTTTCAGATATAGCTACCCTTTTTGGAAAAAGTAGCCATTATTTGTGGATTTTGTATAAGGAGGAGAAAAGGTTGCTTTTTGGTTCTTATTTCAAAATAGTGACACTAAATTATGATAAAGTGAGTGCAACCTCAATGGTAATGGTATTTATCTGAGTGTCATCTATTCAAGGTATCTTCTAGATGTCAGTTTCAGTTGGTTATTCCTACACTTTTGTGAATAAAGGTCTAGGTGTCCTTTTTACCTGGCAGTCGCACTTTTTGTGGAGGCATTTTTCCAGAAAAAGAGGAGCACCCAATCACCTCAACTCAGCCATTTCGAGATCCATACTGTTATGTTCTATCTTCATTTATATTTCAGTCTACTTTTTTTTATGTTTAACATAAGCTCTACTATATGTAGAGGATTGTAATCAAGTCCCTGAAACAGAATTTCACTTTTTATGCAGGCTTTAACATAACTACTTTTTTGTATATATATTATGCAAAGTAATGAAGAAAGAGGGGAGCCGGTTGATTTCACAGTGGCCAAGTGCCCTATTATTGTTATCATATATTATGAGAAAGGTATTATTTATAGAATATAATATATCCATATGCACTCTTGAGGACTCACAAAATGTGATGTGTGTATTGTTATCCCTTCCATTTTTATATACCTTATTTGTATTTCTAGATTCATCATAAAACGTTGTATCTTATGTTTTTATTAATTTTGTGAACCTCCAAGACATATGGATTTGTATTTGTAAGTCTTGTTTAAATCTTTCTTGATTCATTATGAATTGAAGATGGTTCATAAGCATTACTTGGGGTAGAATTAAATCATGTATCATGATCTTGTAAGTCTTTTTATCTAGCATGCATGCTAATCTGTTTTTTTCAGTCTTGATCGATCAAGCCTTCCTAATTCATGAAGTCATGTTAGTTGGAAGCATTCCTTGTAATGGGATTCTTAAATGTACAGTGATATTCTTGTAAGTCCTTCAAAAGCATTCTTTCAGTATACATTTCAGATCTAGAATGTGTCACCCTTTTCTCTTAGCAGTGGGCTTCTATTTTATATATCAACTATTTATCTTCCATTCTTCTAACCATCAGGCTACAAACTCAACCTTTCTACCACATCATGTATCAGTGACCTCATATGTTTGACAGATTCTTATTTTCTCAAAACCCTTTTAGTGTGTGTGATTTTCAACCACTTTCCAGAAAATCATTCAAATTATAAGAAAACCCCTTGAGCTTAAGATGTGTCTGGTCAGGCACTTGTCACAATCCAAGTGCTGGTTCTAGTGCTAACAGGTTCAACTGTTTTTCAATAATTTGCCTGGTTTCAAGTGGTTTTATTTAATTTTAGTTACATCTCAATTTTTAACTACATGGAATTAATTTTAATGCTTATTTTATATTAGTTTTATTGTTTCATTCTCTATTTGTTTATTTCTTTCAATAATATTTCCTATTGCATACAATATAAATTATTTGTATTTGTATGAATTTCTTGAATTCCATGTTCCTTTTGTTTTGTAAATTTTTGTCAAATTTTTCTCATCCTTCCTCGAACTTTTTCTTGCATTTCCTCTGTTATTGTAAATTTCGTTCCTTTTCTAGATCTAAATCTCCAATTTCCAATGTTTGTTGTGAACTATTATGTAATTTTCACACTCTGATATTTCTCTATGAATGAATGCTTCCAGTTATTTTCTCTACATTCAAATTTAGTAAATTTTTTTTTTTGTTGAAATCATATCCTCGATTGAGCTATAAGCTCTATTGAGAAGCTAAGCCATATAATTTTACATAAATGTCATTAATAAAGTAGGTATGTGATTGGTGGGCGGTTAATTTTAAAATGGCCCGTTCGAGTTGTTGGTTAACCACTTACATAGCTTGATTGAGGGTTTTTTAAAGCTATATAAGGTTAACTTAATTTCAAAATCAAGTGCTCAATCAAGTTTTTTGAGCACTCGATCAAACTTGTGAGGCCTTAAAAATCACATCTTTATAATCCCTCCCACAGATTTAAATGTAACTCTATTTTGTGCCCTAGCGGATTTACGAAAAAAAGGTTGTTAAGTGGGGCAGTTGATCATGTTGGATTCAAAAGATAATCCTCTATTGAATGGGATATGAGTTTGACACTTTTGAATTCATATGATATTTTTCATCTAATTTCTTTTGAATGGAATGCTTGATATATTTTTGCAAAATTTTAAAGGGGTTGAACAAAAAATCAATATCGTAAATAATACAAAATGATAAAATTTCAAAAAATACCACTATCCTCGTTTACGAGTCCTCTTCAAAATGGTACACTTGGTTTTTCAAATTATTTAAAGAGTTGAAAAGTTATTACGTGAACACTTGTGTCTCCAAAATGCAATTGAAATATTAATTCACCACATTCGAAGGATAATAAAAATATGTAATTTTTCATAAAATAAATAATTTTAATATGAAAAACTTATTTATCTTTGGGTACATCATTCTCATATATCTATTTTGAAATTTATTCATTTAGGCTAAGTTACTATACATGAAAACACACATACCTCTTAATATCTGCAAAAATTTTCAAGGACAGGTATTGCTTTTACTACAAAATTGAGAGATTATACAACACTATTTTTTTTTTAAATAGTATCATTAGGACAACAAAATAAGTTCCCCATACTTCATTTTTACTTTGAATGAAAATTCACAATGCTTGTATGAAATTTTTGTGGTTGAATTCAATAAAAGAGGAAAACCTTGAAATTTCACTAAATTCAATAAAAGAGGAAAAAATGTAACCCATATTCGTGCATTCACCCCTATGCAACACCATATGCATTCATATAGGGGGATATTTATTGATGAAAAAATGACATAATATATTGAGCATATAATATGGAGTAAATGGTTTTTATATTGGCAGGTATATAAAATGAGCACAAAATTAATGAAAAAATATAAAGGGGTATAAAAAATGTTATTGAAAAAACAAATACCTACAATATCTATTCAATGTAGGGGTTTTCTAAATTGGGAATATTTATTGGGTTCATATTTGTAAGGGTTAAATACTCTTATTTATAGAGGTATTTTCCAATATTTAGTAAAAGTAAGGGTAGTTTTTAGTATGTCATGAACACACATTATCTGTCATAGATTTATTGAGTGAAGCCATCGGTCCTCAACTTCAACAAGAGATGGGAAAAACACTTGCATCATACTCAACATGTCCTTCAAACCCTCTGGTGGCACAAACTACGTTCCAAATTGCATACATTTTTATTTGCAATGAATTGGGTCCAATATATAGGCTTGATAATTAATGAGAAAGGTGTGAAAATTTATCTCACTACAGTTGAAGTCATTCAAGATTGGTCATCCTTGACAACTCTAATAGATCTTCACAACTTTTTTGCATATCCAATTTTTATCAAAGGTTCGTTTTGGGATTCTCTCATATCACTTGGCCTTTGAGTCAAGTTAGCATGCGAAGAGTGAAAAAAAAAAGAAGAATTTATTTTTTCCAAGGAAAAATCGAAGGAATTTGTTGAGCTAAAACATAACCTTTCCTTTGTGCCTCTACTCACATGACCAGACCTGCCACAAATATTTTTAATTGAGAGAACTACCGCCAATTATGATTTTTTTGCATTTCACACTAAGAAATGGCATCCAATAGTGAAAAAGGATGGATCATTATTTATTTTTTCATCCATCTCGATGTATTCAGAGTGGAAAAATTTGAGGAATTAGCCTAGAGCATTGTTTTTACCGGTGGGACCTAGTTTGGTAAATAGGGTTTGAAAATTTTCAAGAGTGTTTATAGGTATTGAACGATGTTTTTGGGCAATAAAATTTTCAAATTATTTTCCACACAATTTCATACTATTATACACAAATTCCTTTCCAACAAGGCAAGAAGCGCCTCAATCAGAGTCTATATGTGAAAGTTGTGCCACTCTGAATTCAACCTTCTTGTTTTCACCACCATGGTTGAAGAGGATGCCAATTAAAACCCTATTTTTAATGGAAAAGGGCCTATGAACATGATTTTTATGTACAAGACTCTATAATATTTTATATTGTAATTATGGTTAATATTTTAGGTGGTAAAACCTAGCCACTAATAAGATATCGGGATGCGTTAGAATTAGGCGACTAGGAGGCTAAGGTATTTAATTATTTCAAGTGAATTTGTTCCTTATCTTATAAAAAGTAGCCCAGAAGGGTAGGATATAGAGCACTCATAGATGATTTGTGCACTATAGAATCCCATGGGCCAAAGGCAATACTTTTTTGTACTCACAACCATATTTCCAGATAGAGAAGGAGAGTACAGCAGCCTAACCTTCATGTGGAGTTTCTATCATAAAATGGTTTCCTAGAGAAAATATTATGTCAAATGTGTGTCTCATATTTTGTTTTTATTTTCTATTTTCTACTTAAATTTCATTTGCATGCATGCACTATTTACAATAAAATCTACAGATAGAAATATAAGAAAAATTTAGTAATGTAGAATTTCATATTTTAAATATCATATTATAATATATGTTGTGATGAATGATCAAGTGTAATATCTAATCTACCTACAAATTCGAAAACTAATGCATAGAATCACATAACATGATAGAGGCACGAAAAAGGAATAATAAGGTAGCTCTTGAAATAATACCATAGTCTTTATTATGATGGAGAGATGATAATTTTATAAACAATGCAATCATTCTCCTAATTTTTCATTTGTAATTACCAAAGATATTTTCATAAAATAAAATACATAATTATATAAAGAAAATACATTGGGATGTTTCCTTCTTTCCTAGATTTTTAGATGTTTCCCTCTTTTCTACTCTTAAATGTTTCCAAGGAAAGAGTGCACTTTTTCTTGGTTTCCCAGTCAGTGAGAGGTTGTTGATTTGCATGTTTTTCTTTGTTACCCAATTCCTCTCTGTTTAGAGCAGGAAGCATCCCGACTTCCTTTACCAAATGAAGTAAAGTGTGTTGCAATGTTAGAATGTAGTCATTCAGAGAGCTACTGTTAGGTCCCTATATTAATCGTATAGTCCCTTATTATTGTTAGTGTAACCCCCTTATTGTTATTATTGTACCCCTATAAGCCCCATATTGTTATTATTGTGCCCTTAAATTATTATTGTTAGGTCGGCTAGGATTACATTGTGGCCCCATGGACTCCTATATATAGAAAGGAGGTTTTGTAATTTGTATCATCTAAGAATTGTTCATTAATGTAATGTATTGGAGGTTTCCCCATTGAACTGGTTTATTTCTAAGGCATTGATATCTCTTTTCTTCTATTTTTGGAGCTGGTTTCACAACATTTGGTATCATAGGTTTGGATTCTAGGGTTTCTCTGCCCCAAACAGGTCATCGTAGAATTTTTGCTGGAGATATAATCTGTGGAAGTTAGGTCTTTTTGCAGGTTCCTGAATTTAACTTAAACAGGTCACCGTGGAATTTTATCTATAAATTTGTCTCTACAAAGGTGCAGAAGCTAAAATTTTTAGGGAGCGAAGAATAACTCCTGAGGAAGATCTTCACAAAATTTCAGAGCTTGGTTCACAATATTTTCGGAGATATGGTCTGTGGAAGTTAGGTATTTTGCGGGCTCCCAAATTTCATCTCAAAGAGGTGATCGTGGAAAAATCTTCATAACTCTCTCTGAGCATCAGATTGGAATTCTGTAGAAAGTAGCCGCAAGTACAAGGGATGTAGTTTTCTCTAAATCAATTTTAGAGCCAAAGGAGGAAACAATGACACATGACGAGTCGTACAATTTTTCTCTACTGAACCAGTCCATAATTAGGTCATCATAGGAGATTGGGCATAACTTTGTCTTCAAGAATTCAAATCAGGTCAATCCTATGGCATTTGAAAGAATATTCAGAGGGCTAATTCAGGGCCAAATTTCAGATATTTAAGATGCAAAATCACAGAGATAAATTAGTTTCAATATTGAGCTCCTCAAAATCAAGAAAAAGGTGTGTATTGCTTTTCAAATTGCATAATTCTTTTTCGAAAAATCAGTTCTAGGTGATTCCAAAGGCCTATTGAGCATAGATATTAGTATTGGGTTCTAAAATGCCTCCTAAAAATAATTCAACACCCATTAAGCCTTGAAAAGGCTCTACTATTGTAACGACTTTCATTCCACTCCCAAAAAAAATAAAAAAATTCTAAGGTTGAATGAACAATACTGTTCAATTTATTTCTAACGATTTCGTCATTAATATGCAACTACTCTCTTAAATTTATTAAGGAAGAGGTTTGTGGAATTATTAATATAATTCCTTACCCAATTGTTTTCATACTCCAAGGATACCCTTCACATCCTTTTCCTCTTATCTTAATGGAAAGGTAATATACAATTTAATTGTCCCCTAAACAACTCCCTTTTTATTTTTGGCAACTATAGGTTAGTTCAGCAATTCGTTTTATCTTTCATCGCATATACTGTGTTGAAGTATTTTGTTAATATTGTTGTATTTCTAAGATTATAGATATATACACCTCTCTCTATTCACATATGTATTATCGATACAACTAATTGATATACTTCTTATCTATAGAGGAAGATGATTACTTTTGTAAACTCAAGTCGAATTCGATTTACATATATGTCGGTCGTTAAGTGCATAACCTTAGACTTTAATAGTGATTCATGAATTCTTAATGATCATGTCATGTAACTCGATATGAGTATAATTGAGAGCAATGTTTAATGTTTCCCTTCCCATGGCAAGAACACCTACATTTGATGGTCCATGTCGATTTCGGTTTCATAGCTTTCGAGTCACCTTTCATTAATGGACTTGTTGTAGCATTTACACTACACGTACTTGGTTATTAAAACTTGATTCGATTTATATACGTGAATCGACCTTTGTATTTTCTCCAATGCAATTATCTTTGGTTGGCATTTGAGTTCGATGTGATTTGTCTGTAGTATGTAATAATGAAGGCAGTTCTTCATTAATATTTTCAACGAGCGTTTTAAATTCATTCTGCGTACATTTTATATGCGTTGAACTACGTTTCTCTACTATGGGATATATATATATATATATATATATATATATATATATATATATATATATATATATATATATTCTTCAGAATTTTTGATACACGTCACTTGAATATTTTAAATTGTGATACAGAATAGAGGTATCATTGTATTTTAATGGAGGATTTCTCCAGATTTTTTTCGCCATCTCCTTGATTTTAAATCCTGAGATACACCCATCGATCCCAACACCGATGGGGATCTGTGGAAAAGTGTATGGTTCGGATGAGTTGATTTCAACTTAGGGTTTTGGTCTTTGACTTTTATTTAAGTCCCCTATTCTGCGGTTCATTTATTTTTACCAGTTCATTCCCACCGTATGCCTTGTGGCGTTCACAACGGAACCTACGTCCAGTATTCGAGACGCCTGATGACTCTACAATGATTTTATCATCGTTCTCCTGAACACTTCCAGGTATGAACCATCGTTCTCCATCCTTGATATGGAATTTTATTATTTCATCGCCCATTGAGATGTAGACGTCCATCCTTAAGGCATCTTGATTCTCTTGGGTAGCCCTCATGGCGATAAGAATACTTCATATGTTTTCGTTTCACTGATATCTATTCACAATAGTAATGTTTTGTTATTTTCCATAGACTTTCATTTAGTTAAATATTTGTTTTGTTGTTTTTTTTTTTTTTTTTTATAATTTCATTCCCCTCTTATCATCCTCAGAATTTTAAAGAGGAATTTTTTTTTTCGATTGTTCTATTCACAGAAGCAATCGTTCTAATACCAGTAGTTCTGGAAATCTCATGGTAATGTCATTTATTTAATTTTTGTTCTTTTGAAACATAGAATGAAACCTCCATAGTGGGCATGGTGATTCCCACTTCGCTTCTCCATGGGTTCGATTCCTCATGAGCTAAGTTCAACCGTAAGGGTTTTAGTTGTTTTATTGGAATGTCTGTGTCAGTTTATACAAGTTTATATTGCCTCACATATATGTATAACTCGGGTTTTTCTTCTCCAGAGTTCCCTTGTTGTCTTCAAGACATATAATTTTACACTCAAGTAAGTCTATCTATCTTTCGGTGATTGTTAATGTAAGGTTTACAGACTTTCCCAATGTAAATAATTATTAACAATTTCTATCTTTGTGGAATGCATATAGGTATCTACGTTCTTTGGATTTTGTCAAAATTCCATTAAATTCTCGTTCTTTATCAAGGGAAGTTAATGAGTACTTCTCTTACCTTCCACGTCTGTTGATTTCGCTTCGACTGACTTGCTTCAACGATTTATCCTCTGGATAAATTCTCCAGTTTTAATTCTGACATTTATCATTTTTATACTGAACGCACCTGGATTTATGTTAATAAACAATATGGATCTAAGTAAGATCCGGGCATTTGGATGCTTTGTATAACGCTTTTGGTTTACACAGATTTTTAAGATTTCTACATATACCTTTGTATATTTCTGGACATTTAATTTAGAGTTTCAGCACTTACTCTCATACGTCTCTAACTCTGTGTTAATTTTGAACTCGGTTATTTACTCTAGATTTTCCATATTATAACTAACTAGAATACTTTTCCTATATCTATGTTCCTTTGTCTATTCTCATTATTATTCATTAAGAATGATTTCATAGGATTTTCCACTATTTTCTTCGATTGGAATAAAATGAATCTTGCAATTTATATAATTTTTGTTTCCTATTATTTTGAGTTATCATAGGAAAAGATTTTATGTATCAGAATTTCTAGTAGAAGTGTGACTAATATAAAATAGCCAGAGGATAATAAAATAACTCACTCTCTATGAAGAGAATTATGGATTACTTTCATTAATAGCCCTAATATATCCTAGTACTTCTACACCTTTCTTAAATAATGACACAGCTTAGTTACATATGTATCTGCATGTGGATAAAATTTGATTTATAATGTTGTTAATATTATCTACAAACTTTCAGGAATAATATTACATTACTTACTACTTTAATTTCCTTAAATAAACATGCAGAATGAAAATTTCATTCATTACTTCTGTTATCATTGTCAAGTAACTCCATAATAGAACACAATAAATTTAAATTCTTCATATTTATTTACTTGTTGCACTATGTGGTCTAGTTAATAGAATTCTATACTGTCTTTAATATAACAGTAGAACAATATTTATTATTCTAGAATTTACTTCCACTTTCATATTACTTTTAAGGTACAACAATATGTTAAAGATTTTCCTTTGTACAGTTCTTGGGAACATAATATCTTCAGATTTACACAAGTATTGGTGTAGAGACTCTCCTTGATATTTCTCAATGAACTATTACTACTACGATACAGAAATTTAGAAGATTTATTTATTCTAATTAATTCTGTGAATGTAAGGAATAACATAACACAACAAGTGTTCATTATCTCGTTTTGGAAAACACAAGAATGTCATCTAAGTAAATTAGAAGAGCGCAGGAACGGTCATGGACCTCTCTCCCTGCAAAAACCCTAGCCCGTCCGCGCCACCGTTCGCATCGGCTCGCACCCAAACTGCCCGCGCGTCTCGATCTTTCAAAGTGAGCTCCAACTCGTGGGGGAGGGGCGCGCCCCCCTGTCAATAACAAACAACGATGGCACCCACGTTAGCTCGGTGCAAAGCAACGAAACCGCCGACAAGAGCCAGGAAACTCTGCTACCTAAAGCGCCGACCACGCAAACTCAGCAAGAGGCGGAGGTGCCCAAGTCCTCTACCTGCAAACCCATCGCGACAGAAAGACCCAAGATCGAACTGCCCAGCCATCGGATAAACGCTCGAATACAGTACATGAGAGACCACGCCCTCATTGGAAAATTTATTGGCTTCTGGCCGACTGAGAAAGCCCTACATGGCTGGGTTGCTTCCAAATGGAAGCCCAAAGGGCAAGTTACGTTACAACTTGGACCAAAGGGTTTCTTCACAGCGATCTTCAACTGCATCGAAGACAGAAACAGAGTAATGGATGGAGGGCCTTATTTTTTCAAGTCAGCTGGGTTATATCTTCGGAACTGGGTAGAAAGATTCAACCCAGACAAAGAAAACTTCCATTGGGCACCTGTCTGGATACGCCTATACTCGCTACCCCTAGAGTATTGGGACGAAGAATCACTCCAAGCAATTGGCAAAGGTCTCGGGGAGTTCATCAAGATTGCAGAGGAAACAAAGCTTCACCGATATACTTCATATGCTCGCATCTGTGTCCACATGCATCTAGACAAGCCCCTACCTGATGCTGTAAGTATTTATCATGATGATTTTGAATGGATTCAGCCATTAGACTATGAACATGTCCCTTTCAGATGTCGAAGATGCCATGCACTTGGGCATCTTTTCAGAGATTGCCCCCTCACAACACAGGCTCAGGCAAAAGAGGCGGAGGCAGCACTGGAAGCTGATGGTTTCATAAGAGTTCCCCCGCGAAGAAGGCATGGCAAGAAACCTTCCACGACAGGTAAGAAACCCTCTCCCTCCTCCAATATTCCTTCCACCAGTAATAGCTTTGCTTCTCTCTCCAACCCTGATCTTGCCTCTGAGATAGACCATAACTAGGTTAAAGCCCCCTCACAACCTTCGGATATTCCAAAGCCTTCAGTCAAACCCAACCCCATGCAAACTCAAAACCAGAAGCTTTCTAATGAAACTACCCCAGACAACCACTCTGCTGGAATCAAGCTCCTACCCTGGCATCCTGCCACAATGGAAGTTGACAACCCCAATACCCAACCTGTTGTTTCTAATGAAGCTCTGATCAGCGGAAGTCAAGAGACTTTCATGGAAGAGGATTCCGAAGGCCTAGACCTAGGAGAACTCGACATAACAGAGCTTGAGGAGGCTTGCAAAAACCAGAATTTTGACACCATCAACCCTCATCAAATTGATAAATTGGAAAAGGTCTTCTCAAGCGCCCATCAGCAAAAAAAACTTGGCATTCAACCTGGTAGCCATTGGGATAGCCTCAAAATCACAAGATAATCAAGAAAAAGAGGGCAAAAGCCGGATTGGCAGCGTACCATCACCATAGGGCAAATATTGGTCGACTCAGGCCGATATCCTAAACACAAGGTTCTTCAAACCTCATCAAACGAGTTCCACATTGGAACTAACATTCACTTTGGATTTCATACAAGCAACTTTCCACCCCATTGGATCTAACATTCATGGGCATCTCTCCAACGTTTACTTCCCACAGGACCAGGTAGGGAAAATAGCTCTTCTACATACCATGGCGAATTTAAATTCAAACAGAACATACCCCCTATGGATTGTTGTAGGGGACTTCAATATGATCACTAAGATGGGAGAAAGAACAGGGGGAAGACCCAGAGCAGACCAGGACAACGCTCACTTCAGAGAATTCATAGCCAACAGCTAGCTTATAGACATTCCCTTCTCAAATGGCACGTTCACTTGGAACAATAAGAGAACTGGAACTCAACAGATCGCTTCAAAGTTAGATTGCTTCCTCATTTCTGACAACGCCATACATATAGGGGGGGACCTATTGGCTTCAATCCTCCCGCATACAGGTTCAGATCATTGGCCCATTATGCTCCATTGGCAAAATGTTGGTCTTCAATACAAAAAACCATTCAAATTTGAAGCATTTTGGCTCTCTCACTCCTCTTTCAAAGATGTTGTCACTCATGCTTGGCAGAGTTTCACACCACCCTTTGGCTCGAAAATGTACCAATTTCAACAAAAGCTCAAGCATCTCAAAGCAGTCATCAAGAACTGGAACGTCTCCGTCTTTGGAAACATCTTTCAAGAAATCAAAATCCTCGAAAGAAAAATGGAAGAAACTCAACAAAAAATCATAAACGGAGGAAGAACTGAAGAGCTCGCTGCTCAGGAACAAGATCTTCACAAGCAACTAGAGGAGAGACTTAAGCAAGAAGAACTCCTGTGGCGGCAAAAATCTAGAATAACCTGGTTAAAGGAAGGGGAGAAGAACACAAAATTCTTCCACAGATCAACAATACAAAGAAGAATGCAAAACCACATTCCTCATATTACCAATCAACAAGGAGCAAAGGTGGAACACCAAGAGGAGATCGAACAAGTTCTACTGAACCATTTTCAAAGCATACAGCAGGAGGACCATACAGTAGACAGACAGCCGGCTATCGACCAAATCTCACAACTCATTCCCAAATTAGTCACAGATGAGCACAACAAGATGTTACTCCGCCCTGTTTCTCTTCAAGAAGTCGAATTTGCAGTGACTCAAAGGAAGGACGGCAAGGCACCCGGGCCTGATGGCTTCACCTCAGATTTTTCCACAATTTCTGGGATCTTATTAAAGTAGAGGTCTGGCAGCTAGTGGAAGAATCCAGAGCTGCTCACTGGCTCCTCCCCTCCTTAAATGCCACCTTCATAGCCCTGGTACCAAAAGAAGAGTGGCCTAGCAGTCCGGAAAAGTTCAGACCTATTGCCCTCTGCAACGTGATTTATAAAATCATTTCCAAGGTCATAGCCAACAGACTAAAGCCTCTGCTCCCGCTCCTCATATCGCCAGAACAAACTGGATACGTAGAAGGACGGCAAGTCATGGACGGCATCATCCTCACGCATGAAGTTATACATTCTCTCAAAACTACCAAAAAGCCAGCTATGCTCCTCAAAATTGATTTATCTAAAGCATTCGATAAACTAAGCTGGCAATATATCCAAAGCATCCTTTTAGCTTTTGGCTTTGACCGAATGTGGATAAGATGGGTTTTGTCCCTCATCTCTACACCCTTGTACTCCATTCTTGTCAATGGCATCCCTTCTATGTCGTTCAAACCTTCTAGGGGCATCAGACAAGGCGACCCCCTCTCACCCTTCATTTTTGTCCTCATGTCCGAAGGTCTCAGCAAACTCATCCATCATGCTGTCCTCACTAACCATCTGCGTGGTATATCCCTTCATGGCTCACTCACCACTCACCAACAATTTGTTGATGACAATATGATATTTGGGTTCCCTTCAGTCCAGGAAGCTAGATCTTTCAAAAGTATCCTTAACCTCTTCTCCACAGCCTCTGGTATGACTGTCAATGTCTCCAAATCCCAGCTTTTCTTTTTTAACACCCTTCCTCTAATCCAATCCAGCATAACCCGAATTCTAAGCTTCTCTCCCTCCCAACTCCCTTCCAAGTACTTAGGTGCCCCTCTTATTGCCACTGCTATCAAGCACTCCACATGGAATCATCTACTGGAAAAACTGGAAGCCTGGCTCTCCTCCTGGACTTATAGAGCGCTCAATATATCCAGTAGAATTATCCTCATCAAAGCGGTTCTGCAATCCATGCCTCTATATCTTTTTCTGTGCTTGCAGCTCCAAAATGGGTGCTCAATCAAATCAAAAATTTGCAACGACGATTCCTCTGGGGATCTTCAGACCAAAAACGCAAATGGGCCCTGGTCAACTGGAGCACGGTCTACTCCCCTAAAGCAGCTGGAGGTCTAGGGCTCAGAAATCCCATCCACAGCAACGAAGTTATGGGGGCACGACTTTGGTGGAACTGGCTCTCAAATCCTTTTAAACCATGGGCTAAAATATGGACAGCTAAATATGCTAATAACAGACCGCCTGAAGACCTGGTCAGGCTTCACTCTGGAGGAGTTGGTTCACTCATATGGAATGCTGCCAAACAGCACTTTGCTCTCATACAACAGCACAGCTTCTGGGAAATAAGAAATGGGCACACAGCCAGATTCTGGACAGACTCCTGGCAGCAACACCCTCAACTTACTGAAACTCTCAGCCTCTCCAACAATGGCCGCCCCAACCCCCTGGAAGAAATCAAAGTCAATCAAAGTTGGACGCATACAACCACCAATGATTTCAGGCAATGGAAGCACCCTACCTCAATCCTGCCCAATTCTCACAGCAACACTCAGGAAGCTCTCCAAAAGGAACTGCAACGAAGGAAAATAAGATGCTCAGAGGAACCAGACATTCTTCGCTGGGGATACTCTCCCAAAGGTATGTTCACTACGAAGGAAGCCTTCTCTCTAATGCATCCAATCCAGCTTCTAAAAGACAGGCTTTGGCAATTTGTCTGGGCTCCAGATACTTGGCCTAAAATCTCCACCTTTATTTGGTTACTTAGTCACAAAAGGATCCTTACTTGGGACAACTTGCTCAAGCGTGGATTCAGCGGCCCCTCTCAATGCCTGAATTGCAAGCAGGATATGGAAACAACTCAACACCTCATGCTGACTTGCCATCTTGCTCATCATCTCTGGGAAAAAATATGTTTCAGAAGTTAGCGCAGCAAGCCAAAAGGGGACCTAGTCAACATTATGCGCCTCTGGCCCCAGCAACCTTACAATAGTCCCATTCTCAACTATCTCTGGCAGTTGATCCCAGGCCTCCTCTTCTGGGCTCTTTGGAAGGAACAAAACAGAAGAATCTTCAAACATCAAACAACTCCTTTGAACATCATCTGGGACAACTTCAGCAAAAATCTCCAAGAGACCCTCGCCCTGCATCCATGGCAGGAGGAGGATCTCCCCAAACAATCGAAGGAAGCAGCAATATGGCAAAATTGGTAGCTGAGGATAGCGATCTCGCCTAACACCTCCAAGAAAAAGACTCCTGGCACCCCAATCCCTTGGACACCTCTGCCTCCAGGCATTTACAAACTGAACTTTGATGGTGCCTCCAAGGGGAATCCAGGCCCAGCAGGCTTTGGCGGCATCCTCAGAAACTCTCAAGGGGACACTCTTGCTATTTACTATGGCTCGATAGGCTGGGACACTAACAACTCTACGGAACTGGAAGGACTCTGGAAAGGTCTAATCCTTTCACACCTGTAAAATCTCTCGCCTATCATAGTGGAAGGAGATTCTCAGATTCTCATCACCATAGCTAATCAACTTCTTCAAGGCACCAGAACCACTAAAGTTGCCACTAGTTGGAGAATGGCCTCTCGTCTCGACAATCTCAGCAGATGGTTGGACAACAATCAAGCCATATCCTTTGTTCACACCAAAAGAGAAGGTAATAAGGTTTCGGACCTCCTAGCCAATCTAGGAGTCGAAAGCATAGACTCTCTCAATCATGGCCCTCTTCATATTATTCATGACAGGGACACACTTCAAAATTGCATCAAACTGGTGCAAAATGATCAAAATTCTCCGGATGCGGATGGTCGTTAGACACATTGGGACAACTGGCCCCGGCCATTTCCCAACGCATAGAGCGCGTGGTGGCCACATGGCCCTCCGAGGCGCAATTAAATGCGCACCCAACCCCTCCACCAGTTGCATTAACTCTTCCCAGAAACCGGCATTACTATAGCCCTCGTACGCACGGTTTATGCATTATGGAGCGACTCTATGTTCGAAGTTTTTCGACATTCTGCGCGATTGTATGGTCCCCTTGGGCGGTGCGTGCCCTGTCCACTGTGCTGAGCCAAGCGCTCGCACAGTCACAGGCCGGCGCTGCTCGCTCTATAGCTGCATTGAATTTTTACTTGGTGCGCACTTCTCCAACAGTGAATTTTGCCCTGGTGCGTCCACTGCTCCTCAGCATACTTCCAGCCCGTCTGTCGCTCTGTAGCATCCTGGTGTGCCTCAGATCATTCCCGGTTCTTTCGCTGTGTCGGCTCCTCTCCAGGCTCACGAGTCTCACGCAGTAGAGCCCGCCATGCCTCGACTCAGGCAGCGCATGACAGCCCGTCGAGGAGGCACACGCGGAAGCTCAGTCGGGGAGCATCCCTCTTCCAGCAGACTTTTCTCTGAAATTCCTTCCGATTCTTCCCATGGTCGACCGCCAGCCTCCCTTCCGCCTGAAGCCCCCCATCGCTTCTCCTCCTCCGCCCCTCAGCCCGCTAGCAGCCATTTCATTCGCCAGACCACTCAGAGAGCGGAGCTGAGGTTTGATAGTGCTTTCAATCGCCCTTCTATTACAGCCTTTATCACTATAACTCTGCGTGAGGATGCCACTCTTAGCCCTCCTACCTGGACTGTTTCCACTCCTACTTCTCTCGACCCTCATCCCGCCTCTGTCGAGCCTCGGTCCACTTCTGCTGCAGCGCCACAAGAGGACTTAGCCGAGCCTGCTGTCATAGCCAATCCCCCCCTTGGTATCTCTCCCTTGCAAGTGGAAACAGTTGCTGAACAGGGCGCAAAGGCTCACAACAGGGAAGCTGAAGTGGAAGATCCTGAAGACTATTTCGGTTGCCCAATAGAGGAGGAACAGCCTTCTCCCGCCAACTCTAGCTGACTTAGCAATGACATGGCGCAGTATGGTCTTTGAACTTGTTTATTTTCTTAGCGATGCTGGTCTTCTACAATACATAGCAGCTTACTGGTTTTCGTTAATGATAGTGCTAGCTTTTTGTTACTGTCTCATAACAATTATAACTATTCCACAGGTTTCCCTATACAAGGGCGGTGAGACTGCTATTACAGAGTTGGTTTCCCTATATGGGCAGCTTATTTTCAGAATTATGCTTGACTTTCAAGCCCAGTTTCAGTTTGAATGAGCTACTTGTGATTTGTACTATATAAGGCCCATAAATAAGATTAGGCTCAATTCTCAATTTAGAAAATAACATAACACAACAATTTAAACTCAACATAACCACCACAGCACTTTTCACTACTGTCTAACAACATCTAATTTAATTATTTAGCAAAATTGTGTGCATACCACTTCCATGATGACCAATCCTCCCAACCTTAGAGTTTCTTTATCCACAAAACTCACCCCCGAGCTGAGATCCTCTCCCAGAATAGACCAACCTCAATCTGTTCTGGAGTAGCTTATTTAAGCTTATGCTTCCCAAAGCATGTTTCTAATTCTGCGTCCAGAATTACAGGATGCTTTTATTCCTGTTTGCCTAGGCTTCCCTTTTTAGGGACTTTAAAGCTACTTTCTGTTTTTCCAGCTTCTTACCTCTTCCCAACTACTCTCCACATCATTGGGGAAATCTAGATTTTTCCTCAAAAATCTAAATTAGAAATAAATTATTTCAAGGATTTTTGAAAGATTTTGGGGAAAGTCTTAGCCTCTTTCCATACCTGATGGATTAGGCAAGTGATCTCAAAAATCTCATTTGGTCAATCTACACAGAAATATTTTATTTATTTTTCATAATTAAATGATTAATTACATCCACACAATAATTATACATTGGGGTTCACTCCCCTTTGGACTAGAGTTCAAATGTCTAATTTGAAAACATAAAACAAGGGGTGTTACATATTCCCCCTCTGAAAACAAACACCATCCTCTGTGTTAACAGCTAACTACTAGAGTTTATTTTGAAAATAGATATGGATATTTTTCCATCATTTCAGCTTCTCTTTCCCATGTAGCTTCTTCAGTAGTAAAGTGCTTCCACTACACCTTTACTTTGGCTACTATTCGATTTCTCAATTCAATTTCTTCCTGCTCCAATATTTGAAGCGACTCTAGAAGGAACTCCCCTTCTGGTTCCACTTGTATCACATTCCAATCAATAATGTGAGAAGCATCATGTACATATATTTTTAATAAAGAAACATTAAACACATCATGAACTTTAACATGGGGCGGTAAGGCCAGCTTATAAGCCACTGGTCCCACCCTTTCTAACACCTCAAAAGGCTCACAATATCTAGGAGCCAATTTTGCGCAACTTCCAGCATAAAGTGTGCTCTTTTTGGGTTTAATACGCAGATACACATGATCACCCACTTTTAAATCTCGATGCACTCTCTTCTTCTCAGCATAGCTTTTCTGTTGATCTTGTGTTGTCTTTATGTTTCTCTGTATTTGTTTGAAAATCCTTTCCATTTCTTGTAGAGTATCCAGCCCAAATACTAGCTTATCTTCAGGTTGGCTCCAAATTAAAGGAGTTTGACACTTCCTTCCGTAGAGTGCTTCAAATGGACTCATTTTGATGAATGATTGATAGTTGTTGTTGTAAGAAAATTTGACTAAATGCAGGTAGTCCTCCCATTTTGATGGCCTATCCATCACATACATTCTCAGCATATCCTCCAAAATCTGATTTGTCCTGTCTGTTTGACCATATGTTTGATGGTGATAAGCAGTACCAAAATTCGATTTAGTGCCCATGCCCCCAAACATACCTTTCCAGACGGCGGCTCTAAACTTAGCGTCTCTATCTAAAATAATCATCTTTCTGACCCTGTGTAGCCTTACTATTTCTTTTAGGAACACATTTGCTACTTGGGCTGTCCCAAAAGTAGATTTTACAGGTATGAAATGTGCAGATTTTGTTAAAGTGTCTACCACTACCATCACTGAATCATGCTGGTACTTTGTTCGGGGTAACCCGGTTATGAAATCAATAGAAACAGTGTCCCACTTCCACTCTGCAACTGGCAAGGGATTTAAAAGACCAGCTAGATGTTGATGTTCAACTTTAACTAGTTGCAATTCCATGCATCTAGCTATATAGTCTTCTACATTTTTTTTCATTCCTGGCCAAAATAATTTCTTTTTTAAAGCTGTTAGCATTTTCTGATATCCAGGATGTCCTGAATATGGCTGTTTATGATATTCATCTAGGATCTCTTTTTTCAAAGACTCTACATTGGGGATATACAATCTGTTTTTATAGTAGATCAGCCCTTTCTGGTTTTGGGTGTATTCAACCATCTCTTTCTTCAGCATTTTCACTTGTAGATTCTCATAGTTTGGATCCTGATCTGCTACCTTTTTAACTAGTTCTTCTAAGTCAAAAGTAGCACTACTCCCAATGTTGCTTATGTTTTGGCAAGCATTTCTACTTAGAGCATCAGTAAATTTGTTTGCTTTCCCTTTTATATGTTTTATGCCCATATCAAACTCACTCAGAAAAGACAGCCATCTGGCTTGTTGAGCATTCAAATCTATTTGAGGAAAGAAATACTTGAGACTAATATGATCTGTCATCAATGTAATTTTTTTTCAAGAAGATAGTGTCGCCACATCTTCAAGGCATGAATTACAACAACCAGTTCCAGATCATATACACTGTAATTCTGTTCATGTTTCTTAAGTTTTCTAGACTCATATGCAATAACATAATTTTCTTGCAACAGAACTCCTCCCAATCGCTCTCTACAGTCATCCATACACACAACAAACTCTTTTTCAGGATCTGTAATTTTCAGTATAGGGGTTGTAGTAAGTTTTAATTTTAGTTGTTCAAAGCCGTTTCTGAATTTTTCATTCCACTCAAATTTGGTGCCTTTTCTTTGTAGTGAAGTTATGGGATATGCTACTGCAGAAAATCTTTCCACAAACCTTCGATAATAGCCTGCAATTCCCATAAATGATCTCACTGCTGAAATATTAGTTGGCACCGGCCATTCTCTAATAGCCTTTATTTTCTCAAGGTCAACAGCCAATCCTTGTTTAGAAATAATATGCCCCAAGTATCGAATCTTGTCTTGATAAAATTCACATTTACTGAATTTGGCATATAACTGGTTTATCTTCAAAGTTTGCAAAACTATCCTTAAGTGTTCTTAGTGCTCTTTCTCACTTTTTGAATAGACCAGAATATCGTCTATGAACACTAGTACGAATTTATCTAAGCAGTTGTTCAAAACGATGTTGATTAAGCACATAAAAGTGGCAGGGGCATTTGTCAAACCAAAAGGTAGGACTACAAATTCGTAGTGACCATACCAGGATTGAAAATATGTTTTACTAATATCTTCCTCCTTAATTCTGAGTTGGTGATAACCAGTCCTCAGATCAATCTTAGAAAACACTGAAGCCCCTCTCACCTGATCAAAATGGTCATCTATTCTGGGCAATGGATACCTATTTTTTATTGTCAACTTATTCAGTTGACAGTAGTCAATGCACATTCTAAAGGTTCCATCCTTCTTTTTCATGAACAACACCAGTGCTCCCCAAGGAGATACACTCGGTGTGATGTAACCTTTATCCATCAATTCTTGTAATTGCATTTTTAATTCCATGAGTTCAGGAGGGCTGATTCGGTAAGGGGCTTTGGAAATGGGTGTTGGTCCAAGCACCAAATCGATGGAAAAATCAATCTCTCTTTTGGGGGGAAGATGAAGAATCTCATCTGGAAAAAGTTCCTTAAATTCTCTTACCACTAGAAAAGTGTCTAGCAGGTTTCCTTCAGGTTGCTGTCCTAATTCCTGAACATGTACAGCATATACTTGATATCCTTTTCTAGCTATTCTTTTTAATTGCAGAGCTGATATTTGTCTTACAGAGATTGGTTCTAGTTTTCCTTTGAGTATAAAGGGTCTCCCCTCCTCATCTATGCAATGTAGAGTTTTATCGCAATAGTTAATCATAGCCTTTCTCTTTTCTAACCAGTCCATTCCTATCAGCAAATCATATGAGCCTAAGGGCAGAATGTTTAAATTTACTTCTGTATGAAAATAATTTAATTTAATTGTTGTTTGAGGCAAATTATGAGTTACTTTCCGCTTGGTGCCAGTGGCTAACTGGACCAACCAAGACTGCTGAAATTTTTCAGTTTTGAGATTTCATTTCTCTACCACTTGTGGACTAATGTAACTCAAAGAAGCACTCAGATCAATTAAAACTATAACGGATTGGTCAGCAATCTTACCTCCCATCTCGACCATAGTAGCCCGGTGTTCTACTTGTCGGTTCTCCAAGGCTACACTGATAGTGGCCATGTTCCTTGCGATATTATTTACTATGGTAGCTTCTCTATCTCTCACAATCATTTGAATATTTCTGTGGGGGCAGTCCCTCAACAGATGAGGTTCTCTACAACCCCAACATTTCAAAGGTTCTCGCATTTTGACTGTTCCTTAATTCTTATTATCCCCATCTGTCCATTTTGACCCAACTTGGGACTGAGAAGTTTGACTTTCCTTTGGTTTGTTAAATTTTTTCCACTGATGATCCCTACCAAATTTCTTCAAGTAAGCTAGTTTATGTTTCTTTCCTTTGAATTCACCCTTATTTACCCAACTTTTTCCATGTTCACTCTTTCCCTTAAAATGTTGGTAGCATAATCTAGCTTTCCTCACCACTTCATCCATAGTTTTTGGATTATCGAACTCTATTTTCTCCTTGTATATAGCAGGCAAACAATCAAAAACCTTTGTACCTTTGCCTTCTCTTCACAAATATAAGAAACATACCTTAACATGTTTTTAAACATGGTGAAAAACTCATCTATGGTGAGTTGTCCCAATTTGAGTTCGTGGAACTCCTTTGCTTTATCATCATAATAGCGTTCGTTCAAATAGTGGTTTTTAAACTTGACTTGGAAATCTTCCCAAGTAACTGTCTTTTCATCAATGGCATAAAACATTTTTGTCTTCTCCCACCACAAGGTAGCCTTACCCTGCAACTGGTAGATAGCTAATCTGGCCTTCATATTGCTTTCATATTCATAGACCAGAAAATACTTAATCATATTCAATAGCCATGCCTCAGCATCTTCCTCCTTCTCACCATCATAGGAGGGAGGCTTAATTTTTTGGAATTCACCTTGTAATTACTTCTTCTGTTTAGACTGATGTCTAGTAGTGTCATCTTCTTCAGAATCATCTGAGAACTTTCCTTTCTTCCTCTTTCTGGAACCTTCACCTTCTTGGTTGTTCCGCGAAGTCAGTTCTCTTATGAGCTTTTCCTGCTCCTCACTGGCTAATGATAGTATGTCATTCTGGCTTCTTAGCTTAGCCATGTCTCGTTGAAACCTGTCCAACATGGCCATCAAAAGAGCATTTTGATCTGGCGTGTTATCTCCATCACCCAGATCAACATAAATTTCATCTCCTTCATCCATTGACTTTTCAGTTCCAGTACCACTGTACACTAAACAAAACAACATCAGTAACAAATTTTTTTTTTCAAAAAAATAATTTATACAGTGAGCACAACAATAGCCCAGTTTTTCTAACATGAGCTCTGATTCCATTTGTAACAACTCTCATTCCACTCCCAAAAAAAAATAAAAATTCTAAGGATGAATGAACAATACTATTCAATTTATTTCTAACGATTTCGTCATTAATACTCAACTACTCTCTTAAATTTATTAAGGAGGAGGTTTATGGAATTATTAATATAATTCCTTTCCCAATTGTTTTCATACTCCAAGGATACCCTTTACATCCTTTTCCTCTTATCTTAATGGAAAGGTAATATACAATTTAATTGTCCCCTAAACAACTCCCTTTTTATTTTTGGGAACTATAGGTTAGTTCACCAATTCGTTTTATCTTTCATCACATATAATGTGTTGAAGTATTTTGTTAATATTGTTGTATTTATAAGATTATATATATATAAACCTCTCTCTCTTCACATATGTATTATCGATCCAACTAATTGATATACGTCTTATCTATAGAGGAAGGTGATTACTTTTGTAAACTCGAGTCGAATTCGATTTACATATATTTATGTTGTTAAGTGCATAACCTTAAACTTTAATAGCCATTCATGAATTCTTAATGATCATGTCATGTAACTCGATATGAGTATAACTGAGAGCAATGTTTAATGTTTCCCTTTCCATGGCAAATACACCTACCTTTGATGGTCCATGTTGATTTTGGTTTCATAGCTTTTGAGTCACCTTTCATTAATGGACTTGTTGTAGCATTTACGCTACACATACTTGGATATTAAAACTTGATTCGATTTATATATGTGAATCACCCTTTGTATTTTCTCCAATGCAATTATCTTTGGTTGGCATTTCAGTTCGATGTGATTTTTCCGTAGTATGTAATAATGAGGGCAGCTCTTCATTAGTATTTTCAACGAGCATTTTAAATTCGTTCTGCATACATTTTATATGCGTTGTATTACGTTTCTATACTATGGGATTTATATATATATTCTTCAGAGTTGTTGATACACATCACTTGAATATTTTAAATTTTGATACGGAATAGAGGTACCATTTTATTTAATGGAGGATTTCTCCAGATTTTTTTCGCCGTCTCCTTGATTTTAAATCCCGAGATACACCCATCGATCCCAACACTGAAGGGGATCTGTGGACAAGTGTATGGTTCAGATGAGTTGATTTCAACTTAGGGTTATGGTCTTCGAATTTTATTTAAGTCCCCTGTTCTGTGGTTTGTTTATTTTTACCAGTTCATTTTGACCGTATGCCTTGTGGCGTTCACAATGGAACCTACGTCCACTGGTCAAGACGCCTTATGACTCTACGACAATTTTCTCATCATTCTCCTAAACACTTCCAGGTATGAACCGTCGTTCTCCATCCTTGATATGGAATTTTATTATTGCATCGACCATTGAGATGTAGACGTCCATCCTTGAGGTGTCTTGATTCTCTTGGGTAGCCCTTGCAGCCATATGAATACTTCAGATGTTTTAGTTTGACTGATATCTACTCACAGTAGTAATGTTTGGTTATTTGCCACAAACTTTCATTTAGTTAAATATTTGTTTTGGTGTTTTTGATTTTTTTTTTTATAATTTCGTTCTCCTCTTCTCATCCTCATATTTTTAAAAAGGATTCATTTTTTTTTTCGATTGTTCTATTCATAGAAGCAATCGTTCTAATACTAGTATTTCTAGAAATATAATGGTAACGTCATTTATTTAATTTTTGTTCTTTTGAAATGTAAAATGAAACCTCCATCGTGGGAATGGTGATTCCCACGTTGCTTCTCCGTGGGTTCGATTCCTCGCGAGCCGAGTTCGACCGTAAGGGTTTTAGTTGTTTTATTGGAATTTCCATGTCAGTTTATACAAGTTTATATTGCCTCACATATATGTATAACTCAGGTTTTTCTTCTCCAGATTTCCCTTGTTGTCTTCGAGACATATAATTTTACCCTTAGGTAAGTCTATTTATCTTTCGGTGATTGTTAATGGAAGGTTTACAGACTTTCCCAATGTAAATAATTATTAACAATTTCTATCTTTGTGAAATGCATACAGGTATCTACGGTCTTTGGATTTTGTCAACATTCCATTAAATTCTCATTCTTTATCAAGGGAAGTTAACGAGTACTTTGCTTACCTTCCAGGTCTATTGATTTCACTTCGACTGGCTTGCTTCAACGATTTATCCTCTCGATAAATTCTACAGTTTTAATTCTGACATTTATCAAATTTATATTGAACACACCTAGATTTATGTTAATAAACAATATGGATCTAAGTTAGATTTGGACATTTGGATGCTCTGTATAACGCTTTTGGTTTACACAGATTTTTAGGATTTATACGTATACCTTTGTATACGTATGGACATTAAATTTGGAGTTACGAGACTTACTCTCATACATCTCTAACTCTGTGTTAATTTTGAACTTGGTTATTTACTCTAGATTTTCCATATTATAACTGACTAGAATACTTTTCTTATCTCTGTGTTCCTTTGTCGATTCTCATTATTCTTCATTAAGAATTATTTCATGGGATTTTCCAATGTTTTCGTCGATTGGAATAAAACGTATTCTGTAATTTATATAATTTTTGTTTCCTATTATTTTGAGTTATCATAGGAAAAGATTTTATGTATCAGAATTTCTAGTGGAAGTGTGACTAATATAAAATAGCTAGAGCATAATAAAATAACTGACTCTTTATGCAGAGAATTCCGGATTACTATGTCATTAACAACCCTAATATATCCTAGTACTTCTACAGGTTTCTTAAATAATGACAGAGCTTAGTTACATATGTATCTGCATGTGGATAAAATTTGATTTATAATGTTGTTAATATTATCTACGAACATTCGGGTTTTTTAATATTAAATTATTTACTACTTTCATTTCCTTAAATAAACATGCAGAATGAAAATTTCATTCATTACTTCTGTTATCAATGTCAAGTAAATCCAGAATAGAACATAATAAATTTAAAGTCTTCATATTTATTTACTTGTTGCACTCTGTGGTCTGGTTAATAGAATTCTATACGGTATTTAATATAACAGTAGAACAATATTTATTATTCTAGAATTTACTTCCACTTTCATATTAATTTTAAGGTACAACAATATGTTAAATATTTTCCTTTGTATAGTTTTTGGGAACATAATATCTTCAGATTTACAGTAGTATTGATGTAGAGACTCTACTTGATATTTCTCAATGAACTATTCCTACTATGATACAGAAATTTAGAATATTTATTTCTTCTAATTAATTCTATGAATGTAAGGAATAACATAACATAGCAACTAAATTCAACATAACAACTACATCATTTATAAATATTAGCTAACAACATCTAATTTAACCATTCATAAAAATTGTGTGCATACCACTTCTGTGATGACCAGTCCTCCCAACCTTAGAGTCCTTCTATCCACAGACTCACCCCCGAGCTGAGATCATCTCCCAGAACAAACCCACCCTAATCTATTATGGAAGAGCTTATTTAAGCTTATGCTCTCCGCAAAGCATGTTTCTAATTCTACGTCCAGAATTATAGGATGATTTTATTCCTGTTTGCCTAGGCTTCCCTTATTTAGGGACTTTAAAGCTTCTTTCTTCTTTTCCAGCTTTTTACCTCTTCCCAACTACTATCCACATCATTGGGGAATCTAGATTTTTTCCTCAAAAATCTAAATTAGAAGTAAATTCTTTTAAGGATTTTTGAAAGATTTTTGGGGAAAGTCTTAGCCTCTTTCCATACCTCATGGATTAGGCAAGTGATCTCAAAAATCTCATTTGGTCAATATGCACAAAAATATTTTATTTATTTTTCATAATTAAAAATTAATTACATCCACCAAATAATTATCCATTGGGGTCCACTCCCCTTTCTCCCCTTTAGAATGAAGTTCAAATGTCTAATTTGAAAACATAAAACTAGGGGTGTTATAAATATGACTCATCAAGACGAAGAAATGCAACATGAGATATCAAAAGTCCATGAGCGAGTGCACCAAATTTTGCTATCGCAAAGAGAAAAAAAAATGAAATAGATGGTTTGAAGAAAACCGTGGAAGCTAAGATGAATGGTTTGGACGCTAAGATGGATGGCATGGAAGTTGGCATGGAAATTAATATGGATGACATAGAAGTTAATATCGATGAAAAAATGGAAAACATGCAGAATGATCTAAAAGTAGACATCGAAGGTTTGACAAAGTTGATAAAACAAATGTTTCCTAATAGTGAAAATATAGTAGAGGAAACTCATGATGAAAAATAAATAAATGTTAATCGTCATTTCATAAACTCTAATGTTGGCAGGAAGAACCACCATATTCCAAAAATGGATATGAGGAAGTTTGATGGAAAGGATCCTGTAACATGGATACTATATATGGAGCAATATTTTGATCTCAATAATGTGCAAAACACACAAAAGGTACGCATTGCAACTTTACATTTAGAACAAAATATATTTGTATGGTATCGATGGCTTTGCTCCCATAAACAAATTGTCACTTGGTCAATTTTTACGGAGGAAATAATAGCACATTATGAGGATACAAAGAGCAACACCTTCTTTATCCAATTGATAAATCTCAAACAAAAGGGTTTAGTGGGGGAGCACATTAAGGACTTCCAAAATTGAACATAAGGGTAACTGATTTTCCAGAGGAACACATGATTTATCACTTCATAGGGAATTTAAAGGATAACATCCAACATGAAGTTCACGTTTTGGAACCTGATTCATTGGAGAAGGCATTCAGGTTGGCAAGAAAATTTGAATGTAAAATTATGGTGACAAGGAAGCCTACCACTCACTTCTATAAAGAGGGAAGTTTTGCTACTCCTAGATTTCCACAACCTCCAAGGCTGACACCACAACAATTGGAAGAAAAAATAGCGAAAGGGCTTTGCTACAGTTGTGATAGCAAATACACTAAAGGTCATAATTGTGCTAAGAATAAATTATTTTACATAGATTGTGAAGAGGAAGAATAAAATGAACAAGAAGAGGATATACACCAGGAACCAACCTTAGAAGAGGAAGAAATGAGTCTGACCATATCGTGTAATGCATTTGTAGGAATTACCACTCCTCAAAATCTCAATATAGAAGTAAATATCGAGAAGAAAAAGGTAATAGTGTTGATTGATTCAGGTAGTACCCATAATTTTATTCATTGTAAGGTAGCCAAGGAATCGAATTGTTTCCTATACCCAGCACCAGAATGTCAAGTGATGGTTGCAAATGGAGGAACTATAAATTGCTCTGGAAAATGCCATAATATCAAGCTAACCATGGAGGAATATGTATTGAATAGTCCAATGCTTTCCATTCCTATGAGAGGTGCTGATGTTGTAATAGGAGTACAATGGTTACAATCTTAGGGGACGGTAGCTTTTAATTTTCAAGAACTTTTCTTGAAATTTTTTTCAGAAGGAAAGGAAGTCAAATTATGGGGTATTGCAGGGAAGCCAGGAAATATAATAAGCTCTAATTTCATGAAAAATCTTCTAAAGAAATAAAAATGAGGCATAATTGCACAATTATGCTCACTAGAAGTTCCAACATCAAAATCATCTATTTTTCCAGATCTCCAAAAAGTCTTGGACAATCATTCCAAGGTTTTGGAAACTCCCAAAGGACTCCCACCTATTCGTGATCATGATCATGCTATTCATTTGATTCCAGGAAGTGTTCCTCCAAACATCAGGTCTTATAGATATCCTTATGTCCAAAAGAGCGAAATTGAACGTATGATTGCAGAAATGTTGGAGGTTGGTATAATTAAACATAGTCCAAGTTATTTCTCTTCTCCTGTAGTATTGGTACACAAGAAGGATGGATCATGGAGCATGTGTTTGGATTATAGGTAGCTCAATAAGCTCACCATTAAAGATAAATTTCCCATTCTTGTGATTAATGAATTATTGGATGAATTACATGTAGCAATTTATTTTACCAAGTTGGATCTTCGTTCAAGATATCATCAAATTAGAATGAAGACATAAGATATTCGGAAAATAGCATTTCGAACTCATGAGGGTCATTATGAATTTTTGGTCATGCCTTTTTGCCTTACTAATGCACCTTCTACATTTCAAGTCTTGATGAATTCCATTTTCAAACCCTTCCTTAGAAAATTTGTGCTAGTATTTTTTGATGATATACTAATCTATAGTAGGTCTTGGAAGGATCATGTTGAACATGTTGATAGGGTGCTAAAACTATTGCAGGAGAAACAATTATATACAAAAACATCCAAATGTTTCTTTGGAGTACAAGAGGTGGAATATCTGGGTCATATTGTATCTCATGAGGGTGTTAAGGTAGATTGTAACAAAATTAAAGCCATTAAAGAATAAAAAGTCCCCGCAACCATAAAGCAGTTGCGAGGATTTCTTGGGTTAACAGGATATTATCGCAAGTTTGTTGAGAATTATGGGAGAATAGCAGCACCTCTAACAACATTATTGAAGAAAGATGCATTTTCATGGACTCCTAAAGCAACTAAGGCCTTTGAACATCTTAAAGAGTCATTGTGCCTAGCACCGGTCTTAGCTACGCCAGAATTCACAAAAACCTTTATTTTGGAATGTGATGCCTCAGGAAATGGAATTGGTGCTATTTTAATGCAAGAAGGAAGACCCATTGCTTTTGAAAGTTGTCCATTCAAAGGAAATTATTTATAGAAAGCTATTTATGAGAAATAAATGTTAGTAACACTGCATGCACAAAAGAAAGGGCAAACTTGCCTAATGGGAAGACACTTCAAGGTAAAAACTGATCATGATAGCCTTAAACACTTTTTGAAACAAAGACTATCTTCAGAAGAGCAGCAAAAATGGGTCATAAATATGTTGGGTTATGACTTTGAAATAATCTAAAAAAAGGGGAAGCTAAATGTTGTTGCAGATGCACTCTCAAGAAATAATGAAGAGGTGGAAGCATTTCTTTGTGACATTTCTATTATCCAACTAGATTGGATAACCGAATCAAGGGATGAATGGAAGAAGGATGAAGAAGTGTTGATACTCATTCAAAATTTGTAGCAAGATCCTAGTACATCTGATACATTTAGTTGGAAAAATGATTCCTTATGGTACAAAGATTGCTTATATATTTGTAAGAATTCCCAACTAAAACTAAATATTCTTTTGGAATTGCACACTTCTCCTTTAGGAGGACACTCAGGATTTTTAAAAACTTACCACATGGTGAAGAAAGAATTTTTTTGGGATGGCCTTAATTCTGAGATTCAAAAGTTTGTGGCGGAATGTTTGATTTTCTAGCAGAATAAAGTTGAGACAATTAAGACCCCGGGTCTTCTACAACCTTTATCCATTCCAATTCAACGTTGCGAGGAGATTTCAATGGATTTTATCACAGGTTTACCTAAGTTCGAAGGAAAGAGTGTCATCATGGTGGTAGTTGATAGACTTACCAAGTATGGACAGTTTTGTGCATTATCTCATCCATTTAAAGCAAGTACAATTGCTACTACATTTATGGACACAATTCAAAAGCTACATGGAAACCCAATGGTTATTGTGAGAGACAAAGATCCCAGTTTTATTGGAAATTTTTGGACAGATTTATTTCTTGTTTGGGTACTCAATTAGGTCATAGCTCATCTTATCATCCTCAATCCAATGGTCAAACTGAGATAGTAAATAAATGTTTGGAAGGATATCTTTTTTGTTTTTTATTTGATAAACAAACACAATGGGTCAAGTGGTTACCTCTCGCTGAATGGTGGTATAACACCTCCTTCCATATTGCAGCAAAAATAACCCCATTTATGGAACTTTATGGATATCATCCACCATCCATCACATCATCTTTAAGAGAAAATTCGAAGGTTCAAGTAGTATAAGATCACATTGAGCATCAACAAGAAGTTCTCTAACTCTTAAAGGATAACTTGAATTTGGCACAAAATCAAATGAAACAACAGGAAAATCAACATCACAGTGAGAGAAGTCTTCATGTAGGAGACTAGGTATTTTTACGGCTAGAACCATACAAACAAATGTCCCTCAATCAAGCTAAGAAGGATAATAAATTATCGCCAAAGTACTATGGTCCTTACAATTTGTTGCAAAAGATTGGCACGTTGGCATACAAATTGGAGTTTCCTGCTTCTTCACGAGTGCATCTAGTTTTCCATGTTTCATGCTTAAAGAAGGTTATAGGTGAAAATATTCTAGTTCAAACAATATTTCCAGAACTTGATGAGGAAGGAAAAATAATATTGGAACCTGAAGCGGTCACGGAAACAAGAACACGACAGCTACGAAATCGATCAATTTTAGATTATCTCATCAAGTGGAAGAACTTACCCATGGAAGATTCTACATGGGAGGATGAGAATTTTATACAAAAGTACCCAGAGCTACTTAGGCATTGAGGACAACACTTTTTGAAGGAGAGGGGCATTTTAGGTCCCTATATTACTAGTATATTCCCTTATTGTTGTTATTGTAACCCCCTTATTGTTATTATTGTACCTCTGTAACCCCCATATTATTATTATTGTGCCCTTAAATTAGTATTCTTAGGTCGGCTAGGTTTATATTGTGGCCCCACTAAGATTACATTGTGGCCACATGGACTCCTATATATAGAAGGGAGGTATTGTAATTTGTATCATCCAAGAATTGTTCATTCATGTAATGTATTGGAGGTTTCCCCCTCAAAGTGGCTTATTTCTATGGCGTTGATATCTCCTTTCTTCTATTTTTGGAGCTGTTTTCACAACAGCTACAACATGAAGTATTTTTATGAACCAAACCACTAAAAGCTTCAACCACTACTGACATATCTTGAAACGACAGTGGGCAGACACTTTTAACCTTGCAAATGGTCAAAATTTGAAATGCATTATTGGCCTCATAAAAGTTAAGTGTCTTTGTAAGACACACAAATACTGCCCCTTTTAAATCATCCACAATGACTTTTTCTGTAGGTGATTCTAAGGAAAAATTATTTGACACTGAGCTCGAATCTATGGATTCAAAATGAACAACAACTCAAACAATAACCGGCTGATAAAATAGCTTGCAAAATTCCCTCAAAGTATCAACATTCGTGCATGCATCTCACAATTTTCTTGTATTCACTCTTTTCTCAAAGTCCACCAGACTCTTTATGGAACAAGAAGCCCATGTGAGATTAGATGATTTTATTGATAAAAGGGCTGATATTGAACCATTTGCACCATTGATGATGAAGACACTGGCGAGATCTTTAAAGAATTATTTTTCCATGATTTTGTTTAGCACTAAAGAAACACTTGCTCAACTGTATTCTCCCTCAAAAATTTGAAGCATACCTATCAGACTGCGTACAGTAGATGGCGTTCCGCAATAATGTAGCAAGATGTGCAGAGAAATATACTAATGTGCAGTATCTAAATTTTAATGTTAGTTTTGTTGTGCTAATTTCATCTTCAAAATTGTAAATAAGTTGTTGATATTTTGCTTCATTTGCATAGGTTTCTTGAGGTTCTTGTGAGTGTTAAATAGGTAAATGTATTGAGTTTCATCTTAATTCATGAGCATCAAAAAAATTAAAACATAATGTTGAATAAAAACAAAAAAATGTACAACAATCCATCAAAATGAACAATAACACAGTTTTTTGATTCAGCTCACCCCTCCTGGGCTACATCTCCTTTGTCTAGCTTCTTTGGCTTGGGCCTCTATATTAGCTCAAAATGGAAAATTTTTTTTCTATAATCATCTACTTCTCCTAAAACCTACTTCAACATGCTCCAAACATCCAAAACATCTAGGATAGACTCTTTCTAAGCCAAAAACGGTCAAAATTTGCAAAATTTATGCTTCATTTAATTTTTATCTAGGAATATCCTCCAAAAGTGGAGAGAAATCGAGTTAGCGTAGCTAAATCTCAAGTCCTGTCGCAAATTGTGGACTCTGCGAACTCTAGCACCAAAACTAAGGTGAGTTAATTAAGTGATAATCTTGTATTAACATTGCGATAAGCCAGAGTTAAATGTGCTAAGCGCATTTTATCATAAACCAAATTAAAACAAGCTTTAGTGCTTTAATGATTTATTAGGATAATTAACCCTGTTTTAACTACTAATTCTACACATTTTACACAACCTCCTCACTTGGTCATGTAGTAAGGGTCATATGGTGAGGGGGTTGGCCTGTAGGGCTCGCCCCCTCCTCCTACCATCAGATGATGATATAACATTCATATATGTATTTTTCTCTATATATAATAAGTCTCATTGCACGGTCCAATGGTGTTGTGTTGTGTTGGTGCAGGGGAGGTCGTAGGGTCGACCCCGACCTCCACCCTTCCGCTTGTGGTAATAATTTTGCAAAAAAAGCATATAAATTCAACCTTATAATTCAACTTTAGAAATAAAATTCGAAGTTTGATCAAGTTTGAAAGTTGGACTTTGGAAGGGACACATGGTAGCCTCTAGGCTAGCCACGTGTCCTCATGTAATTTATTCTTGAAACCTCCAATAAAATTGAAACAATTTTCCCGCTTAGAAACCATCCACAGACTGACACTAGGCATGGTATCACTAGGCGAAATGAAGGAATATTCCAAGAATATCATTTTTTGCTGACTAGGCTTCCATGTCACCAGTTTGTCCTTTTCTGCAAATTTTTTAGTGGTTTAGGAAAATGAACATTAGGCAATAACTTTCTCATATGGAGTTGATTTTTTATGAAACAAATTGTGTCGGATTCCTCGCGGCGATCTCTTCACTTTCGTTTAGGTTTCAATCAATTTTGAGATATTCATTTTTTTAGATTAACACTGAGAACCTAATGAGAAGAAAACAATTGAAACCCTCTAATCCAAATGTCAAAGCCAACATAAGGTGGTATGGAATCTTCATAAGGACAGTTCATCCACTTCCTCAAACAATAGGACTACATAGAACTTAGTCAAATCTAGGCTTTAAGAATATTAACAGTTTATAAAAAAGGATATAATGCAAATAAAGAAGCAGAGCTCTCCCTCATGAAAATGATGAATAGGATGAATTAAATATTCATTTAGACATCTATGTTTATAGCCCAGGGCATGCATATATTCACTAAAAATATGATAGCTTAATTTGTATCCAATACATCCAATATTATTTTCATTGATAATGCTAAATAACCTTCGTCAAAGAAGATTGTAACTTTCCTTTTGCAAGATAGTAAATTTTATAGGGTCAATTAAGTGCTGCTACTTTCAAATGTCAGATGTTTAAAAAGCTAAAATATAATTTTAAATGGCAAAAAAAAAAAAAAAAGAGAGAAATGTTAGCAAAAGTGAATACATCCCATCATAAAGGATCAATAA
Organism: Pinus albicaulis; assembly: GCA_034641835.2. Taxonomy (NCBI): domain Eukaryota; kingdom Viridiplantae; phylum Streptophyta; class Pinopsida; order Pinales; family Pinaceae; genus Pinus; species Pinus albicaulis. Next base: position 796,660,057 of record CM076569.1, read on the forward strand.
TACAAAGTCAGTTACAAACAAGTCATTGAATTTAATAAACAAACTATCAATCATATTTTTACCAAAATTTCTCACCAAATTTCTCAAAAGAAAACCACCACATGAAAATGTTTGCAGCAATGTGGCAATTTATTGACCCTGACCTCGGGTAGAATAGTGTAAAAAAAAAATGGAATCACACCACATAAAAATTAGCAATGACTACCAATGAAATGATGCCTCTAAGAAAAACCAACCTAACCAGTGCCCACCCAAATTTCAGTGGTTCATTAATCTGTGGAAACCATTTAATATCACATGACATATATTTTAAACTATGTTTGTGGGGTAGGCTTTACTTCTTTGTTGGCAGTTGTAGGAGAGTGGGAGATTAATATGCTCCACTCTTCATGTCTTTTCACATATATGAGTTGGAGAAAGAGATTATTGATTGAAATTTGAGGTGGTATCTTTGAATATTTCTTGGGAAGAGATTTTATTAAATTTTGGACTTGCAATATCTCCTAGCAACAACAGATTTCCACTGATTCTGAGAAAAAAATTGCAAGATTAGGCTACAAGTATGAAAGATACCAACTACTTGAATAATTGTCTTTCCCTCTCTATTTTCCATTCTCATCCCCTTCCTAGCTTTCGTGATCCTCAATTAATGTTTCTAACACCCATGTTTGGTCAATTTTTTAGATTTTGAAGCCTTTCGCTCCTATGTATTTGTCAAAAATAACACTCTTTGCGCAAAAAATATGTAAATTGGGTATTTTTTTTTTTTCTTGGAGGATGAACATAGTACTTATTATAACTATGTAAATTCGGTACTGCGTTTTTTTGGAGGATGGCCAGAGTACTTAACGTATGTACTAGAGTGATTTCTAACTTCATTGTTTCACCATTTAGGAAATAAGCATATATTTTGCTATCACTACTGTTGTATTTGTATTATTTGAATTAATATATATATATTTTCCATGTTGGATTTGTTTAGCAGATTACAATGGTGATGACATTATTTTGGCTTTTTGTGTTATTTATGAATTTCTTTGAGAAAAATGTATGACTACTTTGGAGAGAAAAATGTATGACTAATTTAGAGGAACTTTAGATATGGATGAATGAAAAATAGTGCACACAGTGTAATTCCTCTATTAAATGGTATAATGAGTGTTTTTGAATGAGAATCTATGCATATTTATTTTTTTACAGTGTTGGGATTGTGTCTGACCTCAACCACAATAATAAATTTATATTGTTTTTTAATTTCATTTATTTTTTAATATATATATTTTTCCCATGTTGGATGCATTTAGCATATTACAATGGCAATGACATTATTTTGGCTTTTTGTGTTATTTATGAATTTCTTTGAGAAAAATGTATGACTACTTTGGAGAGAAGAATTTAGAGGCACTTTAGATATGGATGAATGAAAAATAGTGCACAAAGTGTAATTCCTCTATTAAATGGTATAATGAGTGTTTTTGAATGAGAATCTATGCATCTTTATTTTTTTACAGTGTTGTGATTGTGTGTGACCTCAACCACAATAATAAATTTATATTGTTTTTTAATTTCATTTATTTTTAAGTTCATAGTATTTAATATGGTTGGATGTGTAACTACAACATTTCAAACTTGGAACTTTAACAAGCACATTATTACTCCTTTAGTCTGTTCTCACTAAATAAATATCATATTTTTCATATTTATGATTTTTTTTTTGTTTGGACCACAAGGATTTGAACATTTAATATCATGATTTACTTAGTACTTCATAACAAAGTCATTGGCCATTTTTCATACTTGCGTTAAAAACAAAAATATATCCAATTCTTTGTATAAATTAACATCATCATCTATAAATTGTATGAATAACAGTTGCACCACATGTTGCAAAGGAAACAACATAAAGCAGTAGCATAGGAAGGAGTAGTGTAGACTAAATCTTTTGATGAGCTTATCAATCCACTCAAGAGAGCCAAAATGACCATGATAAGGAAGGTGATGATGGAGTTGAATAGAAAACTAAAACCTATGTTGAGGTTTCTCAACATAGGGTGAAGGAGCAACTAACTCTTGCTACCAATGAAATGGGTTATGTTAATTATACCTTAATAAGATAAAAAACAACATACTCATATGAAGGTTATAGGTAATATCATTTCAAACAACACAATGGTTGAGCTTGAGACCAAGCCTACTTATAAGAATGATATGAAACCCATAAAAGTTATGCCAGAGAGTGATGATAAGGAGGAATAGAGTGATGTTGATGAGAAAAACATGAAGACAGTTAAAGGGCTACACATTCACACTAATATTCTGGCTGATTTTAATGATTTTAATGATTTTATTTAAAGGGGAATGTCTCCTAATCATTTTGTGGAGTGCATACACTCTCTTAGTGATGCTTCTCCAGAAGTGATGACAACATTGTTCGAGACCCTTTTTAAGGTTTTTCGAAATGGATTTTCCAAGGAGGTGGGAAAGATAAATATTTACTTGTCCAAAGCTCATAATAATGAAGATTCCCAATTGTTGTTGTTCAATGCAATTAATAATTTTTGAAAGAATTCTAGTGCAGATGCAGTCAAGGAGGTTGATTTGGTTATGAAAGTTTTATATGATGATGAAGTATTATAAGAAGATATTATTTTGCATTGGTATGATAATAAAAATTTGGGTGCCAAAGGAAATAACTCTTCAATCTATAAAAATTTAAGCCATTTATTGATTTGTTCAGAAGTACTAGGTCTAAATTCGAAGAGGATCAGTTAGCAAACTAAATATGTTTGACCATTTTAAGTTGGTTCATCGAATATAATAACATAGTGTTTCCAAATTGTTGAGGCTTTTATATCCTGATGTTGTTTGTCTACATTATGCATCGAAGATGAATGGAGGTATTTTTGGTGAACAATCAATTTCCAACGGGATTTTCCATCTGATATCAGTCACAAATTGATTTTTACCCCTAATCGCCTAATTCAATATCTAGAACAATTTTTTTATAGATGTGAACAAATTATGGTGGGTTACATATATATGTGTATTGATGAAAATATGGTGATATAGGAGGGTTCATCCCTTTGAACTGTCTTTCCATTCATCTTCCAAACATTTTTGGAGTTTCTATATGTTGATCACTCTTATCATCAATATCTTTGAAACCTCCATGACCTGGTTCTAGAGAAGTAACATTCGCTTTTCAATTCTTCACGATGAATCCTATGTGACATCTTCTTTCTACCAAGCTACTATTTCCTTTTATGCTTCTGTACGACGTTTCCTTTGCAACATGTGGTGCAATTTCTAGTATTTTAATTACGAAATCTATTCCATATTCTAATTATTACTACAACTCTAATTAATTAGTTGTTAATTAACTTTTCACTTATTTAATCCTAGTCGACATAACATTTTTTTTAATACTATAGATTATATAATATTTATTTACACATTTGTTGACATAAATTAACTAAGATTCTTTGGTGGATCTCCTGATGATGAGTTTAGATAGCAGCCAGAAGCTTCGATAATAAAAATCTCGAAGAAGGATTACATACACTTCTCAATACAATAATTCTTTAAATTCCTATATCCATTGTGTAAATGTCAAATATGTAGCCTTAACAGATTTTGAAGACTCATCCAAAGCTGATTGAACCTTGATTTCCCTTTCAGGATCCATCAAAATTATGTTTGAAGAAACCATTTAGAGGTGATGACAAGTGGTTTGGGCTGGAAGAACTAGGATAGGGATTTTGTATCATGGAATTCACGTTTTTTTTTGTAAGTTTAAAATATGAATGAAGCACTTCTCTGACTTATACTAATACCAATTCTAATTATTCTGAAGGATTATCAGTTCTATTTCTCTATTTTTTTTTTATGTTAAAGAAGAAAATAGAGTCCGGGGAAGTTTTTTTTTTTCTTTTCTTTAATTTCTTATTCTCCAAGTTTCCCACATGATGAAGCTAAGAAACAATTTGCATGCTCAATTTACTATTAGTTTGGAGTAAGGGTTGTTTCTCCATTCATATAGGGTTGTTAGTAGAATATATCTATTTTGATCTGATTATAGGAAGATGGTGGTCATGTGATACCATAGATTAGATGCAAATTGATTGGTGTTTAATAGGTTCTAAACAATTTATATGTTAGTTGAGTAGAGATGGCATATATTGAGTCCTTGGAATGCTATTTTTTGAAGTTTATCCGAAGTTGAAATTTGATGACATAAGAAGCCATATGAAGAGGGTATATTTGGGCCATAATTTTAAATTATATAGATTTACACATTTACTTTGGGCATCCTACTTTACTATTCCTATGAGGATACTATATGATTCCTTAATATTGAAAGTCCATAAGGGACTTTGATCCCATATTAGAATGTGTGAGCCTATCTAAATTTTGATCTTATTAGTTTGAACTAATATTTTAGTACTTTGTGAATATCCAAATTGATATTCATAGGCCATTGGGACCAATTTTCCCATTGCTACCATTATCTCTAATAGTGAGCTCAAGCCACAATTGAGCTACTACAATTTTCCTTTGCAAAATTAGTTATTCTTTTATCATATCTCTTTTCTGTTCCCTATCTCATTTGGGAAATTTTTTTAATGAGCCTTGCAAGAAGAGTTTTATTTCTCCTTTATCAGTTTCTTAGAAGATAGGTTTTGAATAAGGTTCCTATTTTCTAATGCATTATTCCAAAGGCATGTGCTTGTTATGCTTCCTTCCATTCTTATTAGTTTAGGTTGCTCTATATTCAAGAGAATATTTCATTTTCCTTAATCATATCCATAAGGATTTTATATTCTTTAGCCATATCCACCATGTTTTACCTTTGAGAGCTTGATCAATCATTTTAGGTTCTCTCAAGTCAACACCACTAAAGTATTTTGGTTTCCATAAATTTTCCTGAGTCATTAGGGTCCATTTCATATCCAGATTACCAACCCTTCGAAGGAAGGATCTTTTCCAATTTATAGTTTTTTGAAGAGAATAGTTTTAGGTAACTAAGGTAGAGGGAAGATAGAGAGGGGGAAATTGTAAGATTAATTTTAAGAGAGTTATTTTTCATTAAATATTAAGAGATATAAAGGTTCAACAAGATATTTTTGTCTCAATTTGTTTCATCAAGTCTTCAAAAAAAATTCTACCTTAATGGGCTTTCCATAGTGGCTCCAACATATTTGGATGGAAGGTAAATCCTTTAAATCCATAATAGTCTATAGATATACACAAATTTTGGGGAGTATTGTAGAACAATATTTATGAATTGGAAATATTGATAAAGGTAACATAGGCTTCAAAAAGGATGTTGAGAATCATATTGAAGGAAACAAGTTCCTCAAAACTAGGTCACCCCATCATCAGAGTATCATCTAAAAATGGTTGATATGTAGATTGTGAGTCTAGGATACTATTAGTAAGACCTTCCACGTTACCTTCATGACCCTGAATCATTAGGAGTAATATGTAAGGGGATTGGGGATTTTTTTTCCTTACACCTAACATTGGAAGGAGGGAAGGGGATGAGGATCCATTAAAAAGGATATAAAATAAAGTTTTTGAAATTATTTCCATAGCCAAACGTATCAAAGGATAACAAAATTCGGGAGCATTAAGCATGTAAAAATTTGATTTCAATTGAGCCTCTCAGAGGCTTTGGACATGTCTAGTATCACGAGCATATTATGGGATTGGGAATATTTAAGTTTAAAAAAATGTTGATGTGCCAAGAGAATATTTTCGAATATTTTCAACAAACTAGCATGCTTAGGAGATATTAAAGAGGGCAGGAGTAGGTTGAGTTTGTTAGAAACAAATTAGAACATATATATATATATATATATATATATATATATATATATATATATATACATATACATACATATACATACATATACATACATATACATACATACATATATATATATATATATATATATATATATATATATATATATATATATATATATATATATATTTCCAAAGCGGTATGGGAAAAAAATCCAAGGGATATTCTTTTGATATTTTGGGGATTAGAGAATGAGAGTTGCGCCTAAAGCAGATATGAATAAGGAGGATATCATGGAGTCCTATTCTCTCCACCAAGCTTACTCACCTATTACTTGCCAGCTTGGTATGGTTATTATTTTAAGCCATAATTTTGATACATGGTTAAGAATTTCAATACATGTTTTTTTAATGGATATATGTCCAGACCCCGAGTTAAAGAAATAAGGGCCTCTTTTAAATATTTGATTTTTTTGTTCCACGATACTAAAGACTATGGTGAAGAACCCTTTAGAACCAAGCTTGAGTTCCATGTCTCCTTTCAGTTCCTAATTTCTTTTATACCTAGCTCGTAAGAGTTTTTTCCTTTCAATGAATTCTCACAAATTTTCATAAGACGACATAATATTTCATGAATTGAATTTTTCCCCTATTTTATCCTATGTTATTTCCTCCTTTTGGGGTTGCTTCAATTTCTATTGCAGTAGATATTCTTGCCTTTATAGTTGATGACATAAGTTAAGTTGATTATGAGGATTTCCTTCCTCGTGGTTTATTGGATCTACACATTGTATGACAATAAGCTCCTTTAGCAACCACATTGGACTAGAGTTTAGTATGGCCCTTCTCTAGAGCTATCCCCCATTTTTATAGTTACCATTCCACGCTCGTAAATAATATCAAAATTATGCTTATCAATTAAAATATTAGTATATAGTATATCATTCCATTTGATTTTGCATTAATGTATATACAAAACCAGAAGAGTAATGAATATATATTTTTTTTTATTTTGGACCAATAGACACTTTTTAGGACGATCTAGAAGAGATGATGTAATGCAAACAAAAGAATTTTGACTTAGTCAAATAATAATAAAATAAAATAACTAATTTAGGATTGGTGATTTTTAGTTTCTAGGTTTTGACAACCCATAGTTTTTCTATTATATATTTAATGATAAACTATAATCCATTTTAGTTCCAAAATTATCCCTCTCCTCACTTGATAAATCTAAATCGAAATAGATCTAGATTAATATAAACAAAATTTAACATTTTATTAGAAGAAATATATAAAAAATAATTAAAAATAATATATATATATATATATATATATATATATATATATATATATAATCGGATTCAAAACTAAATTTTCCAAAATAAAAATATTTAATATAATTATAATATTTAATTGTTATATTTGAAAATAATGGTTCTATAATAATATAATTTTATTACTTAAAACGTGTTCCGGATCATAATGGAAAATCACCCATTAAGCTGAAAGAAGAGTAAAATAGCATGGTCTCTTATAATGTTTTCAAGGTTTTTAACCAATTTTCATGTTTCGAAATTGGATATATATATATATATATATCGACGAAATGGAAGTTTTAAAAATAATTGTGTAATTTATAAATTTTAAATATTTTATATATTTAAGAAAACATAATTTATTGAAGTATTTAAAATCACATTTTTAATAATAAGAAATTATAATTTTATTTAAATTAATATTTAATATAAATTAAATGATTTTATTAATTTATAAAAAAATCCAATTGTTGATTTCTTAAATTACTAAGATTTAAAAACAAAATTATAAAAATAAAATAAATTATAATTATATTTAAAATAATAATTATTATTGATTATTTATATATATATATATATATATATATATATATATATATATATATATATATATATATATATATATATATATATATATATGAAAAAAAATAACAACATCTAACACAATTTTTAATTATGGAACTTCACTCTACTATATCATGGATATTTTTAATTTGCAAATTTTATTACAATACCATGGGGCAATATCACGGCTTATCATTACAACAAGAAAAAATGATAATGATATCTCTTTACATATGACACTTGTTCATATTAAATTTTCTTCAATGAATAAATTTAATTAAAAGAGAATAAATGTATAATTACTTTGGAAATAAATCTATCTTCTATTTGTGTATACAATTATGAATATATTCTATGGAGATTAAATCATTACCATCCACCTTATAATCATTGTTAGCTGAATTACAATTTTTCTAGTAATATTCAAATAGACCAATTTTTTCTTATCAAACTTGAACCTCTATTCTTTATATTTTAGATTTTAAGTTGTTCTTTTACCCACATTTAAAAAACCGTTGACATACTTTCATTACTAGTTAACATCTTCCCCATAATCAAGTAAAGACCTACAAAAAAATCAGTAATTCTTTCACTACTTAAAATGGACGGCACAAATTACATGTAAAAACAAGTTTGCATACTTTCCCACACTAGAGTAAAGACCTAGAAAAAGTTTCACTACTTAAAATGGATGGCACAAATTACATGGAAAATAATATTATTGATAATACATGATGTATAATTAGTCTATGATTAATTTGCATGTAAGTTTTAAAATAAAAATATATTAATAATAAAAAATATTTTATTATCAATTATAAATAAAAAGTTGTATGAAATTTATATCGAAAAAAAAATCAAATTACTTAAATTAAAATTTTCTTATCTGTTCACTTTTAATTGTGACAAACATGGTCACTTTTAATTGTAACAAACATGTGTAAATTATTTGATTGGAGTTTACATAAAATATTTAATGTATTAATAAAAATTATTCCATTATTATCATAATATGGAGTGAACATATAATCTTTAATATATTAATAAAAAATAAGCTTAATGTAAATTATAAATAAAATATTTCAAAAGAACAAGTCTACTTAGGTAGAAGAATTGTCCGGAGAAGAAAGCAGATCAGTTAAAATACTGGATTTCCAAATGCACATTTAAGCAATTTATGTACCATTTTAAAAAGTATTATTAAAAATAATAATTCAGTGTGTGTGTATATATATATATATATATATATATATATATATATATATATATATATATATATATATATATATATATATATATGCAAAATTCTAAAGATATTAATAGCAAAAAAATCTCTCTATATAAAAATAATAAATAAATAAAAATATTTTTTTTTATTGTTAAAATATTTTTTAAGTGTGTTGTTAAAAATGATCCTAAAAAGGTTCAATATTGAGAGTTTTAATCTCTGTAAGTGCTTAATAGATTTGAAATTAAAATAAATGTCTATTGGTAAGTCAAAAAAATATTGAGAAAAACAAAATTATTAAAATATATAAATTTTACTATTCCATAATCTAATGATGTTAATAAATTAGATATTTTATAATGCAATAATATAATAAATTCATTATAATTATAGTTAATTGTTTTTTTTTATTAATAAAAGAGAAACATTGTCAAACATAATTATTAATATCTTCATTAAAGTGGTTGTAAGGTTGAAATTTTCATCTTATTTAAAACAATGAGATAAAGTATATTTATTTATTATAAATTATTAATCAATGAATTTGATCTTGTAAAGATATTATAGTTCAAAACCTTATAATAATTTTGATTTTTTCTTTTCTTAATATTACCTTTTAATATGTTTTCTAAATTTTCTTATACATATTGTATTTGGACATATTATAAATGAAAATATATAATTTTTTTGGGTATTAATTTAGATTTCAATTGTAGTAAAATTTATTTATAAAGTATAAATAATCACAAATTTCTTCTATGATGTTATATTGCCAGCATATATCCATATTAAATGCAAATCTAACATGAGCCGAGAGGTATCAAATTTTTTCACATGCAAACTTCTTTAGAGTACAAAATACAATGTGCTATTTTTCATTGTTTAAATTATAATTTTGAATGCTAAATATAGTATATATTACCAAATAAACATTTTAACCATAAAGATTTAATTTTTTGATTATATTGTAACATACACCATTAACTTCACAGGGAAATGTAAGGAGTTAAAAATTTTATAAGTTAATCATCATTACCTAGAATGTTTATAAATAAGAGTAGTAACTCCTTAACCCTTAACAACCTCCTTTACAGTATATTAACTTAATACTAAATGATGAAAACATCCATTCATTTCATTGCTCAAATAGTCATCACATAATTGCCATTATGAACATCATAACAAGAAAGAACTGAACCTCATCATTTGGACACAATAACCAATCACACCATTGAACACCATTGTACCCTGGAAACCCCGTAGGGTGAAAAACCAGCAAACGTTTAATTTTATTATTAAACGATCGTGAGGGTGTTCAGCCCATCACTCAATGGCTTATAAGGGAGACCATCCCTTAACCATCGTTTATATAATTTACAAGGAAATATGCAAATATCTAGCTTACAACCATTACAATATATATAATACCATTTACCCTCTGGTCTTCATATCTTCAGATCTTCTCATATTGGTGGCATGGATGTACCTACAATGGACCATCGTGCATTGGACCTTCCTGCAACTCGCACTCATTTGCATGAGCATTAATCATTTTTCCTCATATGTGCTGGTTATAAATCATCACAATAACTCATGCTTCCGTTGCTTAAGCACACATTCACAACGAAGCACATAACCTCCTTCATGAGTCTTTCCAAAGAAAGTCTCTACACTAGTGAGCATGTAAACATATGTAAAAATACGCAATGAAGAGTATAAATACATGTCTCATTTTCAAGATTTTACTAACATTCATATTCAATGTAGTTTCACTACTACAAGATTTCTTTTTACATACAGATATGTATATTATTCTTCAGTAAAATTTAATACATAGGTTGCATGCCTATGCATGACCTTGTTCCAAAAGAACTAACATAACTAACATATTAGTTTTGATATCATAAATGTACTCACATATTTTCCTAAATGGTGAGATAGCTCAATATTTCTTTATACATGCAAAGAGTATGCTTCTATAACATAATGGCTATTCTTTGTGCATGCAAGAGAGATAACCCTCCCTCTTTGTGCATGCAAGAGAGATAGCTCTTCCTTTACTGTAGGAGACACGTATTCCCTTCTTACATTTCTATCATCATGAAATTACTATTTTCATGTAAAATAAAGATTATCATAATAGCAATCTTTAAAACAACATGGATTCTTTTCACAAAAACTTCTTAGTATACTACCACTCTTAACTATTATGTAAAAGATTGGCATAATAGCAAGGAATAACATAATAGAAATATTCTCAAGAAAGATAACATGGATTCTTTTCCAAAAACCCGCCAATAAGTTTCCCTTTCACCCTTCTATCTCTCTAATAACATTATCTGTCTAAGATATTAAAGTAAGAGTCTTTTCAAGAAAAGACAACAAGGATTCTTGTTAGGAAATAACCACAAGATCACGTGGTTAATCATCTTTTAATTAAAAATTCCTATCTATATGCATTAAATACATTGTATAGGAAACATGCATACTTATCCAAGAAATTATATTTTTAAAATATAGAGCATGCATATATACATACGTCCTTCTAAAGTGGTAATATAATGCCAATATTTATCTATTGGCGGTGACATATGTTACTAAGAGAACTAACATAGTCCTTCATATACATAAAATTTCAAGAGTTATTTTGGTGAAACTCCTTATCTTATCCTTGAACTCATTAAATATTTCCAAGGATTAAACTACTTAACTCTTCCCAAAATATCGTAATAGTAATTACCCACTATCTAGATAGTGTAAAATCTTTAAGTAGATTAATGTTATAACTTATCTTCCAAAAATAAAAGCATATTAATCTTTCTTTCAATACACAAGAATCTAGTAAATGTTTCCAAAAGACAATCTAGATTCTTATAGTTTTCACATACCAGTGATTTTTTTTGGAAAGATAATTCTGCATGAATAAACTCTGAAATTATTTTAAATGAAAAAAATAAGAAAGTCAACCATACCTTTCACAATTCTCATGCAGTAATATTTACGCAAAAATATAGTGCCAGGGAGAAATATAGTGCAGGCAAGTGTTTAACCACAACGCAAACTCTGCATCTCCAAAGTAATATTTAATTATTATAAAGGAATAGTATAAGGTAGATCATACTTGGCGTTTTCTTTTCACGTGGGCCAGCAAAAGAAGCAACACCAGCTACGGCCCCCACGGGAAGAGCGACACAAAGCTCGTTCATGGTTTCAGTCATGGAGGAGATACGATTTCCCCTTCCCTGCAACTTCATATGACAACCTACATTTCGCCTCTTCCAGAGGTAATTACCTCGCAACAATGCTTTCTTGGATCCAAGATTCAATTAGGCTGCATTTTCTTGGAATAACTGTGATTTTCTGCAGCGAATTTGGGACGATCTACATTGTGGCGCTGGGTGCAATTGCCATTCCTCCAATAAAGAGCCTCCGGATTCATATACCTACTCCCAACCTCTTCCAAAGAATAGCCATTTACCGCATTTTCCAAGAACAAGACTGTTACCCAGAATTTAGTTTCAACTGTTTCTTGATACAAATGTTTTGTAAATCATGGTAAAAAAAGTGTAGTTTATGTGGGCATTACATACTGCCCCCCTTAAGAGAACATCGTCCTCGGTGTGCTTCTCTCACTAAAATTAAACTCATACTCATGATATAATATATAAACAACCCAAAGGGATTCCTTTCCCTTCATAATGGAACACTTTAGTTTCCTTAAATGTCATTAATTGAGACATTAATGTTTTTATCCATACTCATAAGCATGTATAGCGCAAAGAAAATTTCATTTCCTTTGCTAACTGCTTATCCCTTATTCAATTCACAAAAGTATAGAAAAATATGTATAAGGACTTACCGTTATTTACCCATCACCTATTGGAAGAATGATGGCTTTTACGCAAGCTTTCATATAATGGTTGAACATCCATCAACGCTTCCTGGAAAGAGCATGTAATGTATGACTAACAACTCAATCACATTAGTCACATAGTTTTCAAAGTGAAAATATTTGCAACTATCAAACAGTATTGCAATATAAAGAGATGTTTTAATCAAAGTACTTCCATAAGTACTCAGAGAGAACCAACCCTCTCATAAATGCATCACGTGCACACCGTCTTAGCTCCTGCTAAAGACATCCTCAGAGTACTTCAAAAAGTACTCAGAGAGCACCTAGCTCTCTTCATCATACCAGTGGTCAATCAATGCACCATGGTCATATCCTAGCATCTGCTAAGACATTCAAACAAATTAGTAATAAAATAAATGAACTTATACATTCAATAATTCATTTTAATATAACACAACTTTTACTTAACTTGTTTCACTATGAGAACTGCAATGGTAAACAAAATGCTCCTCCTAATCTATAGGATCGAGTCATTTTTTTCACATCCAGACAGTTAATCTTTCCATACTAAAATGTCTTTAAACTTATTTGGAAATTTAGTCTTTTAAACTGTGGTCCTCCAACCATCAAGTGAGGCTATTACGTCCTCCACTTTCCCCCTAGCTCCAAAATCTAGACAGTGTCACGGGTCAACAGTGGATTCTTCTGCTATGACATCGGGATGGCAAATCTAGTCAAACTCAGAAAAGCCTGGAAGAGAAATTCGGGACAGTCCGGTCCAATTCTCCAATTCCAGTCATACTCAAATGTTTTTGGCTTTACAAGGGTTGCTGGAAGCTATTTTCAACTGGTCCCAACCAGCTCGAGAAAATACTCCCCCTTTACCAATTTCACAGAACGCCTACTCCTCCCCGGGAATCCAGCTTTATCCTCAGAGGAGTAGGTAACTGTCTTTCCAACTGTTCCCAACCACTTCCTATTCTTGGAAACATTTTCACCATCAGCTTAAAAAGATTTTCTTTTCATTAATTAACTCCAACAAATTAAATAATTTTCTTTATCAAGAGTGATGATTTAAGTTTTTCTTGCCAGATAAAAGAAAATTAAACAAATTGTCTTGAACTAGTTAATACTAGTTAACTTTAATGAATCTGTCACAACTTCCCCCCTGCAAGTAACATACATGTGTTGTACATTAAAACATGATACTTTAATGTTTACTGTTGCAACTCATATTGCAATGCTTGCGATGCTTTATTTTCACAGATTTTCTGTTTCCATTTAAGCTACTCATGCTTACAATAAGAAACAATGCTAATCGTAAATATGCATTTTCCAAACACATATTATCCTATGCAAACATTTCCAATTCCCATAATGTTCTGTTCCAACAGACTGACATACGAAGTAATTATCATAATCACTTGTTCAAAACTTTCAAATAGCTTTAGTCAAAATCGATTTGTGCATATAACTCTCATTAGTTATTCATTCATAACTAACCAATGCTATTAATAATTTTAATGCATTCATGACATGAGTCACTCTAAAACTAGTCATTCCATGCCATTATGATCTTAATGCATTCATGCATTAGTTTCACACACCATCACTATACACATTCATCCTTTTTAAGTAGTGCATGGTAACTTAGAAATTTTATTGCATACAAAAACAACTACTTCTTTTCAAGCCCAAATGAAAAATATTGTTTTCCTTTCATAATTTTATACTTTCTTTCCTAAAGAAATAAAGCATAATACACATATTAATCTCATATGCATATTCTTATGCAGTTATAATAGCATGTACTTTTTTTAAGAATTCTCTTAAATGGAATTATCTCATGCAATGCCATGTATATAACAATTCGTTTTTAAATGGAATCAACATGCATATGCATAGACTTCTTAAAATAAAATAAAATAAAATACTTATCTTTATTTCATTTGAATAAATTCTCTCCCTAATGCAGTACTCATCCCCATCAGGAAATTCACATTGCTCATCCCCATCAGGAAATTCACATTGCTCCTCTACAACAATGTTTTCTTTTAGCAGCATCGATAAGATTTTATAGCATGATCAGATAAAACCTTAATCAATAAATAATCAATCCTTAATCAATAAATAATCAATCTTTGAGTGATCCTTTAACACCTATTCATGTGCATATATGAGATGTAAATACAATGTCACAACATGCTTTCTTCTAACATCTCTACATTAGTGTGAATAAGTAATTATCAATTCATGTCAAATAACTCCCATACACGCACACATTTGTACAAGACAAATCACTATATCTGTTAAGAAATTCCTTTAATGGAAAATGACACAATGTGCGTCCGCTTTACTTAAACTTTTACAAAATACCCACCACTTCAGCCTTTCCCTTTGGAACATGCAAATATAATAAAGCTAACACATTGGCTGTCGGTTCCTATGCATACAATGCATAAAGATTCTAATCTTAATTTCCCAACAGAGTACTTAACATAATCGAGTAGGCAAACCCATGATTCCTCTTCGAGGACACATAACATAATAGGCATGTAAAACATGGTTTTCGTTTCCATAAAACTAATGGAATAAAACATAAGAATACATACCTTATTCTTGAAATATTATACCCACATTAGCCATGTATATATTTTAAGGAAACCAAAACATTACTTTAGTTTTTGTACATGTAATTCATATTCTTTTCCAAAGAATCTTTTCTACAGTATGATAACAAAACATGTTATCATTTCCACATATAAACTTATGTTATTTCCGATGAAATTTAATACAACTATTGCATGCAAATAACCTTGTTCCTCTATGATTCTAGAGAAAAGTTGCTCATGCTTTGCTTCCAATAATTTATCGTAGATTGCCTCTTTTATGCATAACAAACTATGCAATACTAAAATGGTTAACTTAACCTTTAACATACCTAAATCAAGAAGTTTACATAATCCATCTAGCAATGTAATATATTCAAGAGGTTATTCTTTTTAACTTATATTTATTTTTAAGAAAAGAACTTGGATTCCTTATCGTTTAAGACACAAGTACGAAATCCCTTTTAAAAGAAATCAATCTTCCTATCTTTTCTGAAATAAGATTTAAGGCAAGCAAGTTTACTTATTTATGTTTTACTACTGCTCACACCTTCCAAAATACATACCAGTAATCTTTGCAAGAACTCACACGTGTTCTTCTCAGCAAAACTAGCATAGTAGTGTGGTCTTTTACCATGGTATATCTTTCTAAAAGATTATCATATTAGCAATGCTTTATTACTTTCCAAAAGAACTAACACAATCTTGCATATTAAGTAAAAGCAGCTTTTACTCTATATTTGTCTCTTTTAGTTGCAAGATTCACATGGAAGAATTATTTTCAAAATATACTTATTTACTTCCCAGAAAAATCAAAACACGCACATGTTTCTTTTTCAAGAAACCAAATTCCCAACTCCTTTCAAGGAAAATTCAACACAACAATAGAAGCTTTACATACATGGAAAATACATAACCTTTTTAAAGAAACTCTAACTCAACAGTTATTTACTTTGTAAGCAATGTATTTTCCATAAATGCAATAAATATTACTTTCAAGACAAGAAAGATATCAATACTTATCTCTTGAAACTCTTTATTCAACCTGGATTAGAGATGTGATGCCTTCCTTCACATACACGCTTTTCATCTCGGATCTCTCAATTTCTTTCCGCTAAATCCCAAAGGCGCCAGTTTTTTAACATTTAGCTCTGATACCACTTGTAACATACACCATTAAATTCACAGGGAAATGTAAGGAGTTAAAATTTTTATAAGTTAATCATCATTACCTAGAATGTTTATAAATAAGAGTAGTAACTCCTTAACCCTTAACAACCTCCTTTACAGTATATTAACTTAATACTAAATGATGAAAACATCCATTCATCTCATTGCTCAAATAGTCATCACATAATTGCCATTCTGAACATCATAACAAGAAAGAACTGAACCTCATCATCTGGACACAATAACCAATCACACCATTGAACACCATTATACCCTGGAAACCCCGTAGGGTGAAAAACCAGCAAACGTTTAATTTTATTATTAAACGCTCGTGAGGGTGTTCCGCCCATCACTCAATGGCTTATAAGGGAGACCATCCCTTAACCATCGTTTATATAATTTACAAGGAAATATGCAAATATCTAGCTTACAACCATTACAATATATATAATACCATTTACCCTCTGGTCTTCATATCTTCAGATCTTCTCATCTTGGTGGCATGGATGTACCTACAATGGACCATCGTGCATTGGACCTTCCTGCAACTCACACTCATTTGCATGAGCATTAATCATTTTTCCTCATATGTGCTGGTTATAAATCATCACAATAACTCATGCTTCCGTTGCTTAAGCACACATTCACAAAGAAGCACATAACCTCCTTCATGAGTCTTTCCAAAGAAAGTCTCTACACTAGTGAGCATGTAAACATATGTAAAAATACGCAATGAAGAGTATAAATACATGTCTCATTTTCAAGATTTTACTAACAATCATATTCAATGTAGTTTCAATACTACAAGCTTTCTTTTTACATACAGATATGTATATTATTCTTCAATAAAAGTTAATACATAGGCTGCATGTCTATGCATGACCTTGTTCCAAAAGAACTAACATAACTAACATATTAGTTTTGATATCATAAATGTACTCGCATATTTTCCTAAATGGTGAGATAGCTCAATATTTCTTTATACATGCAAAGAGTATGCTTCTATAACATAATGGCTATTCTTTGTGCATGCAAGAGAGATAACCCTCCCTCTTTGTGCATGCTCTAGGAGACACTTATTCCCTTCTTAGATTTCTATCATCATGAAATTACTATTTTCATGTAAAATAAAGATTATCATAATAGCAATCTTTAAAACAACATGTATTATTTTCACAAAAACTTCTTAGTATACTACCACTCTTAACTATTATGTAAAACTTTGGCATAATAGCAAGGAATAACATAATAGAAATATTCTCAAGAAAGATAACATGGATTCTTTTCCAAAAACCCGCCAATAAGTTTCCCTTTCACCCTTCTATCTCTCTAATAACATTATCTGTCTAAGATATTAAAGTAAGAGTCTTTTCAAGAGAAGACAACAAGGATTCTTGTTAGGAAATAACCACAAGATCACGTGGTTAATCATATTTTAATTAAAAATTCTTATCTATATGCATTAAATACATTGTATAGGAAACATGCATACTTATCCAAGAAATTATATTTTTAAAATATAGAGCATGCATATATACATACGTCCTTCTAAAGTGGTAATATAACGCCAATCTTTATCTATTGGCGGTGACATATGTTACTAAGAGAACTAACATAGTCCTTCATATACATAAAATTTCAAGAGTTATTTTGGTGAAACTCCTTATCTTATCCTTGAACTCATTAAATATTTCCAAGGATTAAACTACTTAAATCTTCCCAAAATATCGTAATAGTAATTACCCACTATCTAGATAGTGTAAAATCTTTAAGTAGATTAATGTTATAACTTATCTTCCAAAAATAAAAGCATATTAATCTTTCTTTCAATACACAAGAATCTAGTAAATGTTTCCAAAAGACAATCTAGATTCTTATAGTTTTCACATACCAGTGATTTTTTTTTGGAAAGATAATTCTGCATGAATAAACTCTGAAATTATGTTAAATGAAAAAAATAAGAAAGTCGACCATACCTTTCACAATTCTCATGCAGTAATATTTACGCAAAAATATAGTGCCAGGGAGAAATATAGTGCAGGCAAGTGTTTAACCGCAACGCAAACTCTGCATCTCCAAAGTAATATTTAATTATTATAAAGGAATAGTATAAGGTAGATCATACTTGGCGTTTTCTTTTCACGTGGGCTAGCAAAAGAAGCAACACCAGCTACGGCCCCCACGGGAAGAGCGACACAAAGCTCGTTCATGGTTTCAGTCATGGAGGAGATACGATTTCCCCTTCCCTGCAACTTCATAAGACAACCTACATTTCGCCTCTTCCAGAGGTAATTACCTCGCAACAATGCTTTCTTGGATCCAAGATTCAATTAGGCTGCATTTTCTTGGAATAACTGTGATTTTCTGCAGCGAATTTGGGATGATCTACATTGTGGCGCTAGGTGCAATTTACATTCCGCCAATCAAGAGCCTCCGGATTCATATACCTACTCCCAACCTCTTCCAAAGAATAGCCATTTACCGCATTTTCCAAGAACAAGACTGTTACCCAGAATTTAGTTTCAACTGTTTCTTGATACAAATGTTTTGTAAATCATGGTAAAAAAAGTGTAGTTTATGTGGGCGTTACATATATATACATAATCGTTTTTAGATAATATATAGTATATACATAATTGACATTAAAATATTTTACATAGCATGTACATTGAGACCTTTTATAAGGAAAAATAATTTTTTTCCTATATATAAATATATATGTAGTTTTTTTAGACATCAATCAGTTAACATAGATTTCAAATACTTTATTTATCGAAATATTTTTGAAAAGTATAAGATTTAAACAACTTACTCACACTTTTTTTTTACCTCTAATTAATTTACAACATGTTTCTCACATTTATCCTTATTTTATTACAGTCATGAAAAAAAAAAATTATCACCCTCTGAAATATATCAATATAAATCAGTTATAATGTTAAAAGGCCAATTAAACACGATGTATAATATTCTTATCAAGGTAATATAACTACACATATGCATTGATGTATTGACTTGGGTTACAAATAGGGCATATAACATGTTATGGTTTATTTGAACTTTATGCATGATTAAAAATCTGTCGAAACGTGAATCTATGGATTATTATAACTATTGTAAATCATGTTGTGATTAAATTTTGCATGCTCTCATGCGTGTCCACTTCTGATATGGTAATGTAACAGACTTATCATGTGAATTAAAATGGTAAATATATATTTTTTTACCAAAATAGTTGTATCAAGAAAATCAAGATTCAGTTGATGTCCTTATCTACGGGTGTTTGAGGGGGTATGAGGGATCATTGGTATGCATCCCAATGTTACCCCATATTCATGACTGTAGAGAAGCATGGGTTCTCAGCGGCGGTCCAATTATACGAAGTTCCTGGAACGGTTGTACGATTTCTTTGTACACGCCCAAACGAGAGAGGCATAAGAAAAACACTACTGTTGGAATAATCTGATTCAAGATTGAGTCTCTTTTTATAGATTATCTTTGGGGAGATTGTTTCAAGAGAAAAAGAAAAATAACATCTACATTGATGGCGTTATGGGTTACACAAGATTATATTCATGCAAAGTCGGGGACATTTTAATATGGAAACACCAAGAGACGAGGAGGAACGAGAGGTTGAATCCTTTAGAATATTTTAGTCATGTGAAAAGGCTTGGGCAAGGCAATACGAGCTCAGTTTTCCTTGCGATTGAGCACTGCACCAATCGAGTTTCTGCAATGAAGGTACTCACAAAACTTTTCTCCGAATCAGCTTTGCGTACATTACTTCTTGCAGACTCACCATGAAAGAGAGAGAGTCAATTTAGTATGCTCAAAAATAGTAATGGTGAAAGTAAAGATAAGTAATTTCTTTTTTGTTTGCCATGTTTATATGGACAAAAATATATAAATATTTATATAATTTTGTATACGCAAGAAAAATAGAAGATGCATGTTTTATCGTTTAAAAGAGATTTTCTTGAATGTATTAAAGAGGGTTTATTCCAAATATTTTCCATGTTTATATGGAAATAAATAAATGAAATATATAAATATTTATATAATATTAATGCATGCTCTTCATTTGAAGAGGGATTTTCTTGAATATATTAAAGAGGGTTTATTTCAAATATTTTCCATGTTTATATGGAAAGAAATAAATGAAATATATAAATATTTATATAATATTAATGCATGCTCTTCATTTGAAAAGGGATTTTCTTGAATATATTAGAGAGGGTAGCTCTTTAATATAAATATTTACATAATATGGTATAAGCAAGAAAATAGAAGTTGTATGATCTTCTTTCTAAAAAGAGACTTTGTACTCATTTAAATTATGAAGTGATAACAAGTCCAAAGTATTTTTCTTGAATAGATTAAAGAGAGTGACTCTTGAAATATCTTCTTGTACAACGAAGAAGAAAAGAGAGGTTTTCTCAGATTTATATTCATTAACCATGTTGTAAATAGTAATAAATTAATATATATCAATGAATAGTTACCATGATAGTGGTAGAGGTTAATGAATTAATGAATCCATGGATATTTTCATAAATCCATGGGTAGTTTTCCATGGTGTTGATGGAGATTAATTATTTCATAAAACCATGGGTAGATTACCATGGTGTTTGAAAATATTAGTCAATTAATAAATCTATGGATTGTTTACCATGGTGTTGGTAAAGTTAAGTTATTTAATAAATTCATGGTTAAAGGAACTAATCAGTTTTATTCCTTAGATGAATAAACTAAGAGATTATTTTATATTAACATGATTATGATGTTAAAATTCCTTTCGAAGGAAGATCTTGCATATACATGCAATATATGTATTAGCTTATATTGAAAAATAATATACATTTTTGTATGTAGAATGATAACTTGTAGTATTAAAACTACATTGAATATGATTGTTAATATAATCTTGAAAATGAGACATGTATTTATATTCATAACTGCGTATTTTTACATATGATTACATGCTCACTAGCATTGATATTTTCTTTGGAAGACTTGTGAAGGAGGTTAAGTGCTTCGTTGTGTAACCACACCTTTAGGGAGAGTCTTTTGGAATCGGTATGAATTCACATGCATGTAAGAAATAATTGTTATGTTAACTTGCATTCCATGCACTAAAGGTAATAGCTTAAGGGTTAGCTATTTTTATTAAAATGTATGTAAATCACATGCATAAATATCTTAACTGATGTATTAGTTTATTTTAAAGGAAGGCTTGAGAGATGTAGCCATTATGTTGCAGGAATGTGTGCTTATGCAACGAAAACTTTAGTTATTATGATGACCTATAGCCAGCACATATGAGGTATGTGTTATTAAAGAGAGAATGACAAGGTACTTTACCTGCTTGTCATGATTACACATGAGTAGATGGATAAACTACTATATTGACTGATTAATACTTTATGAATCTTGACATCATTTTATGTTGAAGGAATCATAGTAGGGAATGATGGTGACATGTACAAAATAATATTATTCTTGTCATGTACAAAGGGAAATTATTCTTGTCCTGGTGGCAGGTAAATGATTAATGTTCATGAAGATGAGTGTGAGTTGCAGGAAGGTCCAATGTACGATAGTCCATTGTAGGTACATCCATGCCACCAAGATGTGAAGATCTGAAGATATGAAGACCAGAGGGTAAATGGTATCATATTTACTGTAATGGCTTTAAGCTAGATATTTGCATATTTCCTTGTAATATTATATAAACGATGGTTAAGGGATGGTCTCCCTTCTAAGCCATTGAGTGATGGGCTGAACACCCTCACGAGTGTTTAATAATAAAACTAAATGTTTGTTGGTTTTCACCCTACGGGGTTTCTAGGGTATATTGGTGTTCAATGATGTGATTGATTATTGTGTCCAGATGATGAGGTTGATTCCCTTTCTTTCTGTGATATTTATAATGTCCAAGTATGTGACAACCTAAAAAATTAAATAAGTGGAAGGTTACATCATAGGGTAATATGTTAGTGAATTGTAATGGAAGTTGTAATTGGTTAAGGAGCTTAATATCCTTATTCTAAAGTTACACTATGAAATGGTAAGCATTCTATATAATGATGAGTAAGTAATATTTAATGGTGAATGGTTAGTTACCCATGAGTAACTTGTACAAAAAAATTTATCTCCTTACATTTCCATGTGAAGTTAACGGTGTATGTTACAAGTGGTATCAGAGCTAAAGGTTTCAACACTGGCGCCTATGGGAGTTAGCGAAAATAAATTGAGGGATTCAAGAGGAAATGCGCTTATGTGAAGGAAGGCACTGCATCTCTAATCCAAGTTGAAAAAAGAGTTTCGAGAGATAAGTATTATTATCTTTTTTTTCTTAAAACACTAGTTATTGCATTTATGGAAAATACACTGCTTAAAAAGTAAATAGTTGTTGAGTTAGCATTTCTTTAAAAAGGATATGTATTTTCCATGTACGTAAAACTTCCATTGTTATGTTGAAGTTTTCATGAAAGCAGATGGGAATTTGAGGGTTCCTGAAAATGAAACATGTGCATGTTTTCTTGAAAATTTAACTAATATACATTTGATTTTTCTAGAAGAGAAACAAGTATACTTTGAAATAATTCTTTCATGTGAATCTTGCAACTAAAAGAGAAAAATATAGAGTAAAATGTTGTTTTACTTAATATGCAAGATTGTGCTAGTTCTTTTGGAAAGTAATAAAGCATTGCTAATATGATAATCTTTTAGAAATATATACCATGGTAAAATACCAAACTACTATGCTATTTTTGCTGAGAAGAACCCATGTGAGTTCTTGCAAAGATTACTAGTACATATCTTGAAAGGTGTGAGCAGTAGTAAAACATAAATAAGTAAACTTTCTTGCCTTTATATATATATCTTGTTTAAGAAAATATGTGAAGCTTGTTTTTCTTTAAAAGGGACTACGTACTTGTGTCTTAATTGAAAAGGAATCCAAGTTCTTTCTTGAAAATAAATATTGGCTAAAGAGAATAACCTCTTGAATATAATACATTGCTAGATGGATTATGTCAACTTCTTGATTTAGGTATATCAAAGGTTAATTTAACCTTGTTAATATTGCGTAGTTATTATTCATAAAAGAGGCTATCTATGATAAATTATTGGAAGAAAAGCATGAGCAATTTGCATGTAGAATCATAGAGGAACAATGTTTTTTGCATGGATAGAAGATCTATTGAGTATGTGAGTACTTTATAATATCATAACTATTATGTTAGTTTCATTGGGAGTAAGTTCATGAATAGGCATCCAATAGCTGTATTAGATTTCATCGGAAAGAACATAAGTTTATATGTGGAAAATGATAACATGTTTTGTTATCATACTTTAGAAAATATTCATTGGAAAAGAAGATGAATTACATGTACAAAAACTGAAGTAATGTTTTGGTTTCCTTGAAATACATACATGGCTAATGTGGGTAAAATATTTCGAGAATAAAGGCATGTATTCTTATGTTTTATTCCATTAGTTTTATGGAAAAGAAAACCATGTTTTTCATGCCTATTATGTTATATGTCCTCGAAGAGGAATCATGAGTTTGCCTACTCAATTATGTTCAATACTCTGTTGAGAAATTAAGATTAGAAATCTTTATGCATTATATGCATAGGAACTACAGTAAATGTGTTAGCTTTAATATATTTGCATGCTCCAAAGGCAAAAGCTGAAGGGGTGGTTCTTTTGTAAAATTTTAAGTAAAGCGAATGCACATTGTGTGATTTTCCATTAAAGGAATTTCTAAATAGATACGTGTGTGAAAAATGTCATAATAATGTGGGAGTAACATGAATTGATAATTAGTTACTCACATTAATGTAGAGATATTAGAAGAAAGAATGTTGTGACATTGTATTCACATCTTGTATATGCACATGAATAGGTGTTAAAGGATCATGAAAAGATTGATTATTTATTGATTAAGGTTTTACCTAATCATGCTAAAAAAATCTTGTTGATGCTGCTAAAATAAAACATTGTTGTAGAGGAGCAATGTGAATTTCCTGATGGGAATGAGTACTGCAGTAGGGAGAGAAGTTCTTCAAATGAAATAAAGATAAGTATTTTATTTTATTTTATTTTAAGAAGTCTATGCATATGCATGTTGATTCCTTTAAAAATGTATTGTTACATACATGGCATTGCATGAGATTAGCTTCCATTTAAGAGAATTCTTAAAAAAAGTACATGTTATTATAATATACTTTTTCTGGATAAGAATATTCATATGAGATTAATATGTGTATTATGCCTTATTTCTTTAGGAAAGAAAGTATAAAAGGCATGAAAGTATAATGACTAGTGACTGACTAGTGTTTGCATGAGTCGTCATGGATGCAATAAAGCTGTTGACTAGTTATGAATGAATAACTAATGAAAGCTATATGCACGAATCGATTTTAACTAAAGCTATTTGAAAGTTGTGAACAAGTTATTATGATAATTACTTTCTTTGTCACTCTGTGGGAATGGAACATTATGGGAATAGGAAATGTTTGCACTCATACCCTAATCGTTATTGACACATACGCATTAATGAATATTTATATATACTGGTATGCGTGACAAAATCTTATGCAGGAAGTTAAAATGACTGCATAAGATAATATGTGCTTGAGAAATGCATATTTATGATTAGCATTATTTCTTATAGTAAAAATGGGAAGCTTAATGGAAACAAAAAAATCTATGAAAATAAAGCATCGCAAGCATTGCAATGTGAGTTGCAACAGTAAACGTTGAAGTATCATGTTTTAATGTACAACACATGTATGTTACTTCCAGGGGGGAAGTAGTGATATTTCATTAAATTTAACTAGTATTAACTAGTTCAAGACAATTTGTTTAATTTCTTTTATCTGGCAAGAAAAACTTAAATCATCACTATTGATAAAGAAAATTATTTAATTTGTTGAAATTAATTAATGAAAGGAAATATTTCTAAGCTAATGGTAAAAAAATGTTTCCAAGAATAGGAAGTGGTTGGGGACAGTTGGAAAGACAGTTACCTACTCCTCTGAGGATAAGCTGGATCCCTGGGGAGGAGTAGGCGTTCTGTGAAATTGGTAAAGGGGGAGTATTTTCTCGAGATGGTTGGGACCAGTTGAAAATAGCTTCCAGCAACCCTTGTAAAGCCAACAAACATCTGAGTATGAATGGAATTGGAGAATTGGACCGGACTGTCCCGAATTTCTCTTCCAGGCTTTTCTGAGTGTGACTAGATTGGCCATCCCGATGTCACAGTAGAAGAATCATTGTTGACCTGTGACACTGTCCAGATTCTGGAGCTAGGGGGCAAGTGGAGGACGTAATAGCCTCACTTGATGGTTGGGAGGACCACAGTTTGAAAGAATAAATTTCCAGATTAATATAAAGAGCTTAGCGCTCGGAAAATGAATTACTGAATGTATAAGTTCATTTATAATATTAATAATTTGTTTGAATGTCTTAGAAGATGCTAGGATATGCCTATGGTGCATGGATTGACCATTGGTACGATTAGAGAGCTAGATTCTCTCTGAGTGCTTTTTAAGTATTGTATGGATGTCTTTAGCAGGAGCTAAGACAGTGTGCACATGATGCATTTATGCAAGGGTTGGTTCTCTCTGAGTACTTATGGAAGTACTTTGATTAAAACATCTCTTTATATTGCAATAATGTTTGATGGTTGCAATTATTTTCATTTGATTGAAACTATGTGAATAATGTGATTGAATTGCTAGTCATACATTACAGGCTCTTTCCAGGAAGTGTTGATGGGTGTTCAACCATTCAATGAGAGGTTGCGTAAAAGTCAGAGGGTAGCTCTTTAATATAAATATTTACATAATATGGTATAAGCAAGAAAATAGAAGTTGTATGATCTTTATTTTAAAAAAGAGACTTTGTACTCATTTAAGTTATGAAGTGATAACAAGTCCAAAGTATTTTTCTTGAATAGATTAAAGAGAGAGACTCTTGAAATATCTTCTTGTACAATTTGTACAATGAAGAAGAAAAGAGAGTTTCTCAGATTTATATTCATTAACCATGTTGTAAATAGTAATTAATTAATATATATCCATGAATAGTTACCATGATAGTGGTAGAGGTTAATGAATTAATGAATCCATGGATAGTTTCATAAATCCATGGGTAGTTTTCCATGGTGTTGATGGAGATTAATTATTTCATAAAACCATGGGTAGATTACCACGGTGTTTGAAAATATTAGTCAATTAATAAATCTATGGATTGTTTACCATGTTGTTGGTAAAGTTAAGTTATTTAATAAGTTCATGGTTAAAGGAACTAATCAGTTTTATTCCTTAGATGAATAAACTAAGAGATTATTTTATATTAACATGATTATGATGTTAAAATTACTTTTGAAGGAATATCTTGCATATACATGCAATATATGTATTAGATTATATTGAAAAATAATATACATTTTTGTATGTATAAAGATAGCTTGTAGTACTAAAACTACATTGAATATGATTGTTAATATAATCTTGAAAATGAGACATGTATTTATATTCATAATTGCGTATTTTTACATATGATTACATGCTCACTAGCATTGATATTTTCTTTGGAAGACTTGTGAAGGAGGTTAAGTGCTTCGTTGTGTAACCACACCTTTAGGGAGAGTATTTTGGAATCGGTATGCATTCACATGCATGTAAGAAAGAATTATTATGTTAACTTGCATTCCATGCACTAAAGGTAATAGCTTAAGGGTTAGCTATTTTTATTAAAATGTATGTAAATCACATGCATAAATATCTTAACTGATGTATTAGTTTATTTTAAAGGAAGGCTTGCGAGATGTAGCCATTATGTTGCAGGAATGTGTGCTTATGCGATGGAAACTTTAGTTATTATGATGACCTATAGCCAGCACATATGAGTTATGTGTTATTAAAGAGAGAATGACAAGGTACTTTCCTTGCTTGTCATGATTACACATGAGTAGATGGAGAAAATACTATAGTGACTAATTAATACTTTATGAATCTTGAAATCATTTTATGTTGAAGGAATCATAGCAGGGAATGATGGTGACATGTACAAAATAATATTATGCTTGTCATGTACAAAGGGAAATTATGCTTGTCCTGGTGGCAGGTAAATGATTAATGTTCATGCAGATGAGTGCGAGTTGCAAGAAGGTCCAATGTATGATTGTCCATTGTAGGTACATCCATGCCACCAAGATGTGAAGATCTGAAGATATGAAGACCAGAGGGTAAATGGTATCATATTTATTGTAATGGCTTTAAGCTAGATATTTGCATATTTCCTTGTAAGATTATATAAACGATGGTTAAGGGATGGTCTCCCTTCTAAGCCATTGAGTGATGGCCTGAACACCCTCATGAGCCTTTAATAATAAAATTAAAGGTTTGCTGGTTTTCACCCTACGGGGTTTCCAGGGTATATTGGTGTTCAATGATGTGATTGATTATTGTGTCCAGATGATGAGGTTGATTCCCTTTCTTGCTGTGATATTTATAATGTCAAGTATGTGACAACCTGAAAAATTAAATGAGTGGAAGGTTACATCATAGGGTAATATGTTAATGAATTTTAATGGAAGCTGTAATTGGTTAAGGAGCTTAATATCCTTATTCTAAAGTTACACTATGAATTGGTAAACATTCTATGTAACGATGAGTAAGGAATATTTAATGGTGAATGGTTAGTTACCCATGAGTGACTTGTACAAAAAAATTTTATCTCCTTACATTTCCATGTGAACTTAATGGTGTATGTTACAGGTAATTTATAAGGTTTATACGGAATATCGTTAGAGCCCCACTTGACAACAATTTTTGAACCTCTGTGGTGATATATCTACTCCATTTAATATAATATAGTACCGAAAGTTAATATGCGAGTTACAATTGTAGATTTACCTCGGATTCTGTATAGTTCTCAAGGATTGCTCCATTGTTTACTATAGTTCACTATGAGTTATGCTCTGGCTTATTGATTTTTGGCGGGGACTCAGAGCTCAGATTCTCCCTTCGGTTCTCCACCTTCGATGCCTTTTAGGTCTACCCTTACCTTACTGTGCTCCTCCGTCGCTCTGCTCTTAAGCTTCATTTACTTGTCCTCCTATAGACTGAGCTATTCCGTCATCTTAATAACTATGTTCTGTGACTTTCTCGAAAAGAAAACCGGAAGAATAGATGGAGTTTCTTCACAGTCGAGGCGTTGGTTGTTGCTAGGGGAAGAGGAACATCAACCATCGTATTAATGGTATGTCATATTTTTTCGGCTTTCATGGCTCTTAATTGTACCACAGAGTTTAATATTCTATTTCACTCCAGTGTTACAATATTTGGGTTCTATGTTTTGTAGGAAAACTAAGTGTAAAATCTCCTTTCCCAGGTAATTATCTGCATCCTTCAGAGTTATTCTAGCTTTTCAATTTATTGAGGGTTTCATTGTTTTATAATTAAATTATTCTTACCAGATGGTGTGTTTGTTTTGCAGGTTAATCTCACCCCTGATAAACCCTCTAATAGCAATCTCCCTTGAGGATTTGTTACGACCACCTTCTCGTCCTCAACTAACCGTTCGATTCATGGTTACATAGGTACCTTGAGTTCTTAAAGGAGACCGTAACTTCGGTTCTCAGGCTTCGACTTAGATTCTTGTTTACTATATTTCAAGTTTTCTTGTTGTGTCGATGAAATATGCAATGGAGAGGGTTTTAAACCCAGCATAGGGTTTCAAAGTTGTAATAGTCGTTTTATAAATTTTATGGAAGAATCTTAGCTTTTTTCATTGCCCAGGTTAATATGTAATAGTTCACGAATTTTATTAAGCTCTATGGAGCTCTCTGAAACATTTCATATTTCATACAGTTGGGTTTTAAACCCTTGTTGTAATGTTATATTCGGAGGGTTACCAATTTGTTCTGAAACGGAACTATGGTTTTCGTTATAGATGTTATTAATTTTAGTCAATACTGTTCTAGGTTCCAAGAAAATATTCTTGTTTAGTTTCTCGGCATTCCTCCTATTTTCATGTTGTTATTTTCTTTATGCTACTATTAGTAAAGCTTAATTGTTTCGATATTTCATTGTTAGATACGAATTAAAGGAAAATAAAATCTACAATTTAATGTTTACTTTCACTTTCCTTTAATTCTCATTCTGATGTAGCAAATTTATGTGAAGTTTTATGGTTTAATGATTTCCATACCCTCGCTCTTTACAAATATTCCATTTACAGAAGTTTGTTTTATAGTTTTCTCCTCTGTAATACTTTGTATGATTTTAGTCCACGGTGACCGGACCACCACATGTTATTGTCCATGTATAGTCTGGTATAACGGCTATGAATGACGTATATCGATTTGGGGTTCCTACCCTGAACTGAAATCAATAGTTTCGATGAGCACGTTAATGCCTTACTTGGGTCTATACTAACATATATTTTTGTAGTGTTCCTCTTTAACATCACTTTGTTTTCTGATAAGAAATGAAAATAAATTTGTTTGTGAAAACATTACAGTAACAATCATAGAAGACTGTACTTAAAACTTTCACATCTTTACCCTACATTTCTGTTAATTTCATCTACTATTCATACTTAGTTTCCTTCGTTGTTCCTCTCATGACACAAAGAAATATTGACTATAGGGAAAGATACAAAACTATTTATTATATTGTTCAATCTTAATATAATAACAGGAAAAAGAAGTGCTACACACAGATTTTCACTTTTCTGCTTCTAGTATATACTTTACATATATATTTAAAACAAAACAAAAAAAAACAGTATTCCTCTCTTTTGCAATATGGTGGAAAACCTTTTCAATTCAGTATTAGCTTATCTAAAATTTCACAGTAATACTTATATGGATTAAATAGATTCAAGCTGTGGTCCTCCCAACCATTCAAGGGAGGCTATTACGTCCTCCTCTTGCCCTCTAGCTGCATAATTTGGATGGTGTCCCGAGTTGACAGTGGAATAGATCCTTTTTTCTGCTATGACCTCTGGATGGCCAATCCAGTCAAACTCAGAAAATCTGGTTTCATAAGGGGTGTTGTGAGTTATTTTCAACTGATCCCAACCAGCTATAGAAGATACTCCCCATTACTATCTTGCACAGAACCCCTACTCCTCCTCTGGGATTCAGCTTTATCCTCAGAGGAGTAGGTAATTGTTTTTCCAACTGTCCCCAACCACCTCCTATTCTTGGGAACACTTTTACCATCAGCTTAAAAATATTTTCTTTTCATTAATTGTTTTCCCCTAATCAATAAGTCAGCAAATTCAATAATTTTCTTTATCAACAGTCATGATTTAGGTTTTTTTCTTGCCAGATAAAAGAAATTAAACAAATTGTTTTTAACTAGTTAACACTGGTTAACTCTAATGAAGTTGTCACAATGTTCATTTTTATTATAACATATTTTCTATTTTTATTTTAAAGAGACAAATAAAAGAAAAAATTTTCACACCCCTCATACTATATAACATCTATGAAGTTACTCCTAAAATTACTACATTAAAAAAAATTCCTCATACTCTATAACAAACATCTACAAAGATACTCCTAGAATTACTACCTAGAAAAAACTTTTACTTAATGAAACTTTCCATTCACTTAGTTCATGTAATCACTGACCATACCATATATTTGTTTTTACCCCACCCAATTTCTATGTGGGAAACACCACGTGCGCTCTAATTCTTCCGAACTGTCTGGAAGAGAAAGTGGCAAGTTGTTCTGTGGATATTTATGCGGATCAATGTCGTTGATCTAGATCTAATCAGACGACCATATTGTCACGGAATGGTTAAGGTTATACCCCACCCAAACACTCCTTATGGCAGTCATTCTGACTATTTTTTGCTTATGGATCTGCTCCATTCTGTGCCGAGGGTTATTGTTCGGGTTTTTCTCTTGCAATGCACTCACGGGGTTGCTCATCTGGTTTTGTTGCTTCGGCACACACTTAAGATCATTGTTTTCTTGTTCTAATCAGGTAAGCACACTACATTTATCAACACAGTTTTATAATCCTTTTGAATATTCTTCATTTCTAGTGTTGTACTCATGCCTCTCTTAAATTGGTTGGACAAGTGGATACGGACTATGCTTTCTTCCCATTCCTGCACTGGGGTTCATCAAAACTCACTATAGTAGCCATGTTTCGGTGCCTTGAAACCCTAAGGGGTTTTCTTGCTTGCCTTCCTCAGTTATTTACTCTACACTCTTGATGACCCTTAGGTAAGAGCTTAAAATAATGTTTTCATATTTTATTTGGTTATCATTAAGGTTTCGCATCCTCTGTGAGTAATAAATTGTATCAATTCTTTCACTATAGGGTACAAGAGTCCAAGAGGTCCAAACTCAGACTCTGGAGAACCCCGACTATCTTTTTCCTTAGCTTATTGCAGACTTTTCTTTCTAGGTACTTGGTCGAATTCTTGAGTCTATTTCGAACTTTCTCCTTCTTACTTCTTTCAGTGCTCTTTGCAACAGTCTGTATCTGAATTATGAATTTTCACCGTTAGATAAGTGGGTTTGGCTTACCCAGGCCAAGTGAGTTGGGGCTTACCACGACCCCCTCACCATTCACCTGCAAGCTACCTTTTCCTCTTGAATTATCTACGCATATTCTTCTCAGTTGTAATATGGTATATACTCACACCAGTTAGAATTAACCTCCGACTAAGGAAACAGTCATAGGGTTTAAATTTTTGCATTTAATTCACTCTACAATTTTTGTTGGGTGTGCAAAAGGCTATTCATGAGTTATATTCTATTATGTTTTAAAATTCATCCCTTTTCCATGTATTGTCGATGAAATTTCCGTGGTGATAATAATACACTAATCCATACATGAATTTTCCTATAGTGTTGTATCTTTCAGAATTCTAAATAAACTTGGTATTGAATTTGAGAACTTGTTTGTAATTGCAGTTTTCCATTTTTTTCCAAATGGTAGCATTTAATTTGCATGGTTGTATTTCGTATTCGCTTATTTTTATATTCTCTTTTCGTACTTAGTACTTATCTGTGTACTTCTTAGTAATTGTTTGATTGCATTTTTTAATTGGAATTTACAAATTTTAATTGGAATTTACACATTCTTTTTAGTCCAGGTTTTCCTTCTTTTTTATTAAAATAATTTACGCTTACTAGCTTTGGACTATTTGACCTGGTTTCCTCCCTTCAGGTATAGCTAAACAGGGTTAAGGAGTATGCACAAACTTTTAGGTTTCGAGCTCAATTCCCTTTGAATGAGCTTCGTTTAACTGATTTTGGGATATTCCAATATACCCCAATATGTATTTTTAGTTGTATATTTTAATAATTTTTCATATAGCATTGCATATTATACTCCATATAACAACTATAATTTCTTTGACTGATGTAATATACTATCTTTTTCATTCAACACATTCTTGCAATGACTAACAAAAATTAATACTCTTTCACATAAAGATACTATTGTTGCAATCTTGTTATGTCTCGCAAGGGTAACTGTTATTGTTTCCTTGATTTAATCCTGTGATTTTTCTTGAACTACGATGACAGTTTTAGAGTTTACTTATAAGAATATGGTTTTACTACTAATTTGTATGATATAATTATCTTGATCTTGTATCAATACTTTCACCTACATAGAGAATGGAATCCTTAAAAATCATTTCGATACACTCACATGCATCATAGAGTAGTATATACTCACAACATCAATTACTTGAAAACATAGAATAATATATAATAATCAGTCTACAACATTTACTTGAATAAATGTATCAAATGGAGTGCGTGCAGAAATTAAATACATATATTTTTTAACCTCTTTTGTTTTAAAAAATCTTACCTCCCAACCTCGAGACTAGCTATGACATCCTCTCTCTCCCCCAAGCTCTTCTTCTCCAAAATCGAGTAATAAAATTATCTAAGCATCAAGACCCCAAGTCCAAATTAGACATTCACCATTCTAGGGCTATATTTCGAAATATCCACCAGTTTATTGAACCCCACTCAAGAGTTTCCCTTGTCAATGTCATGCCTAACCTCCAATGGATTTTCTTGCTCATCTTCTCTTTTCTTGATTCTTCCTTTAGCCTCCCTTGGTCTTCCTTGGAATCCCTTTTTCAATCAAGGATTACATAACCACCAGTAACTATCTAAGAGGTTCACTTAACTAGCTTCTTTTTAAAGTAAAATATATTTTCCATGTCATTAAAATCATATCAAAAAATCACTTGGCTACTCAAGATGAAAGTTTAGATTCCAAGTTAATGGTAAAAGTAAAAATTCAAATGGTAAATTTCTTAACACGGTAGTTTCTGAGGGTGTTACATCTTCCCTCCCTAAAGTGAAACATCATCCTCAGTGTTTCTTAACCCTTAAAATAGGTTGGAACATTCCTTCGTGTATATAGATTTTTTATTCTTCGCTCTCCAGGTGAAGTGTTGTTATGACTATTAACCCAGTTATTACTTGCTTTTTAGCAATAATTCTCTTTTGATTGAATGTGCACAGAGGTTAGACTAGATTTATTCCGTCTGGATTCGACTTACCTCAATAACCATTATTGTCATTAGTTTTCAACACACATATATATAATCAATCTTTATTAAAAAATCCATTGATCATTGTTTATATCTACCCATAAAGAGTCATTATTATGCATCACGACCTGAAAACAGTTAGTAACCTATGTTGAATAAGAGTTAGAAACATTTTTTTTGAAACTCATTATTGTAAATACTTTGACTTTCCCAACAATTATGCCAATAGATGAAGGCCACTATAAGTTTCAAATCACGAAATAGTTCTTGTATTTTATAATAGATTTCAACTAATACACTACTACATACATATACACTTTTCATTATTACACCTTTATATTAATTCAATCGTTACATACATATTCTTTATATGTAAATAAAGTTTTCAAATAACTCTTTTTTCTTGTCATATCTAGATTGCCATATTATTGTCTATTTTTCTGAGTAAACTTACTGATTCCTTCCATGGGTTGCTTTGAAATTTTACTTATTAGCCACCAAGGATCCATTTTCCATCCTATATTATAAGTTTTCTATGTAAATAATATGCAATTTTTCTTCCCTGTATAATCACAAAGTTCCTCCTTTTAGTCATTCATTGTTCATACTCACCATGTCACCCATTTTTTATAATTCAGACTGCGATCTATTATCCACTTCATTTAACCACAAATTATCTAATACATTTGACATGTCATATATGATGATGTATTAATAGATAATAGCTTTATTCCAATTTAGAAATAATTGGTTTCCTTATTATACACAATTTTTCTTCCCTGTATAATCATGGAGTTCCTCCTTTTAGTCATTGACTATTCATACATACCATGTCACCCATTTTTTATAATTCGGAATGAGTTCTATTATCCACTTCATTTAACCACAAATTATCTAATACATTTGACATATCATATAAGATGATGTATTAATAGATAATAGCTTTATTCCAATTTAGAAATAATTGGTTGCCTTATTATACACTGGAGTCATACTTGTTATTGTATCAAGGAAGTGTTCCATCATAGAATAGTCAGCATAGGAATCATGTGCCCCAATGTGCTACCCATATTCTTTTGTCACATATTAATTTTTATCACGATTATATGTCATATCAATTTTTTTTGTTACCTCACTCGGTTTCCTACCAATTATTTCCTACACTTTGTATGTACGCACTTTAAGGAAACAAACTCATAGTAGAATGTGATATCCTTGTTTGTTAAAGTATCAAACCAACAAGGATATGATCAATAATTTCCTTATTATAGTGTTTGGAGGTATCAGTTGGTTTTATTATATATATATACATAAATTCCGTGGTTATACTAAATTTTCCATGTAATTTAACACTCATTTGTTCTTGTTAATCAGGTTGTAACCACTTATCTCAAATATTTCGATATTGGATTTACAACTAATAATAATTTCAATCAACCACAATATCTTGTCATATTGTTTAATATTATTTAACATTTCATTTGTGAGCTAATTATAGAAATAGGCATTTTGCAAACCATTCTGTGATTTAGCATTGGGATTTTTTTACTCACAAACTCTTGAGCCCTCTACATCCGCAAAGTGCGGGAATTTCAAAGTCTACCTAGATTTATATTTTAAGGTCATGATACTCTTCTAGACAATTCCCTATTCCTCTTTGAAAATATCATAACTGTCACATACCATAATATCTTATTTACAAAAGTAACATTAAAACATTAACAATGGGATACATTTATGTATAATCCACTATGTTGATGGTGTACTCTTATCATTCTACTATTGTAATCGGTTTTTCAATGGCTCCCATACTTAAAATACTTTTCGATTGAAATCTCATCAATTCCCTTATCAACTTGGACTTTATTTTCTGCACCAGTTTTTTATTACTGCATAAGATTTCTTTATACTAGAATTTATATTGTTGGCATATAGATTTGTGTTTTTCCTATTATTTCTATATCTATTTACCATTTCACCTTCTAGAGATTAATTTGGTAATAAGAATGATGTGAATGGAGGATGTTAGTAATTCTCAGCTAATTCCTCATTTGTAATTTGAAAAAAATGGCTTATGTGTGCCTAAGGATTAAGGTTTTGTTGCAAATTATCAAGTCCCATGAGTGTTCTTCATGTCAATTTAGAAAGAAATTTAACACAAAAACAATAGTTGAAAAACAACAATAAAATTACAATACATAACAATACATAATATTAACACATGTATTTGATGAAGGAGTTCACACCTCCTGGGCTACATCTCCTTGGTCCAGCTTCCATGGCTTGGGCCTCTATATTATGCTCAAATTCTCAAATTTACCTATTTACAATGATCATTCTTCAGAACCTCGTGCTCCAATGAGTAAAAATCATTCAAAATGGTTAGCTGGGGCCTATTTCGAGCTAAGATTTGGTCGAAATTACAAAGCATTACTTCGCTTCTTCAATTTCTCCCACTAAATTCGCTCATAAACTAGTTAATTGCCACTTTGCAAACTCGGTAGTTTCAACAATTGCAGAGGGAAGGCTATATTAATCCACATTTAATTTTAAGTGTTATAAAAGTATTAATTGGGTTACCTTAACGTGCTAATCTATCGCCGAATTTAATCGCTCACATTTGGATTAGAACTAACAAAACATGCATAAGGTTAAAAAATTGCAAGATAACTGCAAAACACCAATATACATTAAAAAGCTTCATATACTTTAACAAAGATTCTTGAGAATACAAATTAACACCCAAAATAAGTGCTCTTCTCCTAAATTCATGAGTATAATCTTCCACACTTTGACCTTTCAATTGCAAAAAAAAATTGCCAAATCATAATATCTTTTTGCATGTAAGCTAGAGGATAGAATTTCCTTTTAATGACAACAATAAAATTTGGTGAAGACATTGAGATATTACCATGTTTCTTAATCTCCTCTTGTGTCTTTTCTTCCCACCATACAAGTGCTAATCCCTCCATCCTTAAGGAAGCCAATTGAATCTTTATGTCATCTTCTTGAAGGTTATGAATTCTGCAATAAACCTCCAATTGAAAAATCCAATTATCCAGTTTCTCTGCATTGACTTTGCCATTATACATTGGAAGCTCAAACTTAACATCAAGTTTAAGAAAGGGTGATTTACCAGCTCCTTTGGAAGTATGTGTATGAACAGATGGAAGAGTTGTGGTAGTGGAAGATGATGGTGAGGAAGGTGAAGATGGTGGTGAGGATGATGGTGGAGTGGATGGTGGCTTATTACCATCTCCATGGCCTCCTCCTCCTCCTGGATAACCCTCTCCTCTTGGAGGCCTTGAAATCTCTCATTGCATCCTTACATTCCTTAGAGGGATTTAACCATCTCAGTCATATCAAAGAATGCCTTCCTGAATGCTCTCTCATCTTTTGTCATGATAGGTTCTCCTTCATGAGACAAGCTCACTGAAGACTCAACTTCAACTTGAGGATGTTCTAGTGTCAAGACTTCGGAAACATTTCTGCCTTGAGCTCTCTAGACCCAAATGTCAATGACGTGACTCTCAACCTACTTCCCTTCTCCCTCTGCTTTAACCTTGAAAGCATAACACAAACTTGAAAACAATTAGATTGATTCCTTAAAAAAACACCTAATGAACTTGAGCTTTGATACCAAAGATGATCCAAAAGTGGGATGTTAGTAATTCTCAGCTAATTCCTCATTTGTAATTTGAAAAAAATGGCTTATGTGTGCCTAAGGATTAAGGTTTTGTTGCAAATTATCAAGTCCCATGAGTGTTCTTCATGTCAATTTAGAAAGAAATTTAACACAAAAACAATAGTTGAAAAACAACAATAAAATTACAATACATAACAATACATAATATTAACACATGTATTTGATGAAGGAGTTCACACCTCCTGGGCTACATCTCCTTGGTCCAGCTTCCATGGCTTGGGCCTCTATATTATGCTCAAATTCTCAAATTTACCTATTTAAAATGCTCATTTTCTCCTGTAACCTACTCCAATGAGTCCATAATGGCTCAAATTTTTTAGATAGCCTCTTTCTGAACTTGATTTGGTCGAAATTTGCAAAAGTTATGGCTTCTTCATTTCTCCCACTAAATTTGGCCCTAAAATAACTGCCATTAAAACTGGCAGTTTTTGCTAATTTTGGAGATACGCCAATTTATTTCGGATTTAACTTTAAGTAGTAGTTATCGAGCTAATTAATTTCACTTAACACGCTAATCTAGTGCTTAATTTAATCCACATTTACATTTGGAATACCATTAAAAAAACACGCTTATGCTTAAACAAATCGTAATTAAGGTTTAAACTCTAGTTCTCCTGTAGCTCCCACCAGTGGTCCTGGGTGGTGGTCTTATGGATCGGAGCTAGCCTATCTTTTCCCCCTGCTTAAGAATAGTTTTAAAACAAATATAATCCAGCTCTGTAGTATTGTATGAAATAACTGGTAGCGGAGATGGTATGTGTTGCCTGTGTTGTGGGGGAGGTCACAGGGTTGAATCCCAACCTTCGCTTAGTCCTTAAACAAAAATTTTACCACACATTTCAACTTGGGGGGAGGGGGGGGCATGTGGCAGCCGCTGATCTATCCACCTATCGTGACCTCATTAGCCCAACCAACGCCAAATGAATTCGATGCCAACACTTGTTAATCATTCATTGACCCATCTGGGGAATATTCTGAGAATATTCCAAGGCATATTCCTTGGAATATAGATTTTTCTGAGTAGTTTGTATGGATGCTTAGTCATCATCCCTGTCACAAAATTTACCTCTTTATCCAAACAAGCAGATCACGTTTATGGGAGCATACGACGACCATTTTTTGTGTAACAAAGTGCACCGGATTCAGAAAGACGAGCACTACGTAGTCATTTATGTTCTGAGCCAATCTAAGAACTTTTATTTTTTAGCATAAAACTAAGCCCCTGATCAAATAAATCCTCCCCTTCCTATCAATCACCGAAGATGCCTCAATGGTTCATAATTATTAATCATAAGAGTCATAGGTCAACATCCAACATATGTGCCAAAAGGTAATTATAATAATAAGATAATTACTAACTTTGGACCAA
Organism: Pinus albicaulis; assembly: GCA_034641835.2. Taxonomy (NCBI): domain Eukaryota; kingdom Viridiplantae; phylum Streptophyta; class Pinopsida; order Pinales; family Pinaceae; genus Pinus; species Pinus albicaulis. The sequence continues at coordinate 796,699,251 of CM076569.1, forward strand.
TAGTATCCTTTACACCTTTTGTACCTGTCTCCTTCCTCAACAATCTAAATTGGATTTTAATATAAAATATATTTAGTATCGATCTTATGATAGAAACAAGAAATTATTAAGCCAATAACCCTGAACTTTTCAAGGTGAAACACTCTACCTTTCCTCTTAACATCACCATTTAACATTTTATTTTAACAACATGAATTGAAGATTTATGTTTTATGCTTTTTGTTTACATTTATACTTCCTTCTAGTTACAAACCATAGATTTCCTTTCTACTCACTATCCCTAAGTCACGAGACATGATTTACTATTTATAACTTTCCTCCACATGCATATCATAACATTGTACATTTGCAATTCACATTGCAATGTTGTTAGCTTCACAATTTTTCATGTTGCTAATAAGCTATGCATGCTTAATCCCATCTAAAATGTTAGTCATAAATCTACATTGTTTAGACAACTATTCACTTTCACAATCATTTTAGTTTCATGCACACCACAATTTCATCCCTAAAAGTATATACAAATATTAATTCATATGTAAATGTCAATAATAGTTAGGGTAACAATACAAACATTTCAAAATTCACACAATGCATTTCCACCATCAAACCAACACACGAAGTAACTACCATGATCACTTGTTTAGAACTTGCAATAATATTTAATCAAAACCAATTCATGCATCTATTTTTTTTTTTTTAAATAGCTAGTCATGCAACACTAATCGTTCACTACTACCAACCATCTATATGTAGCAATGATAGGAATTAATCAACCACTAGTTATTACAGTCAATTTTCACTACCTCACTCATTGTTTGTATATTTTTTAACTTCTAAAGTGGTTTATTAAATTTCTATTTAAAACACTTTGTTGTCCTCTTCATGAAAATTTCCTATATTTTACATGTCTGCATTAATTTCACACACCTTCATTATACACATTCATCATGAATTATGGTCAGTAAATGTATCAGTGATATGTCATATATGAAAACGGTGATGGTCAACTATCAAGTTGGAACACCTAATCCTACATGGGTAGGTGTGGAATGCGAAAAGTCACAATGGAGTCCAAGTGACCTTGGAATGTGAAACCAAGAGTCACACCATTGTACTATAAATGTACATATTTGTATAATGGAAAATAAGAAAGCCTCATGCTTATCTTTCATTGTGTGTTGAGTCTCTTGTGTGTGTGTGTTATTCTCCTTATACACCATGTGTGTGCTTAACATGGTGTTTAACATGGTATCAAAGCAGGCGATTGCTGGCCCTGTTTCAATTTGAGTGAGCCATTTGTGTTTATGGCCTGTGCATACCTGCAAAAATTCTTGACATTTTTGCAGCACTAAGAGATTTTTGCAGTAGTGTTTTTGTCGCCATTCAGAAGTGCTTTGAAGAGGAGCAGCATTTAAAATCGCAGCATTCAGAAATTGACAGCATTGGTTTTGAAGAAAGGCAGCACTGCCCATCTGAAGGTTTCCTCACTCCTTATTTTTCCATTGAAAAATCTCTGCATTTTAATTTTTGCACCATTTTGGAGCTACTCGAAAAGTGTTTAAAATGAGTTTCTGGAAAATTATGAGTTTTTCCTAGAAATATTTCTAAGTATTTTTAAATTCTGCATTTTTGAGCTGCTGAGAGGGTTTTTGAAGATATTTCTGAGTTTTCATTGAAAAATTTCTGATATTTCTGAGTTCTCTACAAGTCCCCAAATCTACAAATTCTCCATTTTTCTGCTGCTGGAATTAATTCTGCTCTATATTTAGAAGAAGAAAAATTCTACTGTTGTTTTTCAAGTGGATTTCCTATCTCTACCTCTCTGCTGTTATGTTAAAAAATAAAAAATAAAAAAAATTCAGCAACATTTTTGGCCTTCGGCCCTCACCACTCTGCAACTCAAACCCCACGCAGACTCACTTCTCCCTCACCCCTATTAAATTCTGCACATTTAATAAAACGAAAATAACCAAAAAAAAAAAAAAATCTCTTCACCTCCTAACGCTCATACGCTCCTCTCTCTCTCCACGCTGCCCCTGCAAGTTTTTTAACATCTCATCCTCCCTAATCAACGCACGGCCCCTGCTATGTTTTATTGTCTTACACAAACAAAGAAAAATAGAAATAATTTTTTTTGTAACTCACAGCCCCACTACACAGCGCGGTCTCACATTCCTATACTCTATGCACCTCCCTGCTCGTCTCTCGGCCTACGTTTCATAACTCTCCCACCCCCTCACACTCTAAACCTTACCCTGCCAACGCTCTTCCTCTCCATTCAACCACTCACCCGAATAAAAAATCTCTGCAAACTACCCGTCCCCCTCGCCACAGCCTTCTGCATCCAACGCTCCACCCTCTCCCCTTATCACTCCACTCTCATTTACCCTCTCCTTTTAAATTCATTTTTATAATTTTAAATTTGTTTTAATATACCCCACCTTCCATTTTTTATATTTTAATAATATTTCCCCACCCCCAAATAAATTTCCTTCCCTTTTTTAATATTCGCCCTTCCTTTAATATAATACCCCTTCCCTCCCATTAAATTTCCCTTTTCCATTAAATTCATTTTTTAATATTTAAAAAAAAAAAAAATCCCATTCCCTTCCCATTTTAAATTAATCCCCACCTTTTTAAATAAATCCTCCTTTTTTAAATTCCCTTTCTTTTAATTAATTCCCTTCCTCTTTTTTTACTATAGTCCTTCATTCCCATTTTTAATTAATCCCAATTAATTTATTTTTTAATTAATTATAAAAAAAAAAAACAGCAAAGAGAGAGAGGAGAGATAATACGAACAACAGAAATGAAGGAAATAACATGTCAGTAAATGGACAGTACACATAGAGAAAAGAGAAGATTTGACATTGTGTGATTTGTGGCTTATATAAGAGGGTGATTTTTTGAAGAAATTGACATTTGAAGACAAGTTTTCCATCATTGAAAACAACTCTTTGAAGAAAAAATTTAGCTGCATAGTGTTTTCAGCCGCACATTTACAAAATATTTTGCAGAAATATTGTATTGAGTTGACATTGTATTGCTTCTTCATAGTTGCAATCAGTACTTGAGTTGTTGAAAAATTGTTGATTGCCCTCCATCATTTGAGGAGCAGATTTTGTACTTTGAGATTTCCATAGTTGGAAATTATTTAGATTCATTTGTATTTCTTGTTGAATCACATTGTAAACGAGTGCATTTTCGGTTGAAGCCGACACCCTTTCATTTATTTTGAGCCTAAGTTGTTGAAAATGGCTAAAATCAATGAGGTATTAGAGTTGTTGAAAAACCTCATTCATTCCAATGTTGATCACATGATAAAAATGAGCAAGGATGCTCTTTGTAACATTCAGAGTTGTTTGCTAGATGCACAAGAAAAGATTGAGTTTTTGCAGTTGGAATCTCATCTTCAACAAGATGAACTTCAGCAAAAGAGTCACCATTCTGAACTTGTTTCTGTTCCGAAGATTGAGAAAGACTCCCATCAGCATCATGTCAGTAAAGCTGCAGTTGATTCCCATTCAGTTCCTTGCACAAGAGCAGATGTACATGCAGATGCAGCAGCTCAGCTTGCACTTCCTAAGCCCATCATCAGACCTTGGGAAGAAATTGTCCACAACAAGCACAGAACTAGTCTTGGATATGACAAGGATGTGTCCTTTCATATTCCATAATACACCAAACCCATTATATTTCAGAGTGCTAGATTCATGTATGACAGTTCACCTGCAGCTATTCCAGATCCTGCTCCACTTCCACAATAGATTGTAAAATGCCAACACTGTGATCGAGTTGGCCATACGAAAGATCATTGTTTTGATCTTCATCCATGCAAGAATTGTGGTCAGCACAACCATTCTTCAGACAGATGCTTCAGAAACAAGCCTCCTTCAAGAACCAAGATTCATCTTGGATGGATCGCTTCTTGGCAATGGGCATCAGTAGCCAAGAAGATGTTTACGACACATGTTAGAACTTATTCAAGAATATTGAGAAAACTTTCAGTTGAGTTTTTGCCATCATCTCACCTTGTCCCTGACAGGGGGGAAAATGGTGGTCATGTACAAGCTTCGACGTCAGATCAAGTGAGCCTGAGCCACAATCTCTCATTCCATGTTCAGAGTTGTAGCCAGAAGTTCAAGCGAGCCTGAGCCACAATTTGTCATTCCAGATTCAGAGATGTAGCCAGAGACATGGATGCCCAAGAGCATGCCTTCGGTTGGTGGACAACCTTAAACCATCATCTTTGGTTGGTGGACAACCTAAAACCACCACGGGTAGTAGACCTCCCTTATTTTAGGTTGAAGGTCTCCCTTTCATATATGAGGAACACTTCCTCTAGCAGAAGCCTTCAGCTTAGCAGCCTTCACCTTCTTGCCAGCTTTGGTTGAGTTCCAGGAAATGCTTCAAAGATTTCCAGAGTTGTTAGTAATTCTAAAACCATCACAGGTAGTAGACCTCCCTTCTTTTAGGTTGAAGGTCTCCCTTTTTTATGAGGGACAATTCCTCTAGCAGAAGCCTTCAGCTTCTTGCCAGTTTTGGAAGAGTTCTGGGAACTGCAACATGTTTTGTGTTCCAGTGTTTGTGGTCATCCTAAAACCACCTATTTTTTCCAACATTTCAGAGAGTTGATTCAGCCAAGCGCTGTCATGTATACTTTGCAGATTTGTATTACAACTCTTTTCTTGGACTCACACATACCCCTTTGGATTAAGGGGGGATGTTGGAACACCTAATCCTACATGGGTAGGTGTGGAATGCGAAAAGTCACAATGGAGTCCAAGTGACCTTGGAATTTGAAACCAAGAGTCACACCATTGTACTATAAATGTACATCGTTGTATAATGGAAAATAAGAAAGCCTCATGCTTATCTTTCATTGTGTGTTGAGTCTCTTGTGTGTGTGTGTTATTCTCCTTATACACCATGTGTGTGCTTAACATGGTGTTTAACATATCACTTTCACTAGTGAGTACTTAGGTTTTTCATAAGTGTAACAAAGGTTTTGTTGTCGTTTATCCTCAACATATCATGAACATGGTTTATTACATACTACTCTTCAATGCCAGTATAAGCATGAATCACATGTGTCATGTAGGAAGTAGGGTACTACATATATCAATATGTAAATTCTTAGATTCATACCTTAGTTGATGTCCACTAATAGCATAACTCGATTTAATTTTCTTCTCAACAATTCCTAAAAGTGTTAGTGTTGTGACCTTCATCTCTGATACAACATGCACTACAAGGAAAAGACCTTCTAGCATATGTTTTTTAGGAACCCCTTATAAAAATATCCCATACATCCATTTCTGGCGAAGGTTACTAGAGGAGGTTGGTGGGTGGAGGGTTTTGCACATCTTTTCCACTCGGTGCTCTTATAATCCAAAATCGCACTAGTTCACTCGAGAAGAGAAAGCACCGGTGTGCAAAAAACATTGGCACACTGGACACCATGCGCTCCGTACACACCTGCCCTGTGCATCATATTACAGTAGAGCATTGGTGCTTCACAAATCTTCCGCGCTGGTGCATCATAAAACACCACGAAAAACATAAACCACCTGGTGTGGTATTAATAAACCGCACCGATGCATCGTAAAACACCGTGCCAAAACAAAAACTGACCAGTGCGTTCATAAGAAGCAACACCAGTGCACCTATAAAACCCCGCGCACCAGAACAGGGTTAAATAAAAAAAATATTACGGCTAAAAAACCACATTTTTCACATTTCTCAGTTCTCTAGAGCTCTCAAGCACTAGTGCAATTTATCCTTGCCTGAGCTGCCCTGAAATCGGTGCTCCCATTGCACCCATTGCAGCATTGATGCTGTGCATTACTCACCAATCTCCAACTTGCATTTTGCAAAATGGTGGGAAAATTTTCTTTTGCAAATTCTATAGCCAATATCCGTCCTCAATGGTGAAATGTACAAGTATTTTTCTTGTTTTTCCATAATTAATCTTTTTAGCAGATTAGAATTTGAAATAACCTTAAAAATAACCATTTAAAAGGAAAAAACAAAAATTGTTGCGCGATGCCCACGAGAAATTTGACTCGCACTGGTATGCAGTGCCGCTTGTAAAATTCACAGGCCACACCGAAACCGGTGCTAACGACATCCACACCATTTACGAGGCGGTACCGAAAGGCACACCGCGTTATTTTAAAATTTAAAAAAAAGTGTGGTGCGGTTATTTAGCCGGCCGCACCGTTGACCATGTGGAATAGTGACAATGCAATGCGTTGAAAAAAATATTCGCCCCAGTGTCTATCAGTGCACCAAATTCGGCATTCCGACAAGGTCAAATGTGTGGCCTGGTAAAACACCGCACCGTTGACTATGTAATTAGGCAAGAATTCAGTGTGCTGACACAACTATACGCATCGGGGCATATATTTTAGTCAATGCACCACTCTTATAACATCGTATATAGAGATGAGGCCCACTTTTGTTTGGAAGCCTTGTAGGCCAATGTTCAAGGCATGGATGCACATGTGGGGGCAGATGATGCCCAAGAGGGGCAAGACTTTTTTTCCAGCTAGGATATCGAATGATGAACTGGAGTTGCTAGCCAGTGTTGACAAGTTGCATCCCTTCATTATGGTCCCCTGTCCTTATGCTGGATTGGACTAGCGAGGGTGTGCCAACATCCTCTTTATAGACGATGAGCTGCCAAATGATAGAGGTAATATTACTATTTTATTTAAATTTATTCTAACATGTTCTTTAACTTGTTTTTATTAAATTATGTAATGAAATTGTCTAATTATTGCGGTGCAATTGTATATATTTTGCAAACATTGGCTCTTTTGATGGGGAGGACATGAAAGCACCACCACATGATCCAGGTGTGGATCCTGATGATGATCAGGGCATGCCAAATGATGAGGATCATCAGGAGGCCGGTGTAGAGATACATGCTCCTACTGGTGCGCTGGTACTACCTTTTGCTAGGTGCGGTCGACTTGATACTAGATAGAGGATGGAGTTGGGCGACCAACTCAGTGCATTGATTTTTGAGGCGGGCATCGGGCCCGCTCATTACAAAGACATACAGGCCGATGATAGACTATTACAGATGTGGAGAGGCATGTCGCATGACATGCATAGCCTAATGCGGCATGTTGTAGGAGCTACGACCTTAGTTATGCGGTTGAGGAGGATTGTTGCATGTTATAAGTGTGGTTGAGATGTAGCACGTGATGGACAAACCGAGAGTAGCGACTCATCATCTCATTATTGTTCACCTCGCGCTGCGCTAGATGAGCATGAGCATCCACTAGCATCTAGTAGCAGACATCATGGAGATGAGGCTGGACCATCGGCCACATCTAGTCAGTAGCCTGCAATGTAACACCCCAATTTATGTGTTTGAAATTCAAAGCTAGACATTTGAACTTTAATCATAAGGGGAGTGGACCCCAAAGGATAAGTATTTTGTGAATGTAATTAAATATTTAATTTGAGGAAATGAATAAAATGAATTGTGAAGATTGACCAAAATGAGATTTATGAGATCACTTGCTAAATCCATGATGATGGATAGGGCAACTATTTCCCCAAAATATTTCAAAAATCCTTGAAAGAAATTATTTCTAATTTAGATTTTTGAGGAAGAATCTAAATTTCCCCAATGACGAGGAAAGTAGTTGGGAAGAGGTAAAAAGCTACAAAAGCTGAGGAAAAGCATAAAACAACTTTAAAGAATCCCTAAAATGGGAAGCCTAGGCAAACAGGAAGAAAAGCATCCTGATATTCTGGACGCAGAATTAGAAACAGGCTTTGGGGAACCATAGCTTAAATAAGTTGCTCCTAAATAGATTAGTGGTTGGTCTGTTCTAGGAGGTGATCTCAGCTCGGGGGTGAGTTCTGGGAGACAGAAGGACTCTAAGGTTGGGAGGTTGGTCGACTGCATGAGTTGTATGTCTCTAATTTGATTGGTGTTTTTACTTGCCGTGGTATGAATTGGATACATATAACAGTTGATTTATATGTTATTAGATTTATTAGTGCTACATTTAATAGAACTAATCATAGGGAATTCACCCTTATAATTCTGTATGTGTGTAGAGAAAATTCTATAGAGTAGAATCCAACAGAAAGTCTAAACCAAGGTTGGTTTAAATCTAAGGATACCTATCCTCTACAGATAAATTATTGTAAATTACTTCTGATCTATCAGTATACAATTGTGAGCTTGATTAGGTAAGTTTAAGAGAAATTCTCCTAAACCATAAACCAATCCTTAAGGTAAAAGCTGGAGATTTCTAATATCTAATAATTCACAAATTTGTAACCTTAATCTACTTCTATGAGAAATGGAGCAGTGAGAAATTTAGTGCATAGAGTGCAGAATTAATTAATTAGTAATTACTAAGTGAAGAGCAGAGAGGTATAATAATTTCAACAGCTGTACATGTTAACAGTTAATACAATTACTATTCCCTTTAGCAGGGATTGCATGGAAGAGTAGTAAACTGTAATGTTGAAAGAACATTATTTAAGTAGCAAGGGAATGAATCCCAAAACATGATCAGTTCTGCAGAAATAACTAGAACAAGAGATCTATGTATGAAGGAGATGGGAGTAGCTATAAGGAAATGAAAAGGAGATATAACTAGAAATATATATAACCTGGAAAACTAGAAGAGCATGTGAACCTACAATAATATAATACTTGTATCTCATACATTTTAAAATGGATATATATGAGAATGGACACATAAACCTATGCATGCAATTATGTGTATAGACAGATATCAGTAAAGTAAATTAATTTAAGCATGAGTATGGGGAGACTGTTAGCTCATGAAAAATATATATAGTACAAGAAATTAGAAATAGCTAGCTACAGAAACAAATTTACATGTGCATATAAAAATTAAACTGAACTATAACTCCCCATAAATCCTGAGAGTCTCTTGTAAGAGTCATACAAAACATAAATAGCTAAGAGGCCTTGTACAATTGAACAACATTATCTATAAAGAGAGTTATATCAGCTATAGTCACTGCTATGATAAGCAAAGTAAAAGAGGAATAACTCATTGGATCAAATCGTATCAACTCATACTACATAAATCATTCCATGCGAGGAAGCATGAGGCAGTCCATAAAAATTAGAGTTGTAACTCGTTGAAATTTTGGCAACCAAGAAAATAAGTGACAATATATACAAAGGTCACGATCGCATACCAAAAATATAAGACCTCTTGGGCTAAAGTACGGTAACAGAAACCATATTTAATTTAAAATTTTAAACCATTAAAGTACAACATGCAAATCGGGATAAGCATTCGCTGCGTGATCTAGTTCTTTACGAGACAACGTAACCAAAACCCTATGAAGATAATGGATGCGCATAATTCAGATGAAACAACACAACGAGAGGCGCTGCTTGTCCCCACGGTGCCTCTGCGCACAGAAGGTTGGGGAGGTGGGTGTATCCGACCATATGAAAAGGGCATGAGCACTGCGATGCATGTACGAATGAGTTTGCGTTACCTGTGGGAAAACACAGTTAGGACAGGAAATAAGTTAATAGAGTATTTGATAGAAAATAGTGCGAATAGAGAAATTACTCATAAAAATCAAGGAGTTACCTGTAAACCGAGACTCTCGTACTTTACAAGTTCTCTGCATCAACGTTGGAAGTAGAGTGTCAGCTAAATTGAAAATCTGAAGGTTAATAGTGGATTGAAACAAAAATATATGTACAAAATGAAAAAAAAAAACAAACCTCACGAAGTCAGGAGGTATTACTCTCGCTCTCCTGCGACGAGGCGAATCAAGGAATTTTAACTCTGCACGGCATTAAAAACATGAGAAAAGTATCAATTAACGAAATCGACAAAGGAGCCATGTCGACAAGAAACCAGAAGAGAGAATACAATGAAAAAATTTTCTCAAAAGATATAACGTGAATGGTTCCAAACGAAACTGAACCATACACGTAACCTCCAGAACAAAACGCATTCGCATCATTAACATTCAAAGACTTCCTCAGAAAGAAGTATGACAAGTTCCGAGCGACGAACTTGATCTCCAATCACAAATTGCTAAACGAGGGTATAAAATGAATACCTGATAGTGTGCAGTGGCGTAGATAAGCCACGAAACTCCTTCATGAGCGGGGATGAGTAAACCATACGACTGGAAAATACCTTGTCTTCAACCCAAGTTGCAGAGCTGCAAGGCGAAGGGATAAGCGAACAAACGATGCACGCGGAAAATAGCTCCAAACAAAAACAAAGACTTATATAATCATTCCACCAACCTCAGAAACCCTAATACGAAAAGATCGCAGACGTCCACTTGGTGCAATCACGAGGGAAGAGCCACGGATCGAATGGTTGGTGGTTGTAATTACACCAGCCGTGTAACATTAATGGTGCCAAGATATGAAATTAAAATTCAGACGTCCTGACCGTATGAGTAAGATTGCTTTGTAAACCGAGTAAGATCGAATGATGTTTGACAGATCGACGTGGATCTAACACGTGAAGGGAGGAATGGGACGAAACCATCACAACCCATACAATGCAACCATAAATAGCATACAATATGACGTGGAGAAGACTTATCCCATCTCAAATACACATCACCGCAAGAAGATTCGAACCACACGCCTTACGTGGAAACCAGTACACGTATTCAAGTTCACATTTAAATTGGATATGAGACCTTATGTACAAAGAGAGGGGAAGATATCAACGCAGGTTTAAAAACAATGATGAGTGCCACCTCAGAAGCACAAGATCAACGTTCATATAACAGTATGTAAATTTGCTTCAATTATGCTCAATCCAAAGGTATAGCTATATACGTGATGGGAAAAAAAATCGAGGAAATATAAGTTGCCAAGGGTCAAGAACGCCTAGTGGGCATAACCCATTCGAATCCATTGTGTATAAGGTATGAAGATGGGCCGAATGGCCAAGCGCCAATGACCACCAAAGTGAAGTTAACTATAGGTGCTCGGTGAGACCTTCATAGAAAATAAAATGATATTAAATCACTCCACACTTGGAGTTAGAATGAAATACAAACAAGTTAAATAGGAAGTTGATAGATATTGACTTGGGGTATATTAATACACTAAAGTAATGCATAAGGGGGAAAATACAATATGATTTCACTAGTTAGGGAGTCAATATTTTTATGGTGAACCTATTTTGAAATCGTGAAAGGCTGGGAGATAAAAAAAAAAAAAAAATTGAGTAAATGGGAGATGTGACAAATGGTATCAGAGCCCAAGTTATAAAACTGGGCTGGTGACATTGTGCTCACTGTTGCTGTGTGTTCACTGTATAAATTGATTTCTGTGGAAAAAAAATATTATTATATTTTTATTTTTACTGATTTGTGTGGTGTAGTGTACAGTGGTGCTCAAATGGCAGAAGGTGAAGAATTTATGTGGATCTGCGTGATGAGTATAGTACACCAGATCCCAACGCTCCAGTGATGGCCATGTTGCACATATTGCAACGAGAAATGGCTGAGATGAGAATCCAGAATGACAGGTTGTCATTAGCCAGTAAGGAGCTAGAAAAGCTCATCAGAGAGCTAACTTCATGGAATAGCCAAGAAGGCGAAGGTTCCGGAAAGAGGAAGACTGATGAGTCTGAGGATGATGATGTTGTTAGGCATCAATATAAGCAGAAAAAGGAATTACAAGGGGAATTTCGAAAGATCAAACCTCCCTCCTATGATGGGGAGAAGGAGTAAGATGCTGAAGCCTGGTTGTTGAATATGATTAAGTATTTCCAGGTCTATGAATATGAAAGCAATCTGAAGGCCATATTAGCTATATACCAGCTACAAGGTAAGGCTACCTTGTGGTGGGAGGAGACGAAAATGGTGCATGTCATTGATGAAAAGACAGTTACTTAGGAAGATTTCCAGGTTAAGTTCAAAAATCGATATCTGAATGAACGTTACTATGATGATAAAGCCAAATAATTCCATGAACTTAGACTGGGACAACTCACTATTGATGATTTTGTTACTAAGTTTACAAATCTATTGAGATATGTACCCTACATAAGGGAAGAAAAGGCAAAAGTACAAAGGTTTCTGAATTGTTTGCCTACTGTATACAAGGAGAAAATCGAGTTTGACAACCCAAAAATAATGGATGAAGCTGTTAGAAAAGCCATATTATGTTACCAACAGTTCAAAGGAAAAACTGACCAAGGGAAAAGCTGGGTAAATAAGAATGTGTTCAAAGGGAGGAAACAGAAACCAGCCTATTTGAAGAATTTTGGCAGATATCATCAGCGGAAAAAGTTTAATAAACCCAAAGAAATTCAAACGGCTCAGTCCCAAGTGGCCTCAAAACAAATAGATGGAGACAATAAGAAAGAGGGCACAGTGAAAATGAGAGAACCCCTGAAATGTTGGGGCTGTGGAGAACCCCATCTTTTGAGGGACTGTCCTCATCGAAACATTCAGATGGTTATGAGAGATCGAGAAGCTACAAAAATAAATGACATAGCCAGAAATATACCAACTATCAGTGCAGCCTTGGAAAATCGACAGGCAGAACGTCAAGCTACCATGGTGGAAATGGAGGGTAAGATTTATGATCTATCTGTTACTGTTCTGATTGATTTGGGTTCTTCTTTGAGTTACATTAATCCTAAAATTGTAGAAAAATGTACTCTGAAACCTGAAAAATTTCAACAGTCATGGTTGGTTCAGCTGGCCACTGGAACCAAGAGGAAGGTAACACATAAATTGCCCCGGACAGCAATAAAATTAAATTATTTTCACACAGAAGTAAATTTGAACATTCTGCCCTTAGGTTCATATGACCTGATGATAGGAATGCACTGGCTGGAAAAGAAGAAAGCCTTAATGAACTGCTGGGATAAGACTCTGCATTGTGTAGATGAGGAAGGGAAACCTTTTATTCTTAAAGGCAAACCAAAACCTATCTCTGTAAGACAAATATTTGCATTGCAATTAAAACGAACAGCTAGGAAAGGATACCAAGTTTATGCAGTACATGTGGAAGAAATAGAACAGAAACCTGAAGAGAGATTGTTGGATGTTGTGCCAGTGGTAAGAGAGTTTAAGGAAGTATTTCCAGATGAGATCCCTCATCTTCCCCCCAAAAGAGAGATTGACTTTTCAATCGATCCGGTGCCGGAAGTAGTACCTGTTTCCCGAGCCCCTTATCGAATGAGTCCCCCTGAACTGATGGAACTGAAAATGCAATTGCAAGAACTGTTAGATAAAGGTTATATCAGACCGAGTGTGTCTCCTTGGGAAGCATCAGTGCTATTCGTGAAAAAGAAAGATGGAACTTTTAGGATGTGCATTGATTACCGTCAACTGAATAAGTTGACTATTAAAAACAGATATCCCTTGCCCAGAATTGATGATCTTTTTGATCAAGTGAGAGGAGCTTCGGTATTTTCGAAGATTGACTTAAGGACTGGTTATCACCAGCTAAGAATCAAAGAAAAAGACATCAGCAAAACAGCCTTTCAAACCAGGTATGGTCACTACGAATTTGTAGTCCTACCTTTTGGGTAGACAAATGCCCCTGCCACATTTATGTGCCTAATGAATGGTGTCTTAAACAAGTACTTGGATAAATTTTTTCTTGTGTTCATAGATGATATCTTAGTCTACTCAAAAAGTGAGGAGGAACATAAAGAACACTTGAGGATAGTATTGCAAACTCTGAAGGAAAACCGGCTATATGCCAAGTTTAGCAAATGTGAATTTTATAAAGATAAGATCCAATATTTGGGTCATATTATTTCTGAACAAGGCCTTGATGTTGACCCTGAAAACATAAAGGCTATAAAAGAATGGCCTATACCCACTGATGTTTCAGCAGTGAGATCATTTATGGGAATTGCAGGCTATTATCGTAGATTTGTGGAGAGATTTTCTGCTATAGCATATCCCATAACGTCATTACAAAGGAAAGGTGTAAAATTTGAGTGGACTGAAAAATGCCAAAACAGTTTTGACCAATTAAAGCAAAAACTTACTACAGCCCCTATACTGAATATTGCAGATCCGGATAAAGAATTTGTAGTATGTACGGATGCCTGTAGAGAGGGGTTGGGAGGAGTTCTTTTGCAGGAAAATTCAGTTATTGCATATGAATCTAGGAAACTGAAGGTACATGAACAGAATGATAGTGCCTATGATTTAGAATTAGCTATTGTTATCCATGCTTTGAAAATGTGGCAACACTATCTCCTTGGAAAGAAATTTACGTTGATGACTGATCATATTAGTCTCAAATATTTCTTTTCCCAAACTGATTTGAATGCTAGACAAGCCAGATGGCTGTCTTTTCTAAATGAATTTGATATGGACATAAAACATATCATAGGGAAAGAAAATAAAATTATTGATGCATTGAGAAGAAATTCTTGTGAGAATATCAATAGCCTTGGAAGTAGTGCTCAGATCGATGTAGAAGATTTGGTGAAAAAGGCAGTAAACCAAGATCCAAATTATGAAACACTCCTGGTGAAATTACAGAAAAAGGAGAAAACAGATTTCACGCAAAACCAAAAGGTGCTAATCTGTTATAAAAACAGATTATATGTTCCAAATGCAGAGACCTTGAAAAAAGAGATTCTAGATGAATATCACAAACAACCATATGCAGGACATCCAGGATATCAGAAAATGCTAACAGCTTCGAAAAATAAGTTGTTTTGGCCAGGAATGAAGAAAGATGTAGCAGAATATTTAACTAGATGCATGGAATGTCAACTAGTCAAAGTTGAGCATCAGCATCCTTCTGGTCTTTTAAACCCTTTTCCGATTGCAGAATGGAAATGGGACACAGTCTCCATGGACTTCATAACAGGATTACCGAGAACCAAGTACCAACTTGATTCAGTGATGGTGGTAGTAGACACTTTAACAAAAGCTGCCCATTTTATACTAGTGAAATCTACCTTTGGGACAACTCAAGTAGCGAATGTGTTCCTGAAAGAGGTAGTAAGGCTCCATGGGGTGCCAAAGGTGATTTTTTCTGACCGAGATGCTAAGTTTACAGCCGCTTTTTGGAAAGGGCTATTTGGAGGTATGGGCACTAAATTGAATTTTAGTACCGCCTATCACCCTCAGACCGATGGGCAGACAGAGAGGACTAATCAAATTTTGGAAGACATGCTGAGAATGTATGTGATGGATAGGCCATCAAAGTGGGAGGATTACTTACATTTAGCTGAATTTGCCTATAATAACAGCTACCAATCCTCTATCAAGATGAGTCCGTTTGAGGCACTGTATGGAAGAAAATGTCGTACTCCTTTGAGCTGGAGCCATCCAGAAGATAAACTAATGTTGGGACCAGAGGCTTTACAAGAGATGGAAAGAATTGTCAAACAGATACAAAGAAACATCAAGACAGCACAAGATCGCCAGAAAAACTATGCTGATAAGAAAAGATTGCACCAAGAATTTAAAGTGGGGGAGCATGTGTATTTGCGTATTAAACCCAAAAAGAGCGCACTTTATGCTGGAAGCTGTGCAAAACTGGCTCCTAGATATTGTGGTCCTTTTGAAGTATTAGAAAGGGTGGGACCAGTGGCTTACAAGATGGCCTTACCACCCCATGTTAGTGTTCATGATGTGTTTCACGTTTCATTGTTAAAAAGATATGTCCATGATGCTTCTCACATAGTTGATTGGAATGTTGTACAAGTGGAACCGGAAGGGGAGTTTCTGCCAGAACCACTTCAAATATTGGAGCGGGAAGAAATTTAATTGAGGAACTGAACGGTAGCAAGAGTAAAGGTGCAGTGGAAGCACTTTACTGCTGAAGAAGCTACCTGGGAAAGAGAAGCTAAAATGATGGAAAGATATCCATTTTTGTTTGAAAAATGAACTCTAGTAGTTGAATAACAACACCGAGGACGATGTTTATTCTCAGAGGGGGAATATGTAACACCCCAATTTATGTGTTTTAAATTCAAAGCTAGACATTTGAACTTTAATCCTAAGGGGAGTGGACCCCAAAGGATAAGTATTTTGTGAATGTAATTAAATATTTAATTTGAGGAAATGAATAAAATGAATTGTGCAAATTGACCAAAATGAGATTTATGAGATCACTTGCTAAATCCATGAGGATGGATAGGGCAACTATTTCCCCAAAATCTTTCAAAAATCCTTGAAATAAATTATTTCTAATTTAGATTTTTGAGGAAGAATCTAAATTTCCCCAATGATGAGGAAAGTAGTTGGGAAGAGGTAAAAAGCTAGAAAATCTGAGGAAAAGCATAAAACCGCTTTAAAGAATCCCTAAAATGGGAAGCCTAGGCAAACAGGAAGAAAAGTATCTTGATATTCTGGACGCAGAATTAGAAACAGGCTTTGGGGAACCATAGCTTAAATAAGCTGCTCCTAAATAGATTAGTGGTTGGTCTGTTCTAGGAGGTGATCTCAGCTCGGGGGTGAGTTCTAGGAGACAGAAAGACTCTAAGGTTGGGAGGTTGGTCGACTGCATCAGTGGTATGTCTCTAATTTGATTGGTGTTTTTACTTGCTATGGTATGAATTGGCTACATATAACAGTTGATTTATATGTTATTAGATTTATTAGTGCTACATTTAACAAAATTAATCATAGGGCATTCACCCTTATAACTCTGTATGGGTGTAGAGAAAATTCTATAGAGTAGAATCCAACAGAAAGTCTAAACCAAGGTTGGTTTAAATATGAGTATACCTATCCTCTACAGATAAATTACTGTAAATTACTTCTGATCTATCAGTATACAATTGTGAGCATGATTAGGTAAGTTTAAGAGAAATTATCCTAATCCCTAAACTAATCCTTAAGGTAAAAGCTAGAGATTTCTAATATCTAATAATTCACAAATTTGTAACCTTAATCTGCTTCTGTGAGAAATAGAGTAGTGAGAAATTTAGTGCATAGAGTGCAGAATTAATTAATTAGTAATTACTAAGTGAAGAGCAGAGAGGTATAATAATTTCAACAGCTGTACATGTTAACAATTAATAAAATTACTATTCCCTTTAGCATGGATTGCATGGAAGAGTAGTAAACTATAATGTTGAAACAACAATATTTAAGTAGCAAGGGAATGAATCCCAAAACATGATCAGTTCTGCAGAAATAACTAGAACAAGAGATCTATGTATGAAAGAGATGGGATTAGCTATAAGGAAATGAAAAGGAGATCTAACTAGAAATATATATAACCTGGAAAAATAGAAGAGCATGGGAACCTACAATAATATAATACTTGTATCTCATACATTTTTAAATGGATATATATGAGAATGGACACATAAACCTATGCATGCAATTATATGTATAGACAGATATCAGTAAAGTAAATTAATTTAAACATGAGTATGGGGAGACTGTTAGCTCATGAAAAATATATATAGTACAAGAAATTAGAAATACCTAGCTACAGAAACAAATTTACATGTGCATATAAAAATTAAACTGAACTATAACTCTCCAGAAATCCTGAGAGTCTCTTGTAAGAGTCATACAAAACATAAATAGCTAAGAGGCATTGTACATTTGAACAACATTATCTATAAAGAGAGTTATATCAGCTACAATCACTGCTATGATAAGCAAAGTAAAAGAGGAATAACTCATTGGATCAAATCGTATCAACTCATACTACATAAATCATTCCATGCGAGGAAGCATGAGGCAGTCCATAAAAATTAGAGTTGTAACTCGTTGAAATTTTGGCAAGCAAGAAAATACGTGACAATATATACAAAGGTCCTGATACATGCCACAAAAATATTTGAGCCTGTTGGGCTAGAGTCTGGTAACCGAAACCATATTCCCAATTTAAAATTTTAAAACCATTAAAGAGTACCAACATACAAATGCGGAATATAAGCATTCTGACTCTGACAGAGTCTAGTTCTTTAAAGGACACTGTGTAAAACCCTACGAGAGCTAATGGGTCTGCATAATTAAGACAGAACAACGCAACGAGAGGGTGATATTATCCCCACAGGTACATACCGACCTGAAACGCCAAGGGAGGTGAAATTAATATCCAGTGAAATGAAAGGGCATAACTGCCTACAAAGGAATACGAATGAGTTTGCGTTACCTGTGGGAAAACACAGTCAGGACAGGAAATAATTTAATAGAGTATTGGATAGCAAATCGCACGAATAGAGAAATTACTCATAAAAATCAAGGAGTTACCTGTAAACCGAGACTCTCGTACCTTACGAGTTCTCTGCATCAACGTTGGAAGCAGAATGTCAGCTAAATTGGAAATCTGAAGGTTAATAATGGACTGAAACAAAAATATATGTACAGAATGAAAGAAAAAAACAAACCTCACGAAGTCAGGAGGTATGACTCTCGCTCTCCTGCGACGAGGCGAATCAAGGAATTTTAACTCTGCACGGCATTAACAACGTGAGAAAAGTATCAATTACTGAAATCGACAAAGGAGCCATGTCGACAAGAAACCAGAAGAGAGAATACAACGAAAAAATTTGCTCAGAAGATATAATGTGAATGGCTCCAAATGAAACTGAACCATACACGTAACCTCCAGAACGAAACGCATTCGCATCATTAACATTCAAAGACTTCCTCAGAAAGAAGTATGAAAAGTTCTGAGCGACGAACTTGATCTCCAATCACAAATTGCTAAACAAGGGTATAAAATGAATACCTAATAGCGTGCAGTGGTGTAGATAAGCCACGAAACTCCTTCATGAGCTGGGATGAGTAAACCATATGACTGGCAAAGACCTTGCCTTCAACCCAAGTTGTAGAGCTGCAAGGCAAAGGGATAAGTGAACAAATGATGCACGCGGAAACTGGCTCCAAACAAAAACAAAGACTTATATAATCATTCCAACAACCTCAGAAACCCTAATACGAAAATATCGCAGATGTCCACTTGGCGCAATCACGAGGGAAGAGCCACGGATCGAATGGTTGGTGGTTGTAATTACATCAGCCATGTAACATTAATTGTGCCAAGATATGAAATTAAAATTCAGATGTCCTGACCGTATGAGTAAGATTGCTTTGTAAACCGAGTAATATCGAATGGTGTTTGACAGATCGACGTGGTTCTAACACGTGAAGGGAGGAATGGGACGAAACCATCATAACCCATACAATGCAACCATAAATAGCATACAATATGACGTGGAGAAGACTTATCCCATCTCAAATACACATCACCGCAAGGAGATTCGAACCATACGCCTTACGTGGAAACCAGTACACGTATTCAAGTTCACATTTTAATTGGATATGAGACCTTATGTACAAAGAGAGGCGAAGATATCAACGCAGGTTTGAAAAAAATGATGAATGCCACCTCAGAAGCACGAAATCAACGTTCATATATAAGTATGTAAATTTGCTTCAATTATGCTCAATCCAAAGGTATAGCTATATACGTGATGGGAAAAAAATCGAGGACATATAAGTTGCCAAGGGTCCAGAACGCCTCGTGGGCATAACCCATTCGAATCCATTGTGTATAAGGTATGAAGATGGGCCGAATGGCCAAGCGCCAATGACCACCAAACTGAAGTTAACTATAGGTGCTCAGTGAGACCTTCATAGAAAATAAAATGATATTAAATCACTCCACACTTGGAGTTAGAATGAAATACAAACAAGTTAAATAGGAAGTTGATAGATATTGACTTGGGGTATATTAATATACTAAAGTAATTCATAAGGGGGAAAATACAATATGATTTCACTAATTAGGGAGTCAATATTTTTATGGTGAACCTATTTTTGAAATCATGAAAGGCTGGGAGAAAAAAAAAATTTGAGTAAATGGGAGATGTGACATGCAACATCCATCGATACTCATGATCTTGAGTAGGCTAGACCATCGACTGTTGAGGCTGCACCATTGATTAAGAAGGCCTTGCCTAGTACTTCTATTGATGTTGTACCACCAACTGATCCATGACATTTATATTAAAGTTGTATATTTTTAACATCATTCAGTTATATATATATATATATATATAGTCCATGTATTTTATGTTCATGTTGCAGTTGTACTTAATTTACATGTTGGTGATCATCATGATGTGTATATTGTTAGGTCATGTTAGATATGTTCATTTAATGTGCAACTTGCATATAGATGTGTATGTGATAGCATGAGTTATTTGAGATGACATGTATATTTCATGTTTGTGTTGTGATGATGTTATACAATGCTAATTCTTTTTTGTTAGATGATCATGATCACGATGATCTTAGTGATTTTGAATGTGTTTTTTAGTCGAATATGATGTTTGTACAATGGTTATCATGATCATGATGTTTATTAATTAATTTAATATTAAACGACCATGATATTTATTAAATATTATGTAGTGATTATAATTTAAATTTTTAATTTTAATTGTATGTAAATTGTAAAATTGTATTTGTATTTGTAATTGTAATTTTAACTATAATTGTATGTAAAATATTTAATGTAAAATTTTAATTGTAATTGTAATATTTAATTTATTGTGAAATGATTGTTATTGTAATTTTAATTGTAATCGTATATATGACAAATTGTTAAATTGTAATTGTAATTCTAATTGTATGTAAAATTTTAAAATTGTAATTGTATTTGTATTTTTAATTGTATGTAAAATATTTGTAAAATTGTAATTGTAAACCTCGATCTTACGAAACCGCATCAGTGTGCCTATAAAACCCCACGCATCGGAACAAGATTATTCTGTAAAGTGCAGTATTGGAGCAGTGGAGGGTTCGAATCGTGGGAAAGGATTTTTCTTAGGAGATGAGAGTTTGAAAAGATGAGAGTTCGAATTTCGGCTAAGAAGTTTATAGCAGAGAAAATGAGTGATTCAAACAGAAAGATGGATAAAGACGCTTACAGGGATGTAGACGCCTATAGAGATCAACAGAGTACAAAAGGAGAAAAGGAGTACAGGTTGAGACCACCAGAGAGCATTCGGTTGAGGTCGGCAATAGGGTTAAGAGGTCCCATGATGGAGAAAGGGAGAGCAAAGTTGATGGCAGAGAAATATCAGTCGACGTCTGACAATTAGAAAGGTGAAATAGTCCTTCGAAAGCAAGGAAGTCCTATTCACTAAGGGATGTAAGATAGATATCAATTGAGTCTCTTGAATGGGCTAAGAGATCAAATTAAGGTAACGATTCTCATTCTTACAAGGATGGTAGGGAAATATTCAGAAGTAGAGAAAGATCAATCGAGATATTGGATAAAGCCAAGAGGCACCATGAAGGGAAGGATTCTCCTTCCCTTAAGGACATCAGAAAAAAATTAATTGATGTTGTTGATTGGGATGGTAGGTCCGATGAAGGGAAAGATTCTCCATAATGCTTTTAAAATTAGCTGGGAGTATTGTCCAAGCTTCGGTTGGCTTACATAAAATTTTAACGGCAAAGCTAACGTCGCATAAAATCACATTTCAGCTTTCAATTGAACCTAAATGGAATCTCTAACTTCTCTGAGCTATGGTACTGTGGATGAAATCGGTAAAAAGTCCACTTGTATTATAAATGGAAATTAAATGACCATTTATGTGGGAAGAAAAGCATAAATACCTGTAGCTACCACATTTCCACCTACAAATCAGTTTCTCATTGGAAAATCTAATGTAGTAGCCCATTTTGGAATGTCTTTCCTCTGCTCAACCCTATACTCATTTTCTACAGGAAACCATTGCATCCACATGTAATAATTGCATCATCTAGTTGAAAATTGGTCTTATTCTACTAACAAATGCAGAATGAAGGACTCATTGTCATTGCTCCCAGAACATTCAAGGTTATTTTTCGATAATACATACACTGTATAAATTTTGTTAAGATTAAGATAGTAAGCACAAAGGATAAAAGAGGAAATTGGATGCCTAGATGGAGGATGATCTTACAAATGAGAAAGTAGATCATGGTTCAACAAGTATATCATGGGGCACCTTTTCTTGTTGCAGGTTATGGAAAGGTTCAAATTTATTTTTCTGAAAGAAGAAGAGGTGTAGTTTTGAAAAGAAATGGCCCAAATATTTTCATAGCAAAATGTACATTTCCAACATGTGTAAAAACTAAAATATCTCCAACTTCAATAAACTGCTCAAAAACAAAACTTTTACAACCATTTGTGAAAACTACCCACATCTTAGCATATCACAGGTTCACATGCAACACTTTCCCACTTGGGCCCTGCAGTATTGCATCTTCACATGCCCCACATTACATTCTCTCCACATAATTAGTGGGGACCTCCTACAATAAAAAAAATGCATTGGAAGAATAGTTATTTCCATCAAGAATTTATCTAATTCCAATTCTAATTCTAATTCTCAAGAATAAACAAAATTCTAATTCTCAATTTCTATGGTTGGAGTTTGCTAAATTTTGGTGTACACAACTAAAATTAATTTCGGTGCCTTAACTGCAAATCGGTGCATTTTATTTACTGCGTACCGGTGTCATGTTACAAATGGACACACCGGTGTGGTGCTATTAAGTGACGCACCAGTGAGGAATAAATGGAAAAAAAAAACACAACTCTATTTTCTTTAAGCTAAAAGAAAGCGGCAAATTGAAAAATCGGCAACAAAATATTTTCGAAAATCTAATTTCATAAAATAATTCTTTAAATACTAAACACTTTTCATTATTTCACTATTTTTGCTACAATTTTCAGCCACAGATTTTTAGGAGACATACCTGGAGCAAGAGAGCATGAGAGCACTATGGAGATGTGAAATATGTTCGAACAAATGTATTCAGACAACCAGAAACTAAAACTCTGGTGATTCAAACCCTGTATCATGGAATTTCAAAAAATATTGTGATTAAATTTGATTATTTCTTTTAATTTTTTTGCAGGTTTTTTACTTTTTCTGCAGTTTTTTTACTTTTTCTGTAGTTTTATCCATTTTTACCCTAAACCCTTCATTTTTTTATTTATGCCCTTTCTTCTCCCTCTTTTTGTGATTTCAGAATTAGGGCTTTTCATTTTAAATTGACATCCAACCCACAAGACTACTTGCATAGTTAGATCCCAATCCATTCATTCCTTGCGTGAATTTTTGAAAAAAATGGATTTTTTTTTATCGGTGGGCCCAGTGTAACCTAGCACACCGGTGCGGTGTATTATACAGCGCACCTCGCAAGTACTGTGTAATAAAAAATTTAAAAACATTTTTTTTAATTAGTGTGCCATATCTAAAATAGGGCATGGGTATGCTATGTTACTAGAATAGCACCGTACGGTCTATTATACTATTTGTGTTGTGTGTTTATGATACACCCACACACCATCGTCGGTGCGTACATCATGAACGACGCACCGGTTTCTTGAGATTTATTTTTACCTGAAAAGTTGAAAATTTATTTATAAATATATTAATGAATGATATGGTACAAGTTTCAGATTGATAAATAAATGACTGACAAGAGATCAAGTAACAAAAATAATGATAACACATCGAGAAAAATAAAAAAGGCAAGTTATTTATAAATTCTTTACAAAAAATACTATTTTTGAACTATATGTAAGTTTAACAAATATTCATTTTTTACTGTGTATCATGCAAAGCCATAAAATGATGAACCTCGATAAGATTATTTCTGATCTAGGACCAGAAGAGCGTAAAATCCTAATGGAAAAATTGCAAAAGGATGAATCAGGTGTGTGAAAAAATACTATCGATCCAATATGAGTTCCTTTTTTTAATTTTCATTCATAATATACTTGAAATTATTAGATAACATGTGTTAAACAGTCTATTAATTCAAATTTGTTTAATGTCATGTAGGGACCAACAACTTAGAAAAGGAATTTTGTTTTAAGAAAAGAAAAAAATAAAACATGCAACTGAAAATGAATTGCTCCTTAGCTCATCTAGAGTGGTGCTGGAGGTTAACGAAAGGGAGAAAAAATTTTACAAAAGTTTGAGGGATCTAGTGGAATGAATATATAGACATTATTTCCACTTACAATACAAAAACCAATCCAATGATTCCAAGAACCAAATTTTATCTAAACTACAGGAAGAGTTTCCATAGAATTGGTTAATGAGATATGTCAGACTTTTAATAGCAAAAACATACAACAACAAAAAAGAATGAATGAAAAAGTAATATTCCTTTAAATTTTTGCCTAGAATTATTTATAAATATCACTTTTGTTATATTTACATTTCATATATCAATATTAAAATTAAATAGTTTATTGTCATGTTACATTTTCAGGAAGATTATTAAAATCTGAAAAGGTGAACGAGCAGATATCAGAAATATTCTAGTATGAATGTCCAAAAAGGTGTACAAGGAGATGGTCAAAGAAGTGGACAAAATTACATCGCAAGAGGAGCCATCTCAACAACAACATGCTTCAAATGTAATATGTAATCATTGAATTTTTCGATCATTAGGTATACTAAATAAAAAATTTAGCATTAAATATTAATTTTCAAGAATTTTCTTGCAGAAAAGAAAAGAAAATGGAATCGATTCAGCACATAAAATAGGACGACAAGGAAGACAAGGGTTGATATCTAAGTTTGTGAGTAATTGTTACTTCCTTATAACAACTTAACTAGATTTCATTTTTGTATTTTTTAAATTTCTTTACAAAAATCATCATTGAATGTCTTCAAACAGGTGCTAACATACAAAGAAGAACCATCAGACAAATTGATTGAAATTGGGTTAAACATGAGTTGTGAGTATATGTTGGCATACCAGAAATTAATTGTGGAATTTGTAAGCATCTATAGATATTGTTTTACTTAGCTTCCGCTATAATTAATAGAACAAAAATATATTTTATATTAAATATATGATGCGTTATGGGGTATAAAACTTGCAAGAAACAAAGTATGGAACTGCGCCAACAAATGAATTTTTGAAAAATGGCATGGTACGTGTTTGTGAAAGAATGTGTATAG
This sequence comes from Pinus albicaulis, assembly GCA_034641835.2. Classification (NCBI taxonomy): domain Eukaryota; kingdom Viridiplantae; phylum Streptophyta; class Pinopsida; order Pinales; family Pinaceae; genus Pinus; species Pinus albicaulis. The sequence goes on from CM076569.1 coordinate 796,724,201, forward strand.
TTTATGAGTCAATTGTTTCTATGGCACGCCATTTTCATTTTCAATTGACATTGATGTATATTATTTAATATTGCAATTTTCATTATTCTCACCAATGTATATACACTCATTTAAGTTTATTTTTATGTTTGTAGATGGAAGGTGAAGAAGAAGAAAACAGTCAACGCCGTGAACAAAACATTCCTGAAAATAACCCAAGTCATGGAAGTAGCTCTAGCAGTGAGAATAGTTCAAGCGAGGAATGATGATCACTGTGTTTTGGATATCAAAGCAAGGTATTCTATTTTTTGAAATATTTGTCTGTGAAATCAGACATTTTGTTTAATGTAATGGACATAGTGTCCCAATTGAAAGACAAAGGGATACCAATAACTTTCCCATTTTGTATGACAAAGACTATCTTATTCACACACACACACTCACACACACACACACACACACACACACATATATATATATATATATATGTTTTAATTTATTCTATTGCATTCTCCATTGTCTCTATTTCGTTCTCCATTCTCGTTCTCAAATGCACTAATAAAAATTTAATTCATATGAATATTTTTATAAGATATATATGTCTCGACTTTTAATGAATAATGAATTTTAAAAATGACAATAATTATGATATGATATAACATATTAATCCAAACATCACATTCAAATGCATTAGAAAAATTGAATTGATATGTATATTGTTATAAGATGTGTCAACTTTTGATGAATAATGAATTTAGAAAAATCACAATAATTGCACTGTCACAGGTCGATGTTTCTAAAAAATACAAAATAAACACCAGTGCGTGTCAATTACTGTACATCGGTGATTTTGTATGCTGCACCGCACCAGTGCATTTCTACAACCTATGGACACTACAAAAATACCAAAGCCAATTAAAAATCTCAATGCCTTTGTGCGATACTGCGCACTAGTTCTTTTATGTGAGACTATACATCGGTGAATTTGTTCAACGTATGGGCATCGCACAAATACCAATACCAATTATGAATATCAGTGCGTTTGTTTGATACGGTGCGCCGGTGCATTTCTATGCGTCTACGTATTAGTGTGTTACGATGACCTATGGGCACCACACAAATCCCAAGACCAATTGGTACGGCCCCATGCCTTGTATCACCAACACTGTGCCCGGTGTGGTTTTATACCTTGAGGGCCCGGTGTAGGAACCTTCAACTGTCCTGGGGCCACCGTCTAAATGACACGCAACGGTGCGTTGAAACCTTAGTAGCGCACCAATGAAAAAAACATCCATAATAACCTCTGGCCGCCCAGTTTTTTTAGTTGTGTTGATTTTCATTAAAAGCTCCACCAAAACCTTTTTAACCATAAAAGGATTTTGTAGCAAATGTTTTTTTGACAATTTTGACCAATTTTATAACACTAAAAACCTCCTTTATAACCTCTACTAGAGGGTCTTTTCCTTGTAGTGTTGTAACATCTTCCACAGTACTCCTAGAATTACTACATAAAAAAATCTTTCACTCAATGACATCCGACACACTATCCATTCACTTACTAAATTAAAAGTCTTAACACAATTTTCATCTATGATTTGTAATATGTTGTCATTATTACACACAGTATTTACATTTAACTCACATGGGGTGTTAAATCTTGGAGTTAACCTTAGATTGGTTTCATGCTTATTTATATAACTCACTATTCATCATGAAACTGTTAACCTTACCATATATATTTTTTACCCCATCCCTTAGATGTTTATGTGGGCAACACCACGTCCGCTCCAGTTCATCTAAGCTTTCTTGAAGAGCAAGTGGAAAGTTGTTTTGTGGACATTTCTATTGATCACTGTCATTGCTATAGATCTAATCAGATGGCCCATATCGTCGGTGGGACGGTTTGGGTTATACCCCACCGAAACCCTCCCTGCGTCAATCATTCTGAATGTCGTTTTCTTCCAGAGTTGTTCCATGCAACAACAAGGTTTATTTTTTGGGTTTTGTTGTTCCAATGCACTCACAAGGTTTCTCATCTGGTTCTCTTACTTCAACACGCACTCGAGCTCACTGTTTTCTCATTATTATCATGTAAGAAAACTTTAGTTATCAACAAAGTTCTATCATATTGTTCATTTCTAGTGTTGTACTCATGCCTTCATTAAATTCAGGTTTTCTTTGGTTCAATAGGTGGATGCGAAGAATGTTTTCTGCCCATTCCTGCACTGGGGTTCATCACAACTCACTACAATAGCCATGTTTATGTCCCTTGAAACCCTAAGGGGTTTTCTTCCTTACCTTCCTGGTTATCTACTCTATAGTCTCGGCAACCATTAGGTAAGAGATTAAACGAATGTTTCCTTTTGTTATTTGGTTATCATTGAGATTTCACATCCTCTCTCCAATATAAATGGTATTTCTTCTTTCGCCAAATGGTACAAGAGTCGGAGAGGCACCCAAACTCAAACTCTAGAGAACCCAACTCTCTTTTTCCTAGACTCGCTGCAGAATTTTCTTTCTAAGTACTTGCTCCATTTCTTGAGTCCCTTTCGAACCGACTCCTTCTGGCTAGTTTTAGTGATCTTTGGCACCATCTGCATATGAAGTAGGATTTTTTTCACCATTAGATAAGTGGGTTTGGCTTACGTAGGGCTTACCCCAACGCCCTCACCATTCGCCTGCAAGCTACCCTTTTTACTTGAATGATGTATGAGTATTCTTCTCTGTTGAAATTTGCTATATACTTACACTAGTTATACTTAACCCCTAACTAAGGAAATTTCCTAGGGTTTAAATTTTTACATTCAATTTACCATATAAGTTTCATGCGGTGTGCAAACAGCTATTCATGAGTTAGATTCTATTATGTTTTAAAATTACTTCGTTTTCCATGTATTGTTGATGACATTTTCCAAGGGGATAATAATACAATGGGCCATACAAGAATTGTCTTATAATGTTGTATGTCTTGGATTTTTAAAGAAACTTAGTACTAAATTTGAGTACATGTTTGTAATTCAAGTTTTCCATTTTTTTTCCAAATGGTAGCATTTAACTCGCATGGTTTTATTTTTTATTATATTATTTCACACTGGGTTTAGTACTTGTTAAATTTTGTGTTTATATGTTAAAATTAGTACTTATCTATGTGTAACACCCTTAGTTTATGTTTTTCAAGTTAGACATTTGAACTTCAGTCCAAAGGGGAGTGGACCCCAATGGATAATTATTGTGTGGATGTAGTTAATTAATTATTTATGAAAAATAAATAAATTTTTTCTGTGCACTATGACCAATTGAGATTTTTGAGATCACTTGCCTAATCCATGAGGTATGGAAAGAGGCTAAGACTTTCCCCAAAAAAATCTTTCAAAAAACCTTGAAACAATTTATTTGAAATTTAGATTTTTGAGGAAAAATCTAAATTTCCCCAATGATGAGGAAAGTAGTTGGAAAGAGGTAAAAAGCTGCAAAATCAGAAAGAAGCTTTAAAGTCCCTAAATAAGGGAAGCCTAGGCAAACAGGAATAAAAGCATCCCGAAATTCTGGACACAAAATTAGAAACAGGGTTTGGGGAGAGCATAAGATTAAATAAGCTACTCCAAAATATATTGAGGTTGGTCTATTCTGGAGGGGGATATCAGCTCGAGGGTGAGTTCTAGAGACAGAGAAACTCTAAGGTTGGGAGGACTGGTCATTAGAATAAGTGGTATGCACACTAATTTTATGAATGGTTAAAATAGGTGCTATTGTAAAATATTGGTAAAGGATGTATCTGTTAATTGAATTAAGTTTTTTTGAGAATTGGTATTCCTTACATTTAACAGAATTGTTTAGAAGAAATTAGTCCTCTAAATTCTGTATAGTTGTAGAAATAGGATTTATGGGGAATATCAACCAAAATCTATAAACCTGCTAATGGTTTAAATCTGGACATATATAATACTCCCATAAATCATTAAAGTTGTAACTTTAATTTTCTTCTGTAAATGTACAGATATGCTTATGTATGGACTAAGAAAAGTTAGATTTATAAACATGATAAACCAACTATGAATTTCGAAAGATAGATAAATATTAAATTCTGTACAATTACTGGAAAGTTAAATTGTTGGAGTGCATGCATATAAATTGAAACCTTCTGCATAAAGGTGAACTTGAGAGGAGAAAGAAATACTTTTCTGTGCATAAAATAATTTTATATGACAAAAAATTTATACAGCATAGAATAATTTAACCAAATAGCAATGACAATTTAATTTAATTATATGGATGATAGGAACATGCATTTTAGGCAAATACAAAGTTTAGAAATTTAAATTCCATCCATAGAATTTTATTTATTAGACTCAAACCATGTGAGATAATATAGAAAAATTAAATGAAATTGCAATAGGTGTAATTTATATGTGTACCATTGATAGAAAAATAGATGTATTATAACAGATAAACACTCTATTATAGTCTATTCTGAACAGTAAATTATGGAAAATTAATATGAAAGATTTTACTATGAAATATATGAGAAAAATTAAAGTACACCTATGTACTTAAGTAATAATAATACTTTCCAGAACTACAACAATATCTGCATATAACTGAACAGATTTGATTTTAATCAGTAGGCACACATAGGATTATATCCCTCTGGATGTAATAATAATATTTTTTGTATTTTATCAATGCATGAACAGTGTCTAGACACAACAGGAAGGAATACATATATACAAGTAAATTGACAATAGCTTCTGACATATGCATAGACGAAAGATCTATATATTTAATTATTTTGAAATAAACTCTTTTATAAGTTGTCAAGCTATTAATTGAAGTCTTGTGATATATACGAAAAAGGAGAGAATTAACTCCTATCATCTTAATGAATTTAAATATTCATTAACTGGAAATACTACTAATAACTATATGGAAAGAAACTGTGTAATTATATAAAGTAGAAAATTGGTATAAGAGAAGCATAATACCGAAAAAAGGAATTGTGTAAAATATTGTACATAATCATAGTTTTAACTACTTATAAAAGTAACAATTAACAATGAAGATATTCCTGGTGTAGAAACCAGTGAGCTAACCCTCCAATAACTATAATTAACCTGAATTGGGTTGTATAAAAATATGTTTAGTAAAGTAACAAGGTCCACAAGTTCTTGTCAAAACAAGTACAAAATTCATAACAACGTAATGACAAAACTTGCTAAATTTAATTGAAGTAGAAGCGAGATCTGAGAAGTATAGGAGGGCTAAATGTCAAAACCATCTCTAAACTTCTAAGGAAATCCAAGCGAAGCTATGTCCTGATTAAGCAAAGAAAATCGTAAATCAAATCACCTACCTGAAACTTTGAACAATATTGTAAACAAATTCCTAAATAGAGGCAAAAATATAACGATACTTGTACAAGGAAAAAATGAAGAAATTATTAAATATATATTACAAAATTTGAAATGAAAACGACTGGATATACTTGCAAAAATATTGAATGGCCTAAAGCTGAGAGCTACCTGAAACGTACTGATAAAACGCTGAATAAATAATGGCTCTAATAAAAGAAAAATTAAACTGAGTGTATATTAAAGATTCTAGGGATTTTTATTATAAGAAAAATGTATTTATCTAAATACAACTAGAGAGGAGTTACCTCTGTGAATGCCGAGAATAACATTCATTCATAAAGTCGATTTGCCAAACTTAACTTATCGGTCATGTTAAGAAGGTTGATTTAGGAAGAATCAAAGTGCTTCCTTTAACAACGTCGAAAAGGGATAAGTCAAAAATCATACCTATAGAAAAATTGAATTCTTATTATGACTTAGAACTTAAATGTTTAATGCAAACAACACAAATGAGATTAATGAATTACCAATAAGAAAATCAAAACAAACTCTAAAATAATGACTATACGTTCGAATGAAACCTAAAATAATGTCATTACTATATCAATGGATTTTAACCAAACTACGAAATGAAACAAATTATATTCAGAAGGATGAAAGCATGATTAAATAGAAAAATGGAAATGAAACTCGGCCTTCAAAGAGAAACGAATATACATTTACGATGGATAAAACTTCATGGAGCAAAGTAAATCTATAGAAGCTAATATATGAACACTATCAGTGCATACAAATCAAATATAGAACTAGGGAATAAATACCATAGTTAAATCTTACCGGAAATGACGCATTAAACCTCTGCGTGGTAAAAGAAATTTGAAAAATCCCCTTCGTAGACATATGAACTACTCATAGAAATAGAAACAGAGCCAAGCATGGAAAGTTCAGGGAGCACAATGAATACTTCACAATGAGAATGTAAACCTCAAGTACAAGGAAGTAGGACTAAACCCTGAAACATCTTGACCTTGCAAGTGGAAAGCATCATTAGGTTCAGCTATGGATCTATGATTCATGTCTGAGATGTTCAAGAAATGTCTAGTGGAGACAGGCGTTAATCAAGTTCAGAGATTTATGGCCATAAATGTGAAATACGTAAATTAGTACCATAGATTTCAAAGGACTACAATAGCTAAGTACCGTAAGAGTTGTAAGCTGGAACTCTTGAAATGTCAAAATCATATCATACAGAGATTTTATGAAATTAATATGATCAGTTCACGAATATCAAAGCAATCCATAAGTGATCCTCTCGAACTTCAAAAGGAATTAAAATGGGTGTTTTATGGTTATGGTTACCTTTGCATAAAGCAAAAACTTAAGATATATGGTGTTGTGAAATGATAAATAATGTGTAAAAGCCATAGGAACCATTACAAATTCAAAGCACAATTTTATATGTGTGGTAAGATGAAATAAGACAATAGGTTATGTAAAATAATTACATTTTGTGTATTTGAAATATATATATATATATATATATATATATATATATATATATATATATATATATATAATAAAGTTGAAGGTTTGGATTGAAAAAAAAAGGATAGAATCACCATATGCTTTACTAAAAATTATTAAAAGAGGGAAATGTTTTAATTGTGATTTAGAAGTGTATTAAAATTGTCTAAGATGGAAATATTCAGAAAAATTCCACTAGGAGAAAGTAAGTTATATTCATAATTTTTTTTTTTATATGTGAGAGTTGGGAGACATTACAAATGGTATCAGAGCTCAGGTTAGAAAAAACTGGGCTGTTGTTGTCCTCACTATATAATTTTTTATTTTTTTATTTTTTCGGAATTTTTTTTTTTGTTGCTAATGTTGTTTTGTTTTAGTGTACAAAGGTACTGAAATTGGAAGTTCAATGGTTGAAGGAGATGAAATTTATGTTGATTTGGGTGGTGGAGATAACACGCCAGATCCCAACACTCCTTTGATGGCTATGTTGCACAGGTTGCAATGGGATATGGCCGAGCTAAGAAGCCAGAATGACAGGCTGCCATTAGCCAGTGAGGAGTAGGAAAAGTTGATAAGAGAACTGACTTCGTGGAATAGCCAAGAAGGTGAAGGTTCTGGAAGGAGGAGGAAAGGCAAGTTCTCAAATGATTTTAAGAGATAGAGAAACTATCACAGTGAATGATATAGCAAGGAACATACCCACTATCAGTGCAGCCTTGGAGAACCGACAAGTAGAACACCAATCTACTATGGTCGAGATGGAAGGTAAGATTGCTGACCAATCTGTTATAGTTTTAATTGATCCGAGTGCTTCTTTGAGTTACATTAGTCCACAAGTTGTAGAGAAATTCAATATCAAAACTGAAAAATTTCAACAGTCTCGGTTGGTCCAGTTAGCCACTGGAACCAAACGAAAAGTAACTCATAAGTTACTTCAAACAACAATTAAATTAAATGATTTTCAGACATAAGTAAATTTAAACATTCTTCCCTTAGGCTCATATGATTTGCTGATAGAAATGGATTGGTTAGAGAAAAGGAAGGCTATGATGAACTATTGGGATACAACTCTGCATTGCATAGATGAGGAAGGGAGACCCGTTATACTCAAAGGAAAACCAAAACCAATCTCAGTAAGACAAATATCAGCTCTGCAATTAAAAAGAACAGCTAGAAAAGGATATCAAGTATATGTTGTACATGTTGAAGAATTAGGACAGCAACCTAAAGAAAACCTGCTAGACACTTTACCAGTGGTAAGAGAATTTAAGGAAGTTTTTCCAGATGAGATTCATCATCTTCCCCCCAAAAGAGAGATTGATTTTTCAATCGATTTGGTGCCAAGAGCAACACCCATTTCTAGAGCCCCTAACTGGATGAGCCCCCCTGAACTCATGGAGTTAAAAATGCAATTACAAGAATTGTTGGATAAAGGTTACATCAGACCGAGTGTATCTCCTTGGGGAGCACTAGTACTTTTCGTGAAAAAGAAGGATGGAACCTTCAGAATGTGCATTGACTACCGTCAACTGAATAAGTTGAAAATCAAAAATAGGTACCCATTGCCCAAAATAGATGACCTTTTTGATAAGGTGAGAGGGGCTTCAGTATTTTCTAAGATTGATGTGAGGACTGGTTATCACTAACTCAGAATTAAGGAGGAAGATATCACCAAAACAACTTTTTGAACCAGGTATGAGCATTACGAATTTGTAGTCCTACCTTTTTGTTTGACAAATTCCCCTGCCAATTTTATGTGCTTAATGAACAAGGTTTTGAACAAGTACTTAGATAAATTCGTACTAGTGTTCATAAACGATATTATAGTATATTCAAAGAGTAAGGCAGAACATAAGGAACACGTTAGAATTGTGTTACAAACTCTTAAGGAGAATCAGTTATATGGCAAGTTTAGCAAATGTGAATTTTATAAGGATAAAATTCAATATCTAAGACATATAATTTCTAAACAAGGATTGGTTGTTGATCCTGAAAAGATAAAAGCCATAAGAGAGTGGCCTGTGCCTACTGATGTATCAACAGTAAGGTCATTTATGGGGATTGCAGGATATTATCAAAGGTTCGTAGAAATATTTTCTGCAATAGCATACCCCATAACTTCACTACAAATGAATGGTATTAAATTTGAGTGGACTGAAAAATGCAAACATAGCTTTGAACAAATAAAATTAAAACTTACCACAGCACCTATACTAAATATTGCAGATCCTGATAAAGATTTTTTCGTGTGTACGGAACCATGTAGAGAAGGGTTGGGAGGAGTTCTACTGCAAGAGAATTTTGTTATTGCATATGAATCTAGAAAACTTAAGAAACATGAACGTAATTATAGTATATATGATCTATAATTGGCTGTTGTAATCCATTCCTTGAAGATGTGGTGACACTATCTTCTTGGGAAAAAATTTACACTGATGACAGATCATATCAGTCTCATGTATTTTTTTTCTCAAATAGATTTGAATGCTAGACAAGCCAGATGGCTGTCTTTTTTGAGTGAATTCGATATGGACATAAATCATATCATAGGGAAAGAAAACAAAATTGCTGATTCTCTAAGTAGAAACGCTTGCCAAAACATAAGCAACATTGGGATTAGTGCTAGTTTTGACTTAGAAGAATTAGTTAAAAATGTAGCAGGTCAAGATCCCAATTATGAAGATCTACAATTGAAAATGCTGAAAAAGGAAATGGTTGAATACACCGAAAACCAGAAAGGGCTAATCTGCTATAGAAACAGATTGTACATCCCAAATGTGGATTCTTTGAAAAATTAAATCCTAGACGAATATCATAAAAAACCATATTCAGGACATCCTGGATATCAGAAAATTCTTACAGCCTTGAAAAATAAATTGTTTTGGCCAGGAATGAAAAAGGATGTAGCAAACTATTTAGCTAGATGCATGGAATGTCAACTAGTCAAAGTTCAACATCAGCATTCAGTTGGTGTTTTAAATCCATTGACAATTGCAGAATGGAAATGGGACATTGTTTCTATAGATTTTATAACCGGGTTACCCAGAACAAAGTATCAGCATGATTTAGTGATGGTAGTGGTAGATACCTTAACAAAGGCTGCACACTTCATACCTCTAAAATCTACTTTTTGGACAGCCCAAGTAGAAAATGTGTTCCTAAAAGAAATAGTAAGGCTACATGGGGTCCCAAAGATGATTATTTCAGATAGAGACGCTAAGTTCATAACCGCCTTCTAGAAAGGTTTGTTTGGTATTGCTTATCACTGTCACACGGATGGTCAAACAGAGAGAAGAAATCAGATTTTGGAGGATATGTTGAGAATGTATGTGATGGATAAGCCATCAAAATGGGAAGACTACTTACATTTAGTCGAATTTTCTTACAACAATAGCTATCAATCCTCCATCAAAATGAGTCCATTTGAAGCACTCTATGGAATAAAGTGTCGTACTCCTTTAAGTTGGAGCCAACCTGAAGATAAGCTAGTACTGGGGCCAGATACTCTACAAGAAATGGAAAGGATTGTCAAACAAATACAGAGAAACATCAAGACAACACAAGATCGACAGAAAAGCTATGCCGATAAGAAGAGAGTGCACCGAGAGCTCAAAGTGGGTGATCATGTGTATCTGCGTATTAAACCCAAAAAGAGTACACTTTATGCTGGAAGTTGTGAAAAATTGGCTCCTAGATATTTTGGGCCTTTTGAGGTGATAGAAAGGGTGGGACCAGTGGCTTATAAGCTGGCCTTACCGCCCCATGTTAAATTTCATGATGTGTTTCAGGTTTCGTTATTAAAAATATATGTACATGATGCTTCTCATACTGTTGATTGAAATGTGATACAGGTGAAACCAGAAGGGGAGTTCCTTCCAGATTCGCTTCAAATATTGGAGCGGGAAGAAATTGAATTGAGAAATCAAACAGTAGCCAGAGTAAAGGTGCAGTGGAAGCACTTTACTGCTAAAGAAGCTACGTGGGAAAGATAAGCTGAGATGATGGAAAAATATCCATATCTATTTTCAAAATAAACTCTAGTATTTAGCTGTTAACACCGAGGATGGTGTTGATTTTCAGAGAGGGAATATGTAACACCCCTAGTTTATGTTTTTCAAGTTAGACATTTGAACTTCAATCCAAAGGGGAGTGGACCACAATGGATAATTATTATGTGGATGTAGTTAATTAATTATTTATGAAAAATAAATAAAATGTTTTCTGTGCACTATGACCAAATGAGATTTTTGAGATCACTTCCCTAATCCATGAGGTATGGAAAGAGGCTAAGACTTTCCCCAAAAAAATCTTTCAAAAAGCCTTGAAAGAATTTATTTCTAATTTATATTTTTGAGGAAAAATATAAATTTCCCCAATGATGAGGAAAGTATTTGGGAAGAGGTAAGAAGCTGGAAAATCAGAAAGCAGCTTTAAAGTCCCTAAATAAGGGAAGCCTAGGCAAACAGGAATAAAAGCATCTTGAAATTCTGGACGCAGAATTAGAAACAAGCTTTGGGGAGAGCATAAGCTTAAATAAGCTACTCCATAACAGATTGAGGTTGGTCTATTCTAGAGGGGGATCTCAGCTCGGGGGTGAGTTATGGAGACAGAGGAACTCGAAGGTTGGGAGGACTGGTCATTAGAGTAAGTGGTATGCACACTAATTTTATGAATGGTTAAAATAGGTGTTGTTGTACAATATTGGTAAAGGTTGTATCTATTAATTGAATTAAGTTTTTTTGAGAATTGGTATTCCTTACACTTAACAGAATTGTTTAGAAGAAATTAATTCTCTAAATTCTCTATAGTTGTAGGAATAAGATTTATGGGGAATATCAACCAGAATCTCTAAACCTTTCTAATGGTTTAAATCTAGAGACATATAATACTCCCATAAATCATTAAAGTTGTAACTTTAATATGCTTTTGTAAATGCACATATATGGTTAATGTACGGACTAAGAAAAGTTAGATTTATAAACATGATAAACCAACTATGAATTTAAAAAGATAGATAAATATTAAATTCTCTACAATTACTGCAAGGTGAAATTGTTGGAGTGCATGTATATAAATTGAAACCTTCTGCCTAAAGGTGAACCTAAGAGGAGAAAGAAATACTTTTCTGTGCATAAAATAAATTTATAGGACAAAAAAGTTATATGGCATAGAAGAATTTAACCAAATGGCAATGACTATTTAATTTAATTATATGGCTGATAGGAACATGCATTTTAGGCAAATACAAAGTTTAGAAAGTTAAATTCCATCCTTAGACTTTCATTTATTAGACTCAAACCATGTGAGATAAGATAGAAAAATAAAATGAAATTGTAACAGGTGCAATTTATATGTGTACCGTTGATAGAAAAATAGATGTATTATAACAGATAAACACTCTATTATAGTCTATTCTGAACAGTAAATTATGGTAAAGTAATATGAAATATTTTACTATGAAATATATGAGAAAACTTCAAGTAAACCTATGTACTTAAGTAATAATAATGCTTTCTAGAACTACAACAATATCTGCATATAACTGAACAGATTTGATTTTAACCATTAGGCACACATAGGATTATATCCCTCTGGATGTAATAATAATATGTTTTGTATTTTATCAGTGCATGAACAGTGTCTAGACTTAATAGGAAGGAATATATATATATATATATATATATATATATATATATATATATATACAAGTAAATTGACAATAGCTTCTGACATATGCATAGACAAAAGATCTATGTATTTAATTATTTTGAAATAAAATCTTTTATAATTTGTCAACCTATTAATTGAAGTCTTGTGATATATACGAAGAAGGAGAGAATTAACTCCTATCATCTTAATGAATTTAAATATTCATTAACTGGAAATACTACTGATAACTATATGGAAAGAAACTATCTAATTATATAAAGTAGAAAATTGGTATAAGAGAAGCATAATACCGAAAAAAGGAATTGTGTAAAATATTGTACATAATCATAGTTTTAACTACTTATAAAAGTAAAAATTAACAATGAAGAAATTTCTGATGTATAAACTAGTGAGCTAATCCTCCAATAACTATAATTAACCTGAATCGGGTTGTATAAAAATATGTTTAATACAGTAACAAATTTTATAAGTTCTCGTCAATACGAGTACAAAATTCATAACAACGTAATGACAAAACTTGTTAAATTCAATTGAAGCAGAAGTGAGATCTGACAAGTATAGGAGGGCTAAATGTCGAAACCCTCTCTAAACTTCCAAGGATATCCAAGCGAAGCTATGTCCTGATTAATCAAATAAAATCGTAAATCAGATCACCTACCTAAAACTTCGAATAGTCTTGTAAACAAATTCCTAAATAGAGGCAAAAATATCACGATACCTGGATAAGGAAAAAATGAGGAAATTATAAATATATATTACAAAATTTCAAATGGAAACGACTGGATATACTTGCGAAAATATTGAATGGCCTAAAGCTGAGAGCTACCTGAATCATATTGATAAAATGCCGAATAAATAATGGCCCTGATAAAAGCAAAATTAAACTGAGTGTATATTAAAGCTTCTAGGGATTTTTATTATAGGAAAAATGTATTTATCTAAATACAACTAGAGAGGAGTTACCTCTGTGAATGCTAGGAATAGCATTCATTCATAAAGTTGATTTTCCAAACCTAACTTATCAGTCACGTTATGAAGGTCGATTTAGGAAGAATCGAAGTGCTTCCTTTAACAACGTCGAAAAAGGATATGTCAAAAATCATACTTATGGAAAAATTAAATTCTTAGTATGACTCAGAACTTAAATGTTCAATGCAAACGATGCAAATGAGATTAATGAAGTACCAATAAGAAAATCAAAACAAACCCTGTAATAATGCCTATGCGTTCGAATGAAACCTAAAATAATGCCATTACTATATCAATGGATTCGAACCAAACTACGAAATGAAACAACTTAAGCATGAGTAAATAGAAAACTAGAAACGAAACTCGGCCTTCAAAAAGAAACGAATATACATTTACGATGGATAAAACTTCATGGAGCAAAGTAAATCTATAGAAGCTAATATATGAACACTATCAGTGCATACAAATCAAATATAGAACTAGGGAATAAATACCATAGTTAAATCTTACCGGAAATGACGCATTAAACCTCTGCGTGGTAAAAGAAATTTGAAAAATCCCCTTCGTAGACATATGAACTACTCATAGAAATAGAAACAGAGCCAAGCATGGAAAGTTCAGGGAGCACAATGAATACTTCACAATGAGAATGTAAACCTCAAGTACAAGGAAGTAGGACTAAACCCTGAAACATCTTGACCTTGCAAGTGGAAAGCATCATTAGGTTCAGCTATGGATCTATGATTCATGTCTGAGATGTTCAAGAAATGTCTAGTGGAGACAGACGTTAATTAATTGCAGAGATTTATGGCCATAAATGTGAAATACGTAAATTAGTACCATAGATTTCAAAGGACTACAATAGCTAAGAACCATAAGAGTTGTGAGCTGGAACTCTTGAAACGTCAAAATCATATCATACGGAGATTTTATGAAATAAATATGATCAGTTCACGAATGTCAAAGAAATCCATAAGTGATCCTCTCGAACTTCAAAAGGAATTAAAATGGGTGTTTTATGGTTATGGTTACCTTTGCGTAAATAAAAAACTAATGTATATGGTGTTGTGAAATGATAAATAACGTGTAAAATCCATAGGAACCATTACAAATTCAAAGCACGATTTTATATGTGTGGTAAGAAGAAATAAGACAATAGGATATGTAAAATAATTACATTTTGTGTATTTGAAATATATATAATCCTATTATATATATAATAATAAAGTTGAAGGTTTAGATTGGAAAAAAAAGAGAATCACCATATGCTTTACTAAAAATTATTAAAAGAGGGAAATATTCTAAGTATGATTAGAAGTGTATTAAAAATGTCTAAGATGGAAAGAATAAGAAAATTTCCACTAGGAGAAAGTAAGTTATATTCAGAATATATATATATATATATATATATATATATATTTGTGAGAGTTGGGAGACATTACACTATGTACTTGTTGGATTTCAGTTTTTAATTGGAATTTACAAATTCTTTTTGGCTTCAGATTTTTCTTTTTTTATTCAAATTGTATACCCTTACTAGCTCTAGACTATTTGACCTGGTTTCCTCTGTCTAGGTAGAACTAAGAATGTTAAGCAATAAGCACACACTTCCATGTATGGAGCTCAATTCCCTTTAAGTGAGCTTCATTTAACTGATTTAGGGATATTTCACTCTACCCTAATGTGTATTACTAGTTGTAGAGTTTAAAAATTTTTCCTGTAACATTGCATCTTCTACTCCATATAGCAACTTTAATTTCTTTGACTCATGTAATATACTATCTTTTCCATGCAATACATTCTTGCAATGATTAGCAGAAATTAATACTCTTTCACATAAAGATAATATTGATGCGATCTTGTTCTCTCCATCAAGGGTAACTCTTATTATTTCCTTGATTTAATCCAAAGAGTTTTCTTGAACTGCAATGACTGTTGTCGAGTTTACTCTAGGTTTTCTAGTTATTTTTATAATATAATTATCTAGTTTTCAAGTGATTTTTACAATATAAATATCTAGATATTGTATCAGTACTTTCACGTACATACTGAATGGTATCCTTACAAATCCATTCAATACACTATCATGCATCATAGAGTAGTATCTACTCACAATAGCAATTACTTGAAAACATAAAATAATATATAATAATCACTGTACATTATTTACTTGAATAACTCTATCAAGTGGATTTATTGCAGAAATTAAATACATATATGTTTCAACCTCTTGTGTTTAAGAAGAATAATTCTATGCCCAACATCGAGACGCTGGCTATGACTAGAGTAATAAACTAGTCTGAGCATAAAGTGGAGTAATAAACTAGTTTGAGCATCAAGACCCGAATTCCAGCTTAGACATTCACCTTTCGAGAGTTAGATTTAGAAATCTCCACTGGTTTATTTCCCCTGGCTCAAGAGTTTCTCTTGCCAACCCAAGCTTCAATGAATTTTCTTGCTCTTCTTCTCTCTTCTTGATTCTTCCTCCAACCTCCCTTGGCCTTCTGAGAATCTCTTTTTCAATCAAGGATTACATAGATTGCATAACCTCTAGTAACTCTCTAAGAGGTTTATTTAACTAACTTCGTTGAAAGTAGAAAGTTTAGAATCCAAATTAATTGTAAAAATGAAAAGTAAAACAATAACTTACTTAACATAGTAATTTTTCAAAGCGCTATAAAATTAGCCTCTAAGCTTAATAATGAAAACTAAAATACATGATTTGTTTAATTTTAATTTGTATTACAATTTCATTACTTATATGTTTGGTTGCTAGTAAAATAAAATATAACCTTATCATGTAACATTATATACCTATAAAATGATAAATATGACTACTCATTCTGGTATTCACAACTTTGTTTCTCTAAAAAAAATCGTTTGGCTTTAGTAATATTCATATTTTCCCAAAAAAAAATGCACTTTTAATCCGACGGAGAATCAAAACACAATCCTCAAGGTGAAACGAATCAAAACACTATCTTCGAGGTTCGTAGTGCAAGTAGGTATTTAATGCATGTCCAGCATATGTCTCTTTAATGTTTGTCCTCGAACGCTTCACGGATTCACGCATGAAAATAGGTTCCACACGACCGAACAGGTTCCAAGCTTAACGTTTCTGTATAGGTTCCACACGACCGAAGAGGTTTCCAAGCTCACCGATACTTGCAGGTTCTATGCAACAATTGCAACGATCTGTATAGCTTCTCCACACGCTACACAGATCCCTTCCCTGGCAACTTTTCCATCAGTTTCATACAGAGATTATAAAAATGGCGGTTGCACAAAGACATTAATTTGGCTTACTAATATTTTTCTTTGGCATTGGCGATGCAAATTACCCACATCAAAATAGTGAATACGCTCACCTTAAATTCAAGCACTCGATAGACAGCAAACTACACGGGGCTTTACAAACAATGAACACGGGGTCATCGTAAATTCGAGAGCTCGATGATAGCATGAACAACTGGAAAAGGCAATAGCGTGACAACCGGAAAAGGCAATAGCGTGTGAGCTCAAAAGCTTCTCAATAACTCAAAGAGCCTTTACAGTAACCTATATAAGGTATACATCTAAGGCAAATTAACCAAGGGGTTGCAAATAATTTGACAAAGATTAAAATTGAAATCAAATAATCTGAAATTTTTAATTTTACCTTAGAAGGATTTTTTTTTTTTTTTTTTTTTAATAATTAACAATTTATCATTTTGATGGAGTTTTTTAAAAGTTTGCAGAGCTTTTGATGGAGTTTTTTAAAAGTTTGCAGAGCTTTTCATATCACTTGTATTATTGAAGCTACTCTTATACTCTAAAAATAATGAGAAATGTGCTCACTCAACAATCTCTTAAGAGGAAAAAAAGAGAAACAAGCTTTAAATAAATTTGTGCAACTAATTTAGTTACTGATCACTTATATCATTTTCAAGTATCCATTTATATTTACGCCGAAAGGCGTATTCCCCTATCGGAGGTAGGCTCTTTTGTGATTAGGCTAATTAATCTTTTCAATCTGATGGTCTAGATTGAAAGATGCCGATATATTCTGGTCGTCGCCACTCAATCAATGGATGAAATCTACCCCACTAACTTCCTTGCATATCTAAATCACATGTTTAAACTGTACTTAAATTAATTTTTTACAAATCTCGATTAAAAATTTACTATGCCATTTATTAATTGCCACCTATCAAGATTAACATTTGGAATGAAACTGAAATGTTAACCCTTTTCCAAGTGTGTGAAACGGTTATGCAAGGTGTCTGAAGGCACCCGCGGACAGGGACACGTCGTGAGAGAGGAAACGTTGTGGGCACTGGTGGTTTCAAATCAGGTAACGGTGGAGGAGTGGAACAAATGAAACCATATGGTGAGTTGTCTGCAACGTGGCGTGTGCATATGCCAAGCGCACAGTGAAATGATTTATTGATCCATGTGAGACCGCCATTAAAAACGGTGAAGATCCGAACAACCTCATCTGGCTCTTCACGTTCCCGAATTTGACAGTGCTTTAGGAAATCCTGGATCCCGCCTTTTGCTCTCAGCAGTCCGGGTGGTTACTAGCAGTGTATTTTTGAAGTACCGTGTGCAGTGGTATTTACCTCCGATCGCAATCACTCAAACTTTTTTGTATCGACCGTCAATGGCGTTGGAATCATTCTCGACCTTCTTCGTTCGTTTTTGATATCGTAAATTCGCTCGACAACAATCCAAGGTATGTTTCAAGTCTCTACACAAATATTATTCACAGACGTTATAAGACCGCTTTGAGTATTCTGCATGTCAACATGAATACGAAAACTGGCGGATTTTGGTATTTCGAGGGTAACAAAGAGTCAGGAGTCTTCACAAGCGGCAACATCGACGGCAAAGGGAACGCCTGGCTATATCGATCCAGAGTATATCACACATAGGATGGCCGCACTTGCTGAGAGCGGAGGCAATTTCAATTTTGTTTGGGGATGTTTTACAAGTATGGCCGCACTTTCCAGGTGACTGATAGGAGTGATCTATACGGTTTTGGAGTTGTTTTGCTGGAAATCATATTCGGCAGAGAAGCCACAAACACAAGTCTGGAGAAGTCTGAGCTCGTTAAATGGGTAATCCAAACAAACATTCAATTGCATTTTCTGCCAAGTACTGAGCATGCGTCATAGTAAAATTCATGTTTGACTAATAATACTTATATTTGGACGTCTTTGCAGGTAAGAAAGTTTGTGGACATCGAAAATTTAAACGCAGGAATCATGGACGGGAGGTTGGCTGCAGAAAACTGCAACATGGAATCAATAACTCGTGTTGCGAAACTAGCGCTGAAATGTGTTGATGATTTTCTGGATTTTAGGCCCAGCATAGGCGAGGTAGTGGATGAAATAAAAGAAGCCATGACAGTTGAGAATGCGAATGGAACGGGTTGACGAGTATTCCAACGTTCCTCCGCGGAAAGATGAAGAACGTAAGCTCAATTATAATCATTCAACGAATTTCACGAATTGTATCAAGGGTATCACTGTACCGCCTCCATCCCCATTTCTTCGCATTGTATTAAACTTTTTAAAATTGACTCGCCAGGATTTGTTATATCAAGGTTTCAAGTATTTTCTTTACTAATGTAGGTTTGTCAATTGAAACTTTCATTAATAATGTATTAGCCATTGGTCAATTCAAAATTCCTTTAATAAAGGGCACTGGTCAATTCAATCCACACCTAATGACAACATAAGAAACTAGATAAGGCAAACCCGTACTGCGTTTTCCGGCTTTAATTATGGGAGTGGCTCCACGCCAAGGTGCAAATATCAGATTTTTATTGTTAATGAAAATTATATTAAAATATTCCCTACTAAATTGAAAATAAAAATTGTTTTTTTTTAATTCATTAAAAAAATGATTACATGTTTTATTTATTATTCTCTTTACATATTTTTAATATAATTAATTATTTAATTATACATTATTATAATTAAAAAAAATTAACAAATTTTCTATATATCTGGATACTTTAAAGAAAGAAAAGTTATCATTTTTTTAAGATAAATAAATAAATGTTTTCATTTTTATATATTAGAATAATATTATTATAGATGTTATGCCTCTCTATATATCACTTATTTATTAAAATTATATTTTAGTAGTGGGCATGGGAAATTAGAAGCTTTATTTGTGGTGAATATTTTTGCTACTCATAAAAGGTAAACAAGTTCAATTTGAATGAACTCCCCATCCTCTTGCTGCTCAAACCCCTCTTTTGCTACAAACCCCACTTTTACTAGTTGCTTCAGTTGATTGCATTCATCATCATTACCTCCATGTATTCTTTATATTTCTTTAATATAAAGTCATGATAGTACACTAAAATTGATTGTAGATATGATTCTTTATTATCATGAATTCAAAGCTAATTTAGTAGTATTCATTATTTTTTTTTTCTCATGTTCCTTATTCTTTATTATTTTTTTTGCAAATGATGTCTTGCATCAGGAAACACATGTTCAGTAATCATTAAGCCTATAATTTATATGAAAATTATTCTTGTAGGTTATATTTCTTTTATTGAAAGTTCCCATTGCTGGAGGCTTTAAATAGTTAGAATGATATCCATAAACTAATGTTTCATTTTGATTTCCTTTAAAAACTCATTACAATTTTTTGAGATATTGAGCCACTTATGAAGGAAGAAGGAAAACAACTTTCTTTTAATTTATTGATATTATTATTATTTATATGAAATAATAAATTTAAATATTTATATTTTTAACATTAAATATTAATATTAATATTATTTTTAACATTAATATTAATTATTCATGTTAATATTGTTAGTGCGAATAATAATAATAATATTACTTTTAATATTATTAATATTTATAAATTTTAATTTTAATTTTAATAACATTAAATAATATTATTATGGTAAATAATCATGGTCACATTATGGAAATAATAAAAATGACATTAATAACATTAACATTCTAATATAGACTAAAAATAATATTAATGATTGGTATTTAAATAATGATGATTATAATTTATACTAAAAACTAAATCAATAATGAAAATAAAATTTTAATTATTATTAAAAACAATATTATTAGTAGCATTATGATTAATAATAACAATATTATTAAAACCATCATTAATACAATATTCACTATGTTTATTTAAAATTAATGTTCATAATTGTATTAATAACAATAAGTTTCAAATATGATTATGTAACACCCCCAAGTTCTATGCTTTTCAAATGAGACATTTGAACATAAGTCCAAAGGGGAGTGGACCCCAATGGATAACTATTGTGTGGATGTGGTTAACTATTTATTTATGAAAAGTAAATTAAATATTGTGTATGCACTATGACCAGATGAGAAAGTGAGATCACATGCCTAATCCATGAGGTGATGGAAAAGGAAAAAGACTTTCCCCCAAATCTTTCAAAAATCCTTGAAAGAAATTATTTCTAATTTAGATTTTTGAGGAAAAATCTAAATTTCCCCCCAATGAAGAGGAGTAGTTGGGAAGAGGTGAGAAAAAAAGCTGAAAAGCCGAGGAAAAGCTTAAAGCAAACTTTAAGGAGTCCCAAAATGGGAAGCCTAGGCTAAACAGAATGTACAGGTGGGGTTGGACGGGACGTTTAATTGAAATGTACTTTTGGGGAAAGCCCAGCCTAGTTGAAGCTACTCCAATGCATTGAGGTTAGTCTGTTCTTGGAGGATCTCTGCTCGGGGGTGAATCCTCGGAGATAAAGAGGATTCTAAGGTTGGGAGGACTGGTCATAGTAGAGGTATGCATGCCTAATGTTGGAGATTTCTGTAAGTCTGTATTAAATATATCCCTGTTTTATGAATTGTGATGTTATGGTTCATTATGCAATTTATGAATTGTTATCTTATGGTTCATTATGCAAGTTTTAGATTGATTATTTGTTCAGTAACTCATGAAATTGAAAACCAAAGCTATTGATAGCAGAGACAAATGGTTGGAGTATGGGGATGAGTACCTTGTAGTAATGGAGTTAGAGATGGTAGATCCTTTGAACAGCTAATCTCATGATTATGTATAGGTGTAGCTTGCTGTCTTTTAAAGGAATATTAAATTGCTGTGTGTATAGACAGAAAATGTTAACAAAACGATAACCATGAACAACAAGTACCAAACAACTAAACCTATCATAACAATATTGATGGCACAGAATTCCCTGTAACCAAAAACAGAAGGTAGGAAACAACAACCCTGTGATAGCAGTATGGGGTTCAGTATGTCAGTTGTGTTACAATGGAAAGAATTGTAAAACTAAGAATTTAAATTATTCTATTAAATGTAAGTGTAAACATATGAAAGCAGAAGTTGAATCCTAACTAAGTACGAGGATCTAACACTAGGGGGTCTAAACTATCCAGTTCAGTATCCTCCCCTATTTGATTGAAGCAAGAGGATCTGTGTCCTAGTTTTCCCATGGAATCGTTAAATCTGCACTAGAGTGTCAAACATGTTGAATGTTGTAATAGTAAAATAAGGGGAAATCCTACTTGAACATCCATTGTGTGATAAAAGTTTGTGTGAGGGAAGATTGTAAGCATATGTAAAAACTCAATGAACAGAGCATCTGTTTACCGTCCATATAAACTCCTGGGAAAGTAGTTGGAGCAATGGAGGTTAACTGAGCATAGATATATGTATGCGAGGAGGCATACATCTATACCTCGATGCTGAAACTTTAAAATGTTGAAAATTTTATAAGGCTTGCAAACTGGAAAGTTGAGGAAGGGCTTAGCAATCATCTAGAGTTGGACAAAACCTCGAAAAAGAAAAAACTCGAGAAATACAAAGTACTATATATATATATAGATATACAAGTCTACTAAATGGATCGAGAAGAGGGGAGGTCGCTTCAAAAATTCTCATGGAAATTCTTATATTCCATGGCTGTCTATGAGTACCGAAAAGAATTTAAAACCCGGATAGCGTAATGAAATTGTAAGGATTCAAAGAATAAAACTATCAATGTTATCCGGGCGCATGTGCGTAGAATATCCGAGTTATGTTATATGTGTAGAAAGTCGGTCCTGGGAGACGTACGCGTATTAAGGTTTATTAAAATTATTAATAACATTTAAATTATAACAATAATATTAATAACATTTTAATATTAATATTAATATGATTAATTATATTAATGTTCATATTTGTATTAATAACAATAAGTTTCAAACATGATTAAGGTTTATTAAAATTATTAATAACATTTAAATAGTAACAATAATATTAATAACATTTTATTAATAATATTAATATGATTAATTACATTAATATTGTTAATATAAATCATATTAACATTAATATTGATAAATAATATTAATAATGTTTTCTTTATAATAATAACTATTCTTTTTATTAATATTCTCTTTTTAATTATATTTACTCTAAAAATATGATGATTAATATTATGAATGATATTACTATTGATACCAAAATTAACGCTATTAATATAAATAGTATTAACATCATTAGTGATAAATAGTATTTCTAAATATTGATTCTTAAGATTTATTAATCTCTTTATTAATCACGTGAGTTTCTCATTCATTTGTATTTAAAATATTTATTCCTAGGCTTTACTAATTTTTTTGATTTTTTATAGGTATCCCTTGACATTGTTGATCTCTTATGTTCTTAATATTTTTCCCTTAGGTTCCTCAAATATTGGGTTTTAAATATTAGTCCTAGAGTTTAATACTAATGCATGGTCTAATTTCACATTATGAAAAACACTGACTCAATATGAAAATAAACCATGGAAAACCATTGTTAATTAGTAGTAGCCATAGTCGATCAATGTCATTTATGATCAAATGTCACATTCTGACAAATATTGTCTCAATATGAAAATCACCCATGGCCAACCATGGTCATAGTTGGTCCAGCATCGGTTTATAATATTAACAATCAGTAAGGTTGATTGATCACTTATGGTTTATAATTTGTTGGCTAATGGTTTTCCCTTGGGTTCACCAATTCTTTTGGTTTATAATATTAAACCCTTGGGTTTATTAGTTCTTTTGGTTTATAATATGAATAATCGATCAATGTCATCCATGATCAAATGTCACATTTTGACAAATATTGTCTCGATATCATTGTGACAACAATTATCTCAATGTTTAAATCAATTCCTTTGGGTTCACCAATTCCTGTGGTTTATAATTTGTTGGGTAATGGTTTTCCCTTGGGTTCACCAATTCCTTTGGTCTATAATATTAAACCCTTGGGTTTAATAGTTATTTTGGTTTATAATATGAATAATCAATCAATGCCATCCATGATCAAATGTCACATTCTGACAAATATTGTCTCAATATGGAAATCACCCATGGCCAACCACGGTCATAGTTGGTCCAACATCGGTTTATAATATTAACAATCAGTAAGGTTGATTGATCACTTGCGGTTTATAATTTGTTGGGTAATGGTTTTCCCTTGGGTTCACCAATTCTTTTGGTTTATAATATTAAACCCTTGGGTTTATTAGTTCTTTTGGTTTATAATATGAATAATCGATCAATGTCATCCATGATCAAATGTCACATTTTGACAAATATTGTCTCGATATCATTGTGACAACAATTATCTCAATGTTTAAATCAATTCCTTTGGGTTCAGCAATTCCTATGGTTTATAATTTGTTGGGTAATGGTTTTCCCTTGGGTTCACCAATTCCTTTGGTTTATAATATTAAACCCTTGGGTTTAATAGTTCTTTTGGTTTATAATATGAATAATAAATCAATGCCATCCATGATCAAATGTCACATTCTGACAAATATTGTCTCAATATGGAAATCACCCATGGCCAACCATGGTCATAGTTGGTCCAACGCCGCATTGTGACAGCAATGCGTCTCAATGTTTAAATAAATTGCCTTGGGTTCACCAATTCCTTTGGTTTATAATTTGTTGGGTAATGGTTTTCCCTTGGGTTCACCAATTCCTTTGGTTTATAATATTAAACCCTTGGGTTTATTAGATCTTTTGGTTTATAATATGAATAATCGATCAATGTCATCCATGATCAAATGCCGCATTTTGACAAATATTGTCTCAATATGAAAATCACCCATGGCCAACCATGGTCATAGTTGGTCCAACGTTGCATTGTGACAACAATTGTTTCAATGTTTAAATCAATTCCCTTGGGTTCACCAATTCCTTTGGTTTATAATATTAAACCCTTGGGTTTATTAAATCTTTTGGTTTATAATATGAATAATCGATCAATGTCATCCATGATCAAATGTTGGATTCTGACAAATATTGTCTCAATATGAAAATCATCCATGCCCAACCATGGTCATAGTTGGTCCAACGTTGCATTATGAGAACAATTGTCTCAATGTTTAAATCAATTCCCTTGGGTTCACCAATTCCTGTGGTTTATAATTTGTTGGGTAATGGTTTTCCCTTGGGTTCACCAATTCCTTTGGTTTAATCGATCAATGTCATCCATGATAAAATGTCACATTTTGACAAATATTGTCTCGATATCATTGTGACAATGATTATCTCAATGTTTAAATCAATTCCTTTGGGTTCACCAATTCATGTGGTTTATAATTTGTTGGGTAATGGTTTTCCCTTGGGTTCACCAATTCCTTTGGTTTATAATATTAAACCCTTGGGTTTATTATATCTTTTGGTTTATAATATGAATAATCGATCAATGTCATCCATGATCAAATGTCACATTCTGACAAATATTGTCTCAATATGAAAATCACCCATGGCCAACCATGGTCATAGTTGGTCCAACGTCGCATTGTGACAGCAATGCGTCTCAATGTTTAAATAAATTGCCTTGGGTTCACCAATTCCTTTGGTTTATAATTTGTTGGGTAATGGTTTTCCCTTGGGTTCACCAATTCCTTTGGTTTATAATATTAAACCCTTGGGTTTATTATATCTTTTGGTTTATAATATGAATAATCGATCAATGTCATCCAAGTCATCTAGCATTGAAATAATCTTAATATATTATATGAAAAATCACCCATGGCCAACCATAGATATGATTAGTCAACGTCGCATTGTGACAACAATTGTCTCAATGTTTAAATCTAGTCCCTTGGGTTCACCAATTCCTTTGGTTTATAATATTAAACCCTTGGGTTTATTAGTTTTTTTTGTTTATAATATGAATAATAAATAAATGTCATCCATGATCAAATGACACATTCTGACAAACATTGTCTCAATATGAAAATCACCCATGGCTAAGCATGGTCATAGTTGGTCCAATGTCGCATTGTGACAACAATTGTCTCAATGTTTAAATCAATTCCCTTGGCTTCACCAATTACTTTGGTTTATAATTTGTTAGATGTGGTTTCCTTATTGTTCTGAATTCATATAGTTTTATAATATTAAACATAGGGTTTAATAGTTCTTTAGTTTATAATATAATAATCATCAGTTTATCCATCATCAAATGTCACATTTAAATGAAATATTGTCTCCATATGAAAATCACCCATGGCCAACCATGGTCATAGTTGGTCCAATGTCGCATTGTCGCAACAATTGTCTCAATGTTTAAATCAAGCATGGTAAACCATGTTTATTCCCCTCCATTTATAATATTCATAATCATTAATAATCGATCAATGTTATCCATGATGAAATGTCACATTCTGACAAACATTGTCTCGATATGAAAATCACCCATGGCTAACCATGTTCATAGTTGGTCCAACATTGCATTGTGACAAAAATTGTCTCAATGTTTAAATCAATTCCCTTGGGTTCACCAATTCCTTTGATTTATAATTTTTTGGGTAGTGATTTTCACTTGGGTTCGCCAATTCCTTTGGTTTATAATATTAAACCCTTGGGTTTATTAGTTTTTTTGGTTTATAATATGAATAATCGATCAATGTCATCCATGATCAAATGACACATTTTGACAAACATTGTCTCAATGTGAAAATCACCCATGGCCAACCATGGTCATAGTTGGTCCAATGTCGCATTCTGACCCATGATCAAGACATTTGTTAGTAAATATTATCTCTAATATGAAAATCACCCATGGCCAACCTTGATATGATTGGTCCAATGTCACGATACGACAACAATTGTCTCAATGTTTAAATCGATTCCTTTAACTTCTCGATCTTTAGTTTATAATTTTTTGGGGAATGATTTTCCCTTGGGTTGACCAGTTCCTTTGGTTTATAATATTAAACCATTGGGTTTATTATTTTTTTTGTTTTATAATATGAATAATCGATCAATGTCATCCATGATCAAATGTCACATTCTGACAAACATTGCCTCAATATGAAAATAACCCATGGCCAACCATGGTTATAGTAGGTCCAAATACGCTTGTTCAAGTAACAATTATCAATGTTAAATCAATTCCTTGGAACATATGATTGCTAGTTGCATAATTTTTTAGGTAATGGTTTTCCCTTGGGTTCACCAATTCCTTAAATAATCGATCAATGTCATCCATGATCAAATGTCACATTCTGACAAACATTGTCTCAATATGAAAATCACCCATGGCCAACCATGGTCATAGTTGGTCGAACGTCGCATTGTGACAACAATTGTCTCAATGTTTAAATCAATTCCCTTGGGTTCACCAATTCCTTTGATTTATAATTTTTTGGGTAATGATTTTCCCTTAGGTTCACCAATTCCTTTGGTTTATAATATTAAACCCTTGGGTTTATTAGTTTTTTTGGTTTATAATATGAATAATCAATCAATGTGATCCATGATCAAATGACATATTCTGACAAACATTGTATCAATATGAAAATCACCATGGCCAACCATGGTCATACTTGGTCCAACGTCACATTGTGACAACAATTGTCTCAATGTTTAAATCAATTCCCTTGGGTTCACCAATTCCTTTTGGTTTATAATTTGTTGGGTAATGGTTGTCCCTTGGGTTCACCAATTCCTTTGGTTATAATATTAAACCCTTGGGTTTATTAGTTCTTTTGGTTTATAATATGAATAATTGATGTTATCCAGTAGCAGTCAAATTTGACATTTGGACAAACATTGTCTCATTATGAAAATCTCCCATGGCAATACGTCAAATAGGATTTGATCCGAAAAATTCGCATTAATAAAAAGTTCCTCGATGTTTTCCATCAGTTACAGGTTTCACCAATTTCTTTTGGTTTATAATTTGTTGGGTGATGGTTGACCCTTGGGTTCACCAATTCCTTTGGTTTATAATATTAAACCCTTGGGTTTATTAGTTATTTTGGTTTATAATATGAATAATCGATCAATGTCATCCATGATGAAATGTCACATTCGACCAAAAGATTGTCTCAATATGAAAATCACCCATGGCCAACCTTGGTCATAGTTGGTCCAACGTCGCATTGTGACAACAATTCTCTCAATGTTTAAATCAATTCCCTTGGGTTCACCAATTCCTTTGGTTTATAATTTTTTGGGTAATGGCTTTCCCTTGGGTTCACCAATTTATTTGGTTTATAGTATTAAACTCTTGGGTTTATAATGTTAATCACACATTTGGTTTATTACTCTCTTGAGTTTAAAATACTATTTCTCAGAGTTTGTTAATTTCTTAGATTTTTTAGTTTAAAATATTAATTCTTAGCGTTTATCAATCTTTATTGTTTATAATATTCATCCGTTAGGTTTATGATATTTATCCCTTGGGTTCGCTGATTCCTTTGCTTTATAAGATTAAACCCTTGGGTCAATTAGTTCTTTTGGTTTATAATGTTAATAATCCCGTTCGTTTATTAATATCTTATGTTCAAAATATTGATTCTTATGGATTATTAATTTATTAGGTTTTTTAGTTTAAAATATCAATTCTTACGGTTTATTAGTCTATTGTGTTTTTAATATTGATCCCTTATGTTTATAATATTTATCCCTTGGGTTCACTAATTCCTATGGTTTATAATATTTAAACCTTTGGTTTATGATGACATTGGGTTTGTATTATTAATTATCCCTTGGATTTATTAATATCTTCACTTTAAAATATTAATTGTTAGGGTTTATTAATCTCTTAGGTTTTTTGTTTTTAAATATTGTTTCATATGGTTTATTACTCTCTTGAGTTTAATATTATTAATATATTAATATATATTATAAATAAATATTCAAATATTTATTAATAATGATTATTAGTAATATTATAATATTATTAATATATATTATATATATTTCAAGTTAATTTATAGTATGTATATAGTTAATATTATTAATATATTAATAAATATTTTTAATATATATTATTAATACTTATTATAATATTAAAAATATATATAAAATATTTTTGTATATATTAATAATATTATAATATTACTAATATTCATTATAAATATATATTTAAATATTTATTAATATATTATTAATATATTAATATATATTATAAATAAATATTCAAATATTTATTAATAATGATTATTAGTAATATTATAATATTATTAATATATTATTAGTTTTTTTGGTTTATTAATAATATAACCATTTATAATATTAATATATAAATAAATATTAAAATATTAAATATTATTTTTATTATTTTTATATTAAAAATTATTATTAATATATAGTGTATATATTTCAAGTTAATTTATATTATGTATATAGTTAATATTATTAATATATTAATAAATATTTTTAATATATATTATTAATACTTATTATAATATTAAAAATATATATAAAATATTTTTGTATATATTAATAATATTATAATATTACTAATATTCATTATAAATAAATATTCAAATATTTATTAATAATGATTATTTGTAATATTATAATATTATTAATATATATTAATAATATTATAATATTACTAATAATCATTATAAATAAATATTCAAATATTTATCAATAATGATTATTAGTAATATTATAATATTATTAATATAAATATTATTAACAAATATTCAAATATTTATTAATAATGATTATTAGTAATATTATAATATTATTAATAATCATTATTAATAATATTATATTATTTTAATATTTATTTAGTAATATTAATAATATTATAATATTACTAATAATCATTATAAATAAATATTCTAATATTTATTAATAATGATTATTAGTAATATTATAATATTACTAATATATATTATTAATAATATAACAAACTATGATATAATATATATTATTAATATATTATTAGTTCTTTTTGTTTATTAATAATATAACCATTTATGATATATTAAATTATTATATATTATTAATATTATTTTTATATTAATATATATTATATATATTTCAAGTTAATTTATAGTATGTATATAGTTAATATTTTTAATATATATTATTAATACTTATTATAATATTATTAATATATATAAAATATTTTTGTGATTTTAATCATAATTAATATATTTAATATATTAATATTCTTATTAATATATAATATATATTTTTCAAGTTAATATAATAAATTTATTATATATAATATTTATTTATTGATATATAAATTAATGTGATGGGTAGTGGATATAGGCCTATTGGCGTATATCAACCACATTAGTAAATGTGGTTGTAAATATATTTTATATACGCCTATCGGCGTATATCAACCACATTAGTAAATATAATGTGGTTGTGCTAGTTAATACATTTCTAACAATATTTCTAACTAATTTCCTAATTTAATTTCTAAAGAATGACATTTTCTATTATAATAGATATCTGTAACTCTAAATAATTAATTAAAAGCACATCTGCTTCGGCGGCTCGCCCTGTCCATCTTGTATTTATAGAACATATGATATTGAGGAAGAGTAATTTATTGTATGCATCCACCAAATATTTGATCTGCATCCGCGAAATCACTTTCTCATAACTCTCATTACCGACCATCAATCATCTAACCGAAGATCAATCAACCAAATCCTTCACACCAATGATCAATCAACCAACCAATCAACCAACCAAATCCTTCACACCAACGTAACGTTCATTCCTCCGTTGGGGCTTCAGCAGGAGAACTTTCTACGTGCAGTACAGCTGCACCTCAATGCCCACCCAATATTCCAACTCATGCATGTTACATTGCAAATTCAAAGGAGGCTAACGGCAAGGCTGAGTTACTTAGGAATTATGGGGGCTCCATTAATGCTGGAAAGCACGCGTCAGCACATCATATTTACATCGCAGTCAAAGGAGGCAAGTTTGAAGATTCAGTAACTGCTCACACTCAATCCTTTGAATGTACATGGAAATTAATTGGCTCATGAACGAAACACAGTTTCTAACACCAAAGAGATCCCCTGACTCTATGCATACATATAGATGTTGGCTCATCCTGTATTTCTTTCTTTCAATCAGGTAGAGTATTGTTATAATAAATATCATTGTATGTATATCCATTGATCGTTCAATAGCATTAATAAAAATTGTATGAACTCTTTTAGCAACGCATAAAATCATTTATATTCCTGCTTTTGTTAATGGATCACTTTCAGGTGATTGTACAGGGGCACATAATCACAACTCTTGACTTTTCATTACTGGTCATCAAGGCAATCACCACCATATGGCTTTCATCACCTTAATGAAAAATACAAATACTACTTAGGGATGTTATAATTGTCTATTTTAATTGCAAAATATAATGTATAATGATATTTGAAGGTAAATTTGTATTCATTTTTTGAGAATTATCCTTATTGGCTTTGGTCCATGTGAATGTATGTTACTAATAGAGATGGTTTAAAGGTCATGAATTATGTATTAATAGAAATGGTTTAAAGGTCATGACTGAATTATGTAATGTTATAATATTAAATATAATGTTATATAAACAAATAATGCATACATTTGACTCACAATATTTACATACATTATAGTTTAAACATTGTAGAAACAAAATATACATGTTCTTCTTATGCGTTGTAAAAGAATAAGATTTCCACTAATATATATAATAATTTTAATAACTCATGTGAACATGGAAAATTTTGTTAATCAATTATACTTAATATCAATATTTTCAACATCTTGCATAACTTAAATATACTTTAAGATATCTAGTAATGAAGATTCATTTTATTCTCAATTGTTTTCTACTAATAGTAACTTAATGAAATATAGTAAAGATGAGTAATAAGTATTTCTATGTGGAGGTCAACGTTCCCTTCACTATACGCATAAAAATAGCCATGTTTATTTCTTTGATCTAACAACAAAAGCATGTTCCAACAATTATAAAACATTCAATAATAGAATAGTACATAATGATCAAATCAGAACTTGGGTAAGCTAGAATGGGCAAGAAAAATTAAGAAAATTGATTTGTTATGTGACAATGACTTAAGATTTTTTATGACACCACTGAGTTTGATATATGCTTGGGTAAGCTAGAATGGGAAAGGGAAATTAAGAAAAATGATTTGTTATCTAAAAGTGACTTAAGTTATTCTTATGACACAATTGAGCTCGATGTATGCTTGACATTTTTTTTGTTAGTCATGCAAGACTTTTGTCACTTAAAATAAAATATTCTGAATTCTTATGCTTGTTAATGTGATTGCTAGTGATTAAAAAAAGAGGTCACCACAAACCCAGGAACATTCGTTCAAACACTGGTCAAGATTGAATAACGATTCTCATTATTTCATCTTGTGTATTTAATTTTGGTTGTTAAATAAAACAATTTACATCATCTGTGAAATAAGAGAAGATATTATATTATATTAAATATAGAAAATTCATCTATCTATGTAACAATAATGAGATTAAATATATCTAGATTGGGATTTTCAAATCCCTTAGAATCTTCCATAGACCTCCAAGAACAAGCACACATAGAAAATTATATCGATGGTCTCGAGTAATGATCAAAGATAAATGCTTATAGCTCACAACAAAACTACATACAAATCATAATAACATGTGGTAAACTTAACAATAAACAAACAAACATTACGCTTTTGTGTTTGTGGAAAAAATTGAAAACCCAAAAAAAGAAACACATGGTGTTATCCCATGACAAAAATAAGGATCAAAATTTTTATATACAATGTCTAAAAAAACTAAAAAATCTCATCTTCTTGACATTTTTCCTTCCTCATCTTCAATGAGAATAGCTGGCAAGCATCCATGCTCAGTTCTATTGCTGCTACCAAATCGACAAAGACAAAAACGCCTGGCATACAAGTAACCTGTCTCATGGCTATTTGTATAATGACCTTGTTGCATTGACGTTCTCCTTGAACAATAGAACTCATCAAAAAGCCTCTTTAAATAGGATATGGAATTGGTTGAAAGACAAATTCCCATTGTTGTGGGGAATTGAAATAAGAGAATTGACGTATGAACACATTGACCATCCATTACCCATTTCAATTAGAAACATCCCTCCCTTTTGGACACTAATCATTGATTATGAAAGTGATGTCAATTAGCAAGAGGTGCAAAGAAATCTATTGATGTCCTCTCCACAGTATCCAATAAACCAAGTGTTCTATTAGCACTGCATTTTTTTCAAAAAATTTCAAAGTCTAGTCATCATTGAAAGTTGTGTCTATGATCCTCTTCTGTCTCCTAACCTATGGTTGAAGGTGCTGGAGGGTTACAATGTATTATTTTTTTATCATTTTTAAACCAAAATCCAAAATAATTTTCAGTCCAATAGTTTGTTTGTGTCATAGAGTTATTAGGGTAAATATTCTTTAAATGTCTTTTAACTACTTTGAGTAGTTAAGGTCATAGGTTTAGCTTGAGAATTCTTATCTATTCACCATGATATTTTATATCCAAGGCTAAGGAAGAAATTTCAGAGTCATCAGTTGTGTTTGGAATTTTCTGCAATAGCTACCTTCTTTAGAAAATCTCGTTTTACAAGAAAATCAAGTAAGTAGCTATTACCGACAAAATTGGTACAAGGAAACAAAAGAAGTATTACTTGGGTAAAACAAACAATGCTCTTTGAATATTGAAGGTCTGTTGAAACAAGATATGTCATTCATCTGAAAGGTGGATATTTCTCATTGGAGGATTCATTAAGAAAAAAAAGGTTGGTTATTTGTTTGCTAAGGCTACTCAAATCTATTGCTACTCATTAAAGATTAAATGTATTAAAGTGAAGTACGAGTACCAATTATTAGAAAATGTAATGGATTTCGATGAAATGAGTTGGCAGCAGATTTAAATCATTTTTATTTTTGTGTCATTCCCTCTCACCGAGATTTAGGGCATGCAGAGCTCTGTCTCCATTTATTCTTGTGACAGCTACAAGAATTTTTTTTTTTTAACCAAGTGCCAGTAGTCAAGGCTTTGTGGAAGGTTGTTGTTCCTTTTTTTACAGTTGTGCATTAATTGTTAAGTTATTTGTTAACAAAATAAGGAAGCATGTAAAGGCTCACAAGGATGATTATCATTGAGTTTCATCAGAAATCAGATTAGTTTGCTGTGAATGGTGGGGTGAAAGAGAACACAAAGTTGCTACTTTAGAGTTTGATTGAATGCACAAGTCAAAGGTGGTTATTGTTAAGTAAAATTCAAGAAATAACACATTTCTTGTGAAGGGTTCAATTGAGAGTCTACTAGAGAGAAGCTCCAAGCTTCAGCTATCAAATGGAACAATTGTTAAATTAGATGTGGACTGTCGACAATGCATACTGCAAAAACTCAAAGGGATGACTTCAGGAGATTTATGATGTTCATTTTTTACATATAATTAATAAATTAATGAATTCCCTACATATCATGGAGTTGAACATCTTTCCCACAAGCATTTTCTTGGTCCTGATAATTACTCATCTATAACATACCTCAATAACCTCGTAGGAAAATGCATGGAGTTAGGAAATTTTTTCAACATTTACGAATGTGTAACCTTATAAATTACTTTCTATATTTCCTCATTAACCATTTAAATACCCATCATCATCACTTAGATAAATATTTAGTAAAAATCATAGTGATTTACACAACCATTAATTGTCCTCGTTGTAGCATATTAACTTAAATTCCCTGCTATAAATATGCATCGATCCCATGATCATTTTAACTCAATTAATAAATCCCATAATTGAGAATACAAACATCGAATCAGGAAATATATTAACATCATGAAAATTAAACAATGAACAATCACATCATTAGACACCGATATACCTTGGAAACCCCATAGGGTGAAAACCACCAAATGTTTAATTTTATTATTAAACGCTCATGAGGGTTGTCACCCCTCTATCAATGGTTATAAGGGAGTCCAACCCTTGACCATTGTCATAAAAATTACATAGAAAAATAATCTTAAATGAAACATAACTAGCTATAACCTATTACAATCATCATGATACCATTTACCCATGAATCCTCAATCTTTGTCTTCGTAGTGAGACCGTTTCCTACAGTGGGTCATTGTGCAGTTGGAACTACTAAACCTGCATGGACAAACAACTCTTTATGTTCCACAATGTAAAACTTGAAAATCATTTTCTGAAGCCATCCTTCATTCTTGCCATTTTTGTTGTCAGCACACTTGATATCATCATTAGATAAAATATTAATAAACCAATACTCAATCTCTAGTTGTGACACTTCAACACTATTTTTTTGCATGTATAAAACATAACCACATTTCCATTAATTACCTTCTTTAAAATCATTTCACATGAATTAGTAACAAATAAATCACTATCAAGCATCATATTTCCAACAAACACTAACAAAATCTTGCATGCACTTTCATATTACTCCCAAAGGAAAGCTAACATACTATATAATACTACTGTGCATGCAAGTGCATAACAATATTTCAAGATAGCTATCCCAACAAGCAATTTCTCTTTTTGCCTACTCTTATGTTTTTTTTTCAAAAGGGATTAATGCAATAGATGTTATACGTATGCATGTGAATGCATGTTCTCTTCCAAAAACATATTTTCCACCCAAGAGCTATTCATAACGGCTGTTATGTATAACCATGCCAGCTCGATTTCAAACAAAGTTAACATACTAGTTATAACTTTGTACATGCAATAAAATAGCTTGTTCTTCTTGCATGTAAAATATATATTTCTTTCCAAAGGAAACTAAATAAATATTTCATGGAAAAATAGACACATTTCTTTTCCAATGGGTCAAACACATAACGCTTATTCTTTCATGCATGCAAAGAGACATTTCTATTTCATCCAAAAAAATATAACCCAATAACTATGCATAATATTCTCAAAATAAAGCTAATACCATAGCTAATCCCTTTACGTTAGCAAAATACATATTATTTTTCCCAAAAGAAGACTAACACAATAAATATTATGTGATTGCATCTTTCTTTTCTTGATCTAGGTGGATATTGGTGGCCACCCGCCTATTCCACTTGGGGCCCCACCATTGTCTCTTTCAGTTTTTCAGTTTCGGCACAACTTACTATTTTTAGCATTTTTTCAGGTCCTGAACTTCCGGAGCCGTTTTGAGGCCCTAAACGACGTTTTTTGGGCATCGCGCCTGCAACAAATATCATTCCATGTTGGAATGGGTTTTTGTGATGGAATGGATATTCATGGCGAAAGTTGCAGTCCTTGCATAGATCTTTCTAATGATGTATCATGTGCGTCAAACGGAGATAGTATGCCGAAGTTATGTCCCTGGTAAGTTGAAACACCAATTTGCCCAAACGGGGCCCATAGTTTTGGCGCTTCATCTCCTAGGGTTAGGTTTTTGGATGTTTAGAATTCTCCATTGTTTCTCAATAATAAATAGGCCCTTGAGCCTGATTGTAACTCAGTTCAGAGGCCTATAGCCGCCACATCTCTTCTCAGAGATAGCTACGAGCACCCTAGCTAGTTTTATTTCCATTCTTTCTGTAAGAAAATTTTAGTTCTTTGACATTAATGAAATGAAGTGTTATTTTCGCTGCATCTCTATATTTATGGTTATGTGTTTATTCTGTTGCGTTCCTGCATAAATCTGGATCAGTGGTATCAGAGCGGTATGCTTTCTCTCGATCCTTAGGGCTCGATCTGGTGGAACCTTTGCAAGATCAGCCTCGCGAACCCCGACGGACGCCCATGGGGGATGAAAAGAAAGACGAGGGAGCAGGAGATCCTATCAAAATATTGCTCAAGGAGACCCTTGAAAACAAAGGAACGCTATGATGGATAACTTTGCCCAGATCCTTCAATGGCTGCCCACCGGCGGCGCATCTGCATCTAGCAGCCACTTTGGAGGTGTGACTCCTTTTAAGGTACAATTAAATTTTGACATTCCCATATTTGAGGGTCAAATAGATGCAGATGCCGTAGATAGATGGTTGAATCTATTAGAAGGATATTTCTCGTTTCATGA
Organism: Pinus albicaulis; assembly: GCA_034641835.2. NCBI lineage: Eukaryota > Viridiplantae > Streptophyta > Pinopsida > Pinales > Pinaceae > Pinus > Pinus albicaulis. Next base: position 796,761,036 of record CM076569.1, read on the forward strand.
CTTTTCTGACAGGGAGAAGATTATTTTTGCACTCCTCAAAGCTGCCCACCATGTCAAGGACTGGTGGGAAACCCACTGTGAGAAAAAGGATGAGACAGAACCCTCTGTATTTTCGGCCGTACCCACTTGGAATTCTTTCCGAGACGATGTCAAGGAACAATAATATCCCGTGGGGAGCTATGAGGACAAGTACATACAATGGACCACGCTGCGGCAACAAAGGGATCAAGATGTGCATGAGCTGATGAATCTGTTCCATACCCTGCGCACCAAGTTGGATATCAAAGATTCAGAGAAACATCTGGTGCTAAAGTATCGTAGTTGTCTTCATAGATGCATTCAGGAGGAAATGGAGTTCCTTGACATCTCCTTGCTTGGTACGAAATACCGGTATGCTGCCAAGATTGAGCAGAAATTCAAAGAGAAGAAGCGAGACTTTGGATCTGTGAATCGAAAGCAAGAGAAAGGTGCTCCCAAACCACAGAAAAAAGGACAGAGCTAAGGTGTGGCGACTCAAGAAAACCTGTCGAAACCACAACCAAAGAACAACACCGCAAAGCCAAAGAAGGACACGGGAAAGTGGTGTGAGTTACATAAGAGCTCCACTCACAACACAAGCGAGTGTCGGGCCAAGCAGTCGCTGGTGGCCGAGATGCAGGCTTCTGAGTTAGATGCATTCTCCGAATTTGAATCAGAACCTGACAAGGGGAATGACAAAGGGAAACTGATTATTGATGCGAAGCCCAATGTCACTGTTTCCACTACGAAGATCCAGAAGGAGGAACCGAAAGATCCGAAGGAGGAGGAACGTCTCTTCCACTCCCAGATGTGGGTAAAGGGCTCCCAGGTACAGTTCATTTTCGACAATGGGAGCCAAAAGAAACTCATTTCGGCAGACTCCGTGAAGCGGTTGGGCTTGCCGACCACAACTCACCCACATCCATACACCATCGGGTGGCTTCACCAAGGATGAGATCTTTGTGTCAGCGAGCAGTTCCGCCTTCCCTATAGCATCAAGCCCTTCACAGATGAGGTATTATGTGACGTTTCTCCTATTGATGTTTTTGATGTATTATTATGAAAACCATACTTGTGGAAGCGTCATGCTATGTATGAGTCTCGGCCTCGCACTGTTATTGTTACTTTGGGAAATAAGTTGTACAGTATACCAGAGGTACCACCTCCTACAGTTATCTCTTTGGTTACTGCAAAATAATGCAGTAAACTCATTTCCCAAACCAGGAAATTCATTTTCTTGATGATCCGCCCCCAGGGCAAGAAGAAGGTTGTGGCCAAGACCTCCAGATAAGGCTCCTCTACACCAAAACAAAAAATGGATAAGGTTGTGGAGGAATACGGGGACATATTCACCTCACCCACAGGGGTTGCTCTGCATTGTTAGGTCAAGCACCTGATTGATCTAACCCTAGGCGTGTTGCTACCCAATGGACCGATCTATCGACGCTCTATTCTAGAGAACAATGAAATCAAGAGGAAAATTCAGGAGCTGCTGCAGAAAGGTCACATCCGACCAAGTTCATCACCTTGTGGGAGCCCAATCGTGTTGGTACAGAAGAAGGATGGGACGTGGAGACTCTTTATTGACTATCGGGCGCTGAACAAGATCATTGTATGGAATAAGTACTCGATCCCACGGATTGATGACCTTCTGGACCAACTCAAAGGTGAAAAATATTTCAACAAGATTGACTTGAAGTCGGGGTATCACGAGGTACCAATTGAACCCTCCGATGTGTGGAAGACTGCCTTCAAAGCCAAGGAAGGCCTTTTCGAATGGCTGGTGGTGCCTTTCGGGTTGACGAATGATCCTGCAACCTTCATGAGGATGATGGACGACATCTTGCGGCCATTCACCAACTCATTTGTAGTGGTGTACTTGGATGAAATTATGATCTTCAGCGAGACTTGGGAAGAGCACCTTCACCACATCCGACAAGTCCTCCAAACACTGCGGCAACACAAGTTGTGTGCCAATCTGGAGAAGTGCACTTTTGGCATGACCCAGGTTCAATATCTAGGATACATTATTGATGAAAGGGGGGTGCATGTGGATCCAGCCGAGATCCAATTCATTCGGTATTGGCCAGCCCCAGCTACTATAACAAAGCTTCGTAGATTTCTGGGTCTTGCTAATTTCTAGTGGAGGTTCGTGTTGGGATTCTCTCATATCACTTGGCCCTTGAGTCAAGTCACCAAGGGAGGAGCGAGAGCAAAATTCTTTTGGTCAGAACCTCAATAGAAGGCGTTCAAAGAATTGAAAAATCGCCTCTGTTCTGCCCCAGTGCTCACTTTACCATACTTGCAACAACCATTTGAGATCGAGACAGATGCCTCTGACTATGCTATTGGGGCAGTTCTTACTCAACAGGAACATCTAGTGGAATATCATAGTGAGACATTGTCTGACTCAGTTCGCAAGTATCCCACTTATGAAAAAGAAATGTATTCCATTGTGCAAGCCTGTCGACAATGGAAGCATTACATTTTGGGGAAGGAAACAATCATCCACACAGACCACCGACCCCTGTAGTTCATAAAGACACAAGGGAAGTTGCAGAATGATTGCCATCAGAAGTGGTCCACATATCTGCAACAGTTTCATTTGAACATCAAATACAAGAAGGGTAGCACCAATAATGTTGCAGACTGCCTCAGCCGTTCACCGATCGTGGCGCTCACCACTGTGCTCAACTCTTGTGGGCATGAGACTTCTGATTGGCCGCTTCTCTATGAGAGTGACCCAGAATTCGGCCACCCTTACAAGGCACTCTTGGGGGGTATGCAAGTTCCAAATTTTCACCTCCAAGATGCACTTTTATGTCACCTAGGACACCTTTGTGTTCCTTCAAGTGAGCGTGCCAAGATGATATGGGAAGCACACTATAGTCGAGTCGTTGGGCATTTCGGGGTCGAGAAAACAGTAGCAATCTTGCATAAGTATTTCTATTGGCCGAACCTTCGAAAGGATGTCGAGAAGCACATCAGATCCTGCACTGCTTGTGCCATTTCCAAACCGAACATCAAGAAGCAAGGCCTATATACTCTGCTACCTACCCCTAGTCGACCTTGGGAATCCATCTCCATCGATTACATGTCGGGCCTACCTTCTACTAAGCAGGGAAATGACTGTGTCTTCGTGGTCGTCGACAGATTCTCGAAGATGGCCATCATGGCAGCCTGCAAGAAGAATATCATAGAAAAAGCCAGTGCTAAACTCTTCTTTGAACGAGTGTGGGTGAACTTTGGGGTCCCACAATCTATCATATCATATCGGGATAGCAGGTTCCTTAGTACATTTTGGTCCAGCCTCTAGTCAATGTTGGATACCAAGCTCACCAAGTCCACAGCTTTCCATCCCCAAACAGATGGCCAGATAGAGGTCGTCAACAAAATGATTGTACACATTCTACGCATGTAAAATTCAAAGCATCCCCGCACATGGGACGAGAGCCTCCCATATGTACAACATATTTATAATTGGGCTTTCCACAGTTCAATCAGCCATAGCCCCTTTCAGGTGGGCTTGGGATTCCAGCCACTATGTCCTATTGACGTAGCCATACCAGTTGTAGCTGCTCAACCCAATTCAGCTCATGTCCAGTCTGAAGTTGACAAAGCAATTAGCTTCATCGAGCGCATTCAACACATCCACCAATAGGTTCATGATATATTGGACAGAGTCAATGCCAAGTACAGGCAATGCCATGATCAACACCGGGTGCCACACAACTTCCAGGTGGGTGACAAAGTATGGCTACATTTGCAGAAGGAGCACCTCACTGGACCCCACCACAAGCTTCGCCCACTCCAATACGGGCCGTACACCATCACCAAAGCTGTAGGGAAAAATGCCTTCGAGCTCAGTATTTCACCATTCCTTGGTCTGCACCCAGTCTTCAATGTGGATCGCCTTCGTCCTTACTTCCCACCTCTACTGGACACCTCAGACATTGCAGAACAACTCACACCAACAGAGTTAAACCTAGACTGCATGGAACAGGCCACCACAGATTGTATCAGGGACATGAAAATAAAGAGCACTCACCAATAGAATATCCAACTATATCGGGTTGTCAAAGTTGGCCAACTCCTGCACCAAGGAAAGTGGTTCACCAGGGACCAAGTTCAGCAGAAATTTCCTCATCTCATGGAGGAACTTAATGCAATGGGGACCATTGCTTCCTAAGGGGGGAGGAATGATCCAGGTGGATATTGGTGGTCACCCGCCTATTCCACTTGAGGCTCCACCATTGTCTATTTCAGTTTTTCAGTTTCGACACAGTTTACTATTTTTAGCAGTTTTTCGGGTCCTAAACTTCTGGAGCCGTTTTGAGGCCCTAAACGATGTTTTTGAACTCATACCTCAGTGGAATAATCCCATGCACCGGAATGGATATTCATAAAGTTGTATTCTCACACATGAATCTTTCCCTGATGATGTATCATGTGCGTCAAACGGAAATAGTATGCCAAAGTTACGTCCCTGGGAAGTTGAAACACCAATTTACCCAAACGGGGCCCATAGTTTTGGCGCTTCATCTCCTAGGGTTAGGTTTTTGGATGTTTAGAGTTCTCCATTGTTTCTAAATAATAAATAGGCCCTCGAGCCTCATTGTAACTCAGTTCAGAGGCCTGTAGCCGCCACATCTCTTCTCAGAGATAGCTACCAGCGCCCTAGCTAGTTTTATTTCCATTCTGTCTGTAAGCAAATTTTAGTTCTTTTATATTAATGAAATGAAGTGTTATTTCCGCTGCATCTTTGTATTTGGTTACATATTTGTTACATGTCCATTCCTGCATTATCCAGGGATCATTTCTTTGAAATCTATGCCAAAACATCAATTTCATGCTTTGAGAATATATATTTCTGAATAATATTGTATTAAATCATGTGATTACTCTTTCCTTGCTGAGAATCCTTTGTCAGCAGACAATGTTTTTTTCACAGGTGGACCTAGTTTGGTAGAAAACAGGTTTGAAAAATTTTAGGTATTTTGTAAATTATTAAATAGTACTTTTGGGATAATGTGGAGATATGTACACAAAATTTCATACTATTCTACACAAATTCCTTTCTAATGAGGCAACAAGCACCTCAATAAGAGTCTATACGCAAAAATTGCACCACTCTGATTTTAACCTTCTTGTTTTCACCACCATGGTGGAAAAGGATGCCAAGTAAAACCCTATTATTAATGGAAAAGGGGCTATGCACATGATTATTATGTACAATACTCTAGAGTATTTTATATTTTAATTATGGTTAATATTTGAGGTAGTCAAACCTAACCACTAATAAGATATCGCGACGCGTTAGAATCAGGTGACTAGGAGGCTAAGGTATTTAATTGTTTCAAGTTTATTTGTTTCTTAGTTTATAAAAAGTAACCCTAAAGGGTAGGAGATAGTACAATCATAGATGATTTGTGAACTATATAATCCCACGGGCCACAAGCGATACTTTGTTGTAGTCACAACCATATTTCTAGATAGAGAAGGAGAGTAGAGAAACCTAACCTTCATGTGGAGTTTTTATACTAAAATAGTTTCCTAGAGAAAATATTATGTCAAATGTGTGTCTCATATTTTTTTTTCATTGAGCTGCTTTTCTGTCATTTTCTTGGCTGCCAAATTTTGCCTACTTCCCCTTTTGCCTTGGACTGCTGATAGCACATTCGTGCCTTACGAATGGCTTCATCCATGGTTCTAGGATTTATGAACTCAATTTGTTCCCTCATATGAGTTAGCAGACTACTCAGAAATCTTTGAAACTTAGCCTTTTCATCTCTGAGGTATGGAAAATATCTAAACAGGGAGATGAACTTGGTAATTAACTCATCCATGGTCATCTTCCCTAGCTTCAAGTCATGAAATTCTTTATATTTCTCGTCATAAAAATATTTTGTTAGATATTTATCTTTAAAATATTACTGGAATGATTCCCATGTAACATCTTCATCTTCAATGTTGCGAACATTCTTTACTTCCTCCCACCACAGGGTGGCTTTTTCTCTCAACTGATATATGGACACTCTGGCTTTTAGGTTGCTGATGTACTTGTACACTTGAATATATTTATTCATATTTATCAACTAGACCTCTACCACTTCCTCAGCTTCTCCATCGAATGTAGGTGGTTTTATTTTTCTAAACTCACCTTGAAACTCCACTTTTTGCTTCTTAACTTCTTCCTGATCTGACACATTACCAGACTCTACTTCATTATAGTTTTTGTTTTTGTTGCTTCACTATGAAGGGATTATTTCCACTCTATGAGTGGTGTGGTCCCTTTTTTATCGCTCGTTACCATCTTGCATGTCTCTATCAGCACTCGGTTGTTCCATTCCTTGATTCTGCTTGTCTAAAAGTCTCTTGAGTATATTTTATTTCTCTTGCATTAGGCGCTCGTTATCACTCTGAACCTACACCATTCCTTCATGTAGATTCGACATTCTACTTGTTTTGTAGTGTTGATCCACACTCAGTTGAATCTGTATATTAGGATTCATTTATGGTCATGGTTGGGGTTCCTCGGTGGTCTAGGGTGGTTTCTGTGTTGACCCCCTTCTCATAGCTTTTCATGTTATGCTTCTTTTTTGTGCATCAGTATACACAGAGCTTAAATAGTTAAATGACCCCTAGGGCCCCAACATGCGAATGATACTCTAATACCACTTGTAACACATAACACTTTATTACTAATTAAAGTAAAAAAAATATACTTTCTTACCTTATATATAATGTAAGTTGTTAAAACATTGCGTACCTAGAATTTAACCCGCCTTGTATTAAATTTGTTCACATAAATTGTCGGTTTATTTACATTTACATACCTTAAGGTTATGCTTAACTTGCTTAATAATCGAACTCCTTTCACATTAATCCTACGCATATGAATTAATTCTATACCTGACATAACCTTGTTAGATTGTTTAATGGAATTATGGTTCACCCAATGCAAATCCCATCTTGAGATTCGCTTCGGTACCATCCGGCGTATTATGGTTCTGATCTCACTCTTTCTCTTAAAGGCTCTCGCCACATGTTATGTTTTTGTTTATGGTAAAAGTTATTACTTAGGGTCTAGCTGTTCTTGCACTCCATTCAATACCAATCGGTGCTTTAGTGTAAATGCCGACGAGAAATTTATTTTTGGAAATAATCTCGAATTTAGTGCGCAATGTCCCATTTCTCCATACCTATGCAACGGTTAAGTATGTAATTAGAGAGGTTAGTGCTGCAATCTCGGCCTCTTCCCAGCTAGAGGTATGCATGCTAGACTTGGCTTGGAAGGGATTTATGCTCTGCGGAACAATGGAAGAAGATTTATCGTTCTCCTCCTCTATCGCGGAAGAGTCCATCTCCATCTCCATCTCCACGAGTCAGTTTTAATCTACATGATGTGCATTTTGGTTTCTTACTCGCTAACTACAGCATTATTCTATCAGGTATTGTTGTTTTCAAGTTTCTCAAGAAGGGGTTTCACCTCTTCCGCAAGTTTTAGGTTGCGTCCAGTTAACGCAGTGTATTGAATGAGTTTACAAGAGTCCCCGAGGTATTTTCCGGGTGTTGCTTTTATTTATTTATAATGGAAAACAGAAAAGTGTTTAATTCTCTTTCAATCTAATGTCTGCCTGAGGAGGTGATTCCTTTGGTGCCACTCCTTCAGCCACTGCGGAATTAACATTATTATTCTTGTTCTTTTATATATTTATACTCAGAACCTCTATGAGGTATTATGAATATTTCTTCTTCTTCTCTCTGACAGATTACCCTACAGGGTACTCTCTTTTGATTTCTGTATTTTAACTCCAGAGATTTTCTTACTACGCTTATTGTTTAATTTTAAAAAAAAGAACTATGCTACAGTTCATATTTAAATCATGATAGTCTCTTTATTGAAGGACTGAAATGAATAGGTGTGCGTTTTCTAGTCTTTGGCCAGAAATTATCATTGTACAGTGTTGTATATATAGATTTTCCAAAATATTGGCATTCTAATCTCCATATGCTTAGATGATTATGGATGTTGTTTTAATCCTTCTTTCAAAAAGAATATTATGCATAGTTATTTTTGTTTCAACATGTGGTTTTACTATAGGAATGCCGGGTATACAGTTATGGTTTTTGGACCACACTAAGTTAATGTTCGTGTATAGTTATCCATAGAGAAAAAATGTGTTGTGGGTTAAGGTTTCAGCTCGTGCTTAGAATCTACAGTTCACTCCGCAGGAAGTTAGAGTAATAGAGTTATGGGTTTAATGAGTTCGACTCTCTTATGCTATTTTTTTTATTCCATCCAAAGACTAATTCTTTTACTAGTTATGATTCCATCGCCTCCAACAGATTGCTTCACTATGCTATGTCTCTTCCACTGACTTTCAAGAATGAAGTTTTCACATATATTAAGGTACAATAATCATGCACAACTATCTTTTATACAGTGTTTCTTCTGACTTCATTTCAATTTTACTCAAAAGAAATTGTAAGTGTCTATAATCAATTTTACAGAAGTCGTGAATGATTACTAAATTCAAGAAAACATTCAAGAACTAAGTATTCCCATACATTAATAACACATGGAACTATTAATAACACACAGAACTGCTATCTGGTATTAGTTTGCCTAAACTATGTAATAGCTCTTTAATACCTTTCTGTTTAAAAATACTTGAATGCACAGATACTTATCTGATTATGAAAATCACCGCTGAGGTCCTCCTAACGTTCAAGAGAGGTGATTACTTCCTCCTCTTTCCCCCATGCTCGAGAGTTTCTGCTGTGACTTGAGGACTCTTAGTCCGATCAGTACCAAAATTTTCTCAGGAACGCTGAGTGATTTCCACTGATCTCTACAAGCTTAGGAAAACCTCCACTCTCTTCATTCATCCATGAAGAGAACCCACATTCTTCATTGGGATAAGTCTCTTATCCTCAAAGGAAAAGGTAACCGTTGAAAGTGTCTCAACCACCTCTTAGTCTTGGAATACTTTTACCATTGGCTTTTTGCTTCTTCTTTTTTTTATGGAACCACTTCATAACCAATTTTATTTCCAAATAAGAAAATAAATAACTTTTCAGTTGTTACATTTACTATTCCATAATCTAATAATGTTAATAAATTAGATATCTTATAATATAATAATATTATTAAATTCATTATAATTACAGATAATTTTTTTTTTATATTAATAGAAGAGAAACATTGTAAAACATAACCATTAGTATCTTTATTAAAGTGGTTGTAAGGTTGAAATTTTCATCTTTTTAAAAAAATAAGATAAAGCATATTTATTTATTATAAATTGTTAATCAATGAATTTGATCTTGTAGAGATATTATAGTTCAAAACCTTATAACAATTTTGATTTTTTTCTTTTCTTCATATTTATTTTAATATTTTTTCTAAATTTTCTTATACATATTGTATTTGGACATATTATAAATGAAAATATATATATATATATATATTTCTTTCTATTAATTTAGATTTCAATTGTAGTAAAATTTATTTGTAAAGTATAAATAATCACAAATTTCTTTTATGATGCATATTAAATACAGATCTAACATGAGTGGAGAGGTATCAAATTTTTTCACATGCAAACTTCTTTAGAGTACAATATACAATGTGTTATTTTTCATTGTTTAAATTATAATTTTGAATGTTAAATATAGTATATATTACCAAGTAAACATTTTAACCATAAAAATTTAAATTTTTCATTATATATACATAATTGTTTTTAAATGATATATAATATATACATAATTGACATTAAAATATTTTACATAGCATGTACATTGAGACATTCATTTTTTTACTATAACACTTTATTTTTATTTTTATTTTAAAAAGACAAATAAAAGAACAAATTTACACACCCCTCATACTATGTAACGTCTATAAAAATACTACTAAAATTACTACATTAAAAAAACTTTGTCATACTCTGTAACAAACATCTACAAAGAAACTACTAGAATTACTACATAAAAAACTTTTACTCAATGACAGATTAAAAATACTTTTACTCAATGACACACTTTCCATTCACTTACTAGATTAAAACTCATTAAAAAAAATCATCTAAGATTTGTAATTTGATTTCATTATTACACACAGTATTTACATTTAACCCCCATGCGGTGTTAAATCTTGTAGTCCACCTTAGTTTGGGTTGATTCTTATTTACACAAATCACTATTCATTCACGTAACAACTGACCATACCATGTATTTGTTTTTACCCCACCCCTTAGATTTCTATGTGGGAAACACCACGAGAGCTCCAATTCTTCCAAACTTTCTCGAAGAGGAAGTGGCAAGTTGTTTTGTGGATATTTACGCTGATCACCGTCGTTGATCTAGATCTAATCAAAGGATCCATATTGTCAGGGGATGGTTATAGTTATACCCCACCCAAACACCTCTTGTGGAAGTCATGCTGACTCTGGTTTGCTTCCGGATCTACTCCATGTGGTGCCGAGGGTTATTGTTTAGGTTTTCTCTTGCAATGCGGTCACGGGGTTTCTCATCTGGTTCTGTTGCTTCGGCACACACCTAAGATCATTGTTTTCTCGTTCTAATCAGGTAAGCACACTACATTTATCAACACAACTTTATAATCATTTTGAATATTGTTCATTTCTAGTGTTGTACTCGTGCCTCTGTTAAATTCCGGTTTCCTTTGGTTGGATAAGTGGATACGGAGTATGCTCTCTGCCCATTCCTACACTGGGATCCATCAAAACTCACAACAGTAGCCATGTTTTTGTGCCTTGAAACCCTAAGGGGTTTTCTTGCTTACCTTCCTCGGTTATTTACTCTACAGTCTCGATGACCCTTAGGTAAGAGCTTAAAATAATGTTTGCATATTTTTATTTGGTTATCCTTGCGGTTTCAAATCCTATGTGAGTAATAAATGGTATCGTTTCTTTCATCATAGGGTACAAGAGTCCAACAGGTGCCCAGACTTAGACTCTAGAGAACTCCGACTATCTTTTTCCCTGGCTCGTTGTAGACTTTTCTTTCCAGGTACTTGGTCGATTTCTTGAGTCTATTTCAAACCTTATCCTTCTTACTTCTTTCAGTGCTCTTTGGCACGATGTACATTGGAATTATGAATTTTCACCATTAGATAAGTGGGTTTGGCTTACCCAGGCCAAGTGAGTTGGGGCTTACAACAACCCCCTCACCATTCGCCTGCAAGATGCCTTTTCCTCTTGAATGATGTACGCATATTATTCTCAGTTGTAATATGGTAGATACTCACACCAGTTAGAATTAACCGCCGACTGAGGAACAGTCCTAGGGTTTAAAGTTTTTCATTCAATTTACTATATAATTTTTGTTCAGTGTGCAAATGGCTATTCATGAGTTAGATTCTATTATGTTTTAAAATTCATCCCTTTTCCATGTATTGTCGATGAAATTTTTCACGGTGATAATAATACACTAATTCATACAGGAATTTTCCTATAATTTTGTATCTTTTAGAATTTTAAATAAACTGGGTTCTGAATTTCAGAACCTGTTTGTAATTCCTGTTTTCCATTTTTTTTCCAAATTGTATCATTTAATTCGCATGGTTGTATTTCGTATTAGCTTATTTTTATACTCTGTGTTTATTTGTTGATAGTAGTACTTATTTGTGTACTTGTTCGATTGCAATTTTTAATTGGAATTTACAAATTCTTTCTAGGTTCAGTTTTTCCTTCTTTTTTATTCAAAGCTTATACCCTTACTAGCTTTGGACTATTCGACCTGGTTTTCTTCCTTGTGGTATAACCAACCAGGGTTAAGGAGTATGAACAATCTTCAAACTTCCAATTGTTGAGCTCAATTCGCTTTGAATAAGCTTCATTTAACTGATTTAGGGGTATTCCAATCTACCCCAATATGTATTTCTAATTGTAGATTTTAATAAGTTTTCTTGTAGCATTGCATCTCCTACTACATATAACAACTAAAATTTCTTTGAGTGATGTAATATACTATATTTGTCATACAACACATTCTTGCAATGATTAACAAAAAAAATTAATACTCTTTCAGATAAAGATAGTATTGGGGGTAATCTGGGTTTCCTAGTGATTTGTATAATATAATTATCTTGATCTTGTATCAATACTTTCACCTACATAGAGAATGGAATCCTTAAGAATTATTTCGATAGACTCACAAGCATCATAGAGTAGTATATGCTCACAACATCAATTACTTGAAAACATAGAATAATATATAATAATCAGTGTACAACATTTACTTGAATAAATGTATCAAATGGAGTGCTTGCCGAAATTAAATACACATATTTTTTAACATCTTTTGTTTTAGGAGATCTTACCTCCCAACCTCGAGACTAGCTATGAAATACTCTCTCTCCCCTGAGCTCTGGAGTAATAAAATAGTCTGCGCATCAAGACCCCAAGTCCAGCTTAGACATCCAGCTTAGACATTTGCCATTCCTGGGCTATATTTAGAAATATCCACTAGTTTATTGAACCCAACTCTAGATTTTCCCTTGGCAATGCCATGCCCAACTTCTAATGGATTTTCTTTGTCCTCTTCTTGATTCTCCCTTTAGCCTCCCTTGGCCTTCCTTGGAATCCCTTTTTAAATCAAGGATTACATAACCACCAGTAACTATCTAGGAGGTTTACTTAACTAACTTCTTTTTAAAGTAAAACATATTTTCCATGTCATTAAAATCATATCACAAAATCACTTGGCTACTCAAAATGAAAGTTTAGATTCCAAGTTAATGGTAAAAGTGAAAATTAAAATGGTAACTTACTTAACACAGTAATTTATGAGGGTGTTACATCTTCCCTCCCTAAAGTGAAACATCATCCTCATTATTTCTTAACCCTTAAAATAGGTTGGGAACATTCCTCCATCCATATAGATTTTTTACTCTTCACTCTCTAGGTGAAGTGTTGTTATGACACTTAACTCGTTATCACTTGCTTTTGTAGCAACAATTTTCTCTTGATTGAATGTGCACAGATGGTTGACTAGATTTATTCCGTCTGGATTTGACCTACCTCCATAACTATTATGGTAATTAGTTTTTATTAATTAATAACACACACACACATATAATCAATATTTATTACAATATCCATTAATTATTGTTTTTATTTACCCATCAAGAGTCATTAGTATGCATCATGACCTGAAAAGGGTCAGTAACCTAGGTTGAATAAGAGTTAGCAACATTTTTTTTGAAACTCATTATTTTAAATTCTTTGACATTCCCAACGGTTATGCCAATAGATGAAGGCCACTATAAGTTTCAAATCACGAAATAGTTCTTGTCATTGATAATAGATTTCAACTAATACACTACTGCATACATATACACTTTTCCTTATTACACCTTTATATTAATTCAATCGTTACATACATAATATTTAAAAATGTTTTCAAATAACTCTTTTTTTCCTATCATCTCTAGATTGCCATATTATTGTCTTTTTTGCTGTGTAAACTTAGTGATTCCTTCCATGGTTACTTTGAAATTTTATTTATTAACCACCAAGGATCCATTTTCCATCCTATATTATAAGCTTTTTATGTAAATAATATGCACTTTGGCTTCCGTGTATAATCATGGAGTTCCTCCTTTTAGTATTTGTATGCACATTGACTGTTCATCCTCACCATTTCACCCATTTTTTATAATTCAAAGCGTGATATATTATCAAGTTCATTTAACCACAAATTATCTAATACAATTGATTCCAATTTAGAAATAATTGGTTGCATTATTTACACTGGAGTCATACTTGCTATTGTCTCAAGGAAGGGTTCCATAATAGAATAGTCAGCGTAGGAATCACGTGCCCCAATGTGCTACCCATATTATCTGGTCACATCTTAATTTTTCTCACGATTATATGTCACGTCACCTTTTTTTTTGTTACCTCACTCGGTTTGCTAACAATTATTTCCTACACTTTGTATGTACGTACTTTAAGGAAACAAAGTCATAGTAGTATGTGATATCCTTGTTTGTTAAAGCATCAGGCTAGCAAGGATCCGGTTAATAATATCCTTATTATAGTTTGTGGAAGTATAATTTGGTTTTATTATATATATATCCATGTAAATTAACACTCGTCTATTTTTGTTAATCATGTTGTAACCACTTATCTCAAATATTTAGATATTGGATTTACAACTAATAGTAATTACAATCAACCAAAATCTCTTGTCATATTGTTTAATCCTATTTAACATTTCATTTGTGAGGTGATTATAGAAATAAGTATTTTGCGAACCGTTCTTTGATTTAGCATTTGGATTTTTTGATTCACAAACTCTTGAGCCCTCTACATCCGCAAAGTGCGGGAATTTCAAAGTCTATCTGGATTTGTATTTTAAGGTCATGATACTCTTCTAGACGATTCCCTATTCATCTTTGAAAATATCATAACTGTAATATACCATAATATATTACTTACAAAAGAAACGTTAAAACATTAACAATGGGATATATTTATGTATAATCCATTATGTTGATGGTGTACTCCCATCATTCTACTATTGTAACTGGTCTTTCAATGTTTCCCTTACTTAAAATACTTTTCAAGTGAAATCTCATGAATTCCTTTATCAACTTGGACTTTATTTTCTGTACTAGTTTGTTATCACTGCATAGGATTTATTTATACTAGAATTTATATTTTTGGCATATAGATTTTTGTTTTTGCTATAAGGTATATATCTATTTACCATTTCACTTTCGAGAGATTAACTCGGTAATAAGAATGATGGGAATGGAGGATGTTAGTAATTCTCAGCTAATTCCTCATTCATAATTTGTATAAAAATGGCTTATGTGTGCTTAAGGATTCATGTTTTCTTGCAAGTTATCAAGTCCCATGAGTGTTTTTCATGTCAATTTAGGGATAAATTTAACATAAAAAAAGAGTTGAACAACAACAATGAAAGTACAAAACATAACCATACATAATATTAACACATGTATTTGATGAAGGAGTTCACTCCTCCTGGGCTACATCTCCTTGGTCTAGCTTCCATGGCTTGGGCCTCTATATTATGCTCAAATTGTCAAATTTGTCTATTTACAATTATCTTTTGCTCTTGTAACATGCTCCAATGAGTGCAAAATGGTTCAAAATGGTCAACAAGCCTATTTTTTAGCCTGATTTGGTCGAAAATTGCAAAATTTATGGCTTCTTTAATTTATCCCACTAAATTCGATTGTAAACTAGTTAACTACCACTAAAATTGACAGTTTCCAACAATTTCAGAGGTACGCTAAGTTAATCCACATTTAATTTTAAGTGGTAGTTACTGAGCTAATTAAGCGCACTTAATGCGTTAATCCAATGCTTAATTTAATCCTCATTTACATTTTGATTAGCACAAACAAAATGTGCATAAGCTTCAAAAAATTGCAATTAAGTTTTAAACTGTGTTTAGTATCAAGCTCCCTCCGGTGGTCCTATGGATTGATGTTGGCCCTCTTGGGCTGGCCCCTATTTTCCCCCACCATAACAATAGTTTTAAAACAAATATAATTTGGCTTCCATGTAGCCGAGCTGGTATGTGTTGTGCATGTTGTGGGGGAGGTCGCAGGGTTGAACCTCGACCTCTGCCTAGTCCTTTAAAAACAAATTACCACACTTTCAACTTGGGGTGGGAAGGTAGGGGGAAGACGCACGTGGAGGCCTCCGGGCTAGCCACATCTCATGTCCTCATTGGTCCAACCAACACCAACCGAATTCGATGTTGACACTTCTCAACTTGTTTTTGAACCATGTCGGGAATATTCCTAGAATATTATAAGGAATATTACTTAGAATATACCTTTTTGCTAACTTGGCTTTATGGATGCCTAGTCAGCATCCCTGTCACAAAATTTACCTATTTAGCCAACTGAACAGATTATGTTTCTCACAGGATAAGACGACCATTTTTTGTGAAACAAAGCGCACCAGATTCAAAACGACGAGAACTACACGGTCATTCAAGTTCCAAGCCAACCTTAGAAATTTGAATTTTGAGCATGAAATTGAGCCCCTGATCATTCCTCCCCACTGGAATCTTCTTGGACCCCAAAATATCTTTCATTACTGAACATGTGGATGAGGGTACAGTTCCCTAACCCTTCCCTTATCAATCCACTGGAATTTTACCAATTTCATCAATTTGAGCTTTTCACAGAAACTAGTCTTTTGTCTTGACTCTGTAGACCTTGTCTTGTTGTTATAGATACCGTCATGTTGCAGTTTCCCTGAATTTTAAAAACAAAAATCTGTACTTGCAGGAACAAAATTTTCCACCTTGGTCTTCAATCAAAGGAAACTTGAAAATTTTCACTTCTCGAACACTATCGACATGGCAATTTTTAGCTTGTCTTTCCTTGTACTTGCGTTGACTTTTGACCAGGTGTTTTCATCATTTCCATCTACCATTTTGAAACAAAAAAGAAGTACTTGTGGTACCTATGAAATCTTTTTCAAGTCGCGTTAACACTTTCTCTTTGACCTTTTCACTCTCTTGCACTGGTATCTTGTTTCCATCACTATTCAACACTGATGTTGATTGCTGCAAATCTTTCACATCTTGTTTAACTCCTTTCAAAGGAAACTGGTTAGAGTCCCCAAAAATCTTATTACATGCATTAGAAACTTCAATGAAATCAAATTTTTCATTCGATGCATATTTTTGAAAGGTCTCATTCAAACCATCTCTATCATGATTAAACATTAGCAAAGTCAAATTTTGACTTACGTTTACTATTCCCTTCATTTCTTCTGCATGTATAAGAGACAAAAATATCTTCTTCATATGTGCTCTAGATATGTAAGAAATTAAATCCTTAAACAAGTGATACTTATTCTCATGGCGATGAAATACTTATTTCCTATCATAAAGACAAGAACTTCCTAAAACAATACCTGAATTCTCAAGCCTCACTACATCAAGTTCAACTTCATAAATAAATTTTGAATTGATTGTAAACCTTCAGATGCACTTCCTACCTGCAATTTTTCATTCTTGCATATCCACCCTAAAGGATAAGGTCTTGGATGTAAAAAAATTTCAAGATTTAACTTCTTAACTAAGTCTTCAGAAATCAAATGAGCTTGAGAACCACTATTAAATAGTGTATCTATTTTGGTATGATTTGAAACGACTCTAATATGAAAGAGTTCTATTCTTGTACCTTTGTCTTGAGTTACATTGGAACAACTTGAAGAACTAGTGCTTGCTATGTTCTTACCTTTCAAACCCATTGTTGTAATCTTGGTTTCATTTCTTGAATCTAAACCTAAGTCATGTTCAATGATTGCAATCGTATTCATCATGGCCATTCTTCGAACAATGTTTACATGTAAGTTTATCTCTTTCCTTTTTGATATAACAATTTTTCTTTCCTCTTCCATTAAACTTTCCCTTTCCTTTACCATTTTACTCAAGGAAACTATTACTTTTCTCATGTGCACTATGTTTCCCTCTTGCTTCTAGATGTATGGCCTAAACGAAAACCTCATCTAAGTTTGTGGGATTGAAAATGAGAATAGTATGTCTAAGATAACTGTGAAAACCACCAATGTAATTTGACAAAGCTTCTTGAGAATACAAATTAACACCCAAAATAAGACCTCTTCTCCTAAATTCATGAGTATAATCTTGCACACTTTTCCCTTTCAATTGTCTAAAATTTTGCCAACCCATAATAGATTTTTGAATGTAAACTAGAGGATAGAATTTCCTTTTCATGGAGGCAATAAAATTTGACCAAGACCTTCAGATCGTACAATGATTTTTAATCTCATCTTCAGTCCTTGCTTCCCACCATAGAAGTGTTGACCCCTTCATCCTCAAGGAATCCAATTGAATCTTTATGTCATATTCTTGAATGCTCTAAATTCTGGAATAAACCTCCAATTAACGAATCCAGTTATCCAACTTCTCTGCATTCACTTCGCCATTGTACATTGGAAGCTCAAAATTAACATAAAGTTTAAGAAAAGGTAATTTACCAACTCCTTTTCAAGTTTGTGGATGAACATATGGAAGAGTTCTGGTAGTGGAAGATGATGATCAGGATGGCGAAGATGGTGGTGAGGATGATGGTGGAGTGGATGGTAGCTTCTTACCATCTCCATGGCCTCCTCCTATAGTACCCTCTCCTCTTGGAGCCCTTGAACTCTCTCATTGCATTCTTACATTCATTTCCTCATAGAGGACTTTAACCATCTCCTTCATATCAAATAATGTCTTCCGTAATTCTCTCTCATCTTCTATCATGATAGGTTCTTCTTCATGAGGCATGCTCACTGAAGACTCAACTTCAACTTGAGGATGTTCTAGTGTTGAAGACTTTGGAAAACTTTCCCTTCTTCCTCTAGACCCAACTGCATGGCTCTCAACCAACTTCCCTTCTCCTATTTTGAGTTTTAACCTTTTAAGCATACACAACC
This sequence comes from Pinus albicaulis, assembly GCA_034641835.2. Classification (NCBI taxonomy): domain Eukaryota; kingdom Viridiplantae; phylum Streptophyta; class Pinopsida; order Pinales; family Pinaceae; genus Pinus; species Pinus albicaulis. The sequence goes on from CM076569.1 coordinate 796,779,524, forward strand.
TTGCAAACAATTAGATCCCTTCTTTCAAAACAGAACGTAATGAACTTGAGATTTGATACTAAAGATGATCTGAATGGAGGATGTTAGTAATTCTCATCTAATTCCTCATTCTAAATTTAAAAACAAATGGATTATGTGTGCTTAAGGATTTAGGTTTTCTTTCAAATTATCAAGTCCCATGAGTGTTTTTCATGTCATTTAGAGAGAAATTTAACATAAAAATAAGAGGTGAACAACATCAATAAAAGTACATAGCATCACCATACATAACATTAACACAGGTATTTGATGAATGAGTTCACCCCTCCTGGGATACATCTCCTTGGCCCAACTTCCATGGCTTGGGCCTCTATATTATGCTAAAATTGTCAAATTTACCTATTTACAATTCTCCTTTTCTCTTGTAACCTACTCCAATGAGTCCATAATGGCTCAAAATGTCCAACTAGCCTTTTTTTGAACCTGATTTGATCGAAAATTGCAAAATTTATGGCTTCTTCATTTCTCCCACTAAATACGGCCCTAAACTAGTTAACTGCCACTAAATTTGGCAGTGTTTGCTAATTTTTTAGATCTTCCAAGCTAATCCACATTTTATTTTAAGTGGTAGTTAGCGAGTTAATTAAGTGCACTTAACGCATTAATCCACATTTACATTTGGAATAACACTAAAAAAACATGCTTAAGGTTAAATAAAACAAAATTAAGGTTTAAACTCCACTTCTCCTAGAGTTCCCACTGGTGGTCCTAGGAGATGGTTTTATGGACCGGAGCTGGCCCCTCTTTTCCCCCACCGTAACAATATTTTTAAAACAAATATAATCTGGCTCTGTAGTATCGTAAGGAATAACCGATAGCAGAGATGGTATGTGTTACGCGTGTTGTGGGGGAGGTCATAGGGTCGAACCACACCCTCTGCTCGGTCCTTAAACAAACATTTCAACTTGGGCGGGGGGGGGGGGAGCATGTGGCGGCCTCTGAGCTATCCATGTGTCGTGACCTCATTGGCCCAGCCAACACCAACCAAATTCGATGTCGACACTTGTTAACAGGTCATTGGCCCATTTGGGGAATATTCTGAGAATATTCCAAGGCATATTCCCTGAAATATACCTTTTGCTAAGTGGGTTGTATGGATGCATATTAAACATCCCTATCACACAATTTACCTATTTATCCAAGCGAACATATTGTGTTTATGGGATTATACGAAGACCTTTGTTTGTGTAACAAAGTGTGTCAGATTCATAACGACAAGCACTACACAGTCGTTCAGGTTCCGATCCAATATAAGCACTTTGATTTGTTAGCCTAAAACTGAACCCCTAATCAAATAAATCCTCCCCTACCTATCAATCATCCAAGATGCCTCAATGGCTCATAATTATTAATCATAAGAGTCATTGGTAAACATCCAACAAATGTGCCAAAGGGTAATTATAATAATAAAATAATTATCTTTCTGACTAAATATTACTAACTTTGGACCAATAATATCATTTACACCTTTGGTATATGTCTCCTTCCTCAACAATCTAAATTGGATTTTAATTTAAAATGTATTTCATGTTTCATGTTTCATGTTTCATGTTTCAGGTTTTTTGCTTAAATTTTTACTTCCTTATGGTTACAAACCATAAATTTCCTTTCTACTCACTATCCCTAGGTCACGAGATGTGGTTTACTATTTACAACTTTTTGCTCCACATGCATATGATAACATTGTACTTTCTCATCTACAATTGCAATTCACATTGCAATGTTGTTACCTACACAATTGTTCATGTTGCCAATAAGCTATTCATGCTTAATCCGATCAACAATGTTAGTCATAAATGTGCATTGTTTAAACAAATATTCACTTTCACAATCCTCTTAGTTTCATGCACACCACATTGTCATGCATAAAAGTATATAGAAATATTCATTCGTATGTAAATGTCAATAACAGTTAAGGTAATACAAACATATCAAACCAACACATGAAGTAACTACCATGATCACTTGTTTACAACTTGCAATAAGCTTTAATCAAAACCAATTCATGCATCTAAGTTTTTTTTTCTTTAAATAGATAGTCATGCAACACTAATCATTCACTACTACCAACCATCTATATATAGCAATGATAAGACTTAATCAACCACTAGTTATTACACTCAATTCTCACCACCTCACTCATTGTTTATATTTTTTTTTAACTTCTAAAGTGGTTCATTAAATTTCTTTTTAAAACACGTTGTTGTCCTCTTCATGAAAATTTCCCATATTTTACATCTCATCATTAATTTCACAGACCTTCATTATACACATTCATCATGAATTATGGTCATTAAATGTATCAATAATGTGTCATATATGCAAACGATGATGGTCAACTGTCACTTTCACTAGTGAGTACTCAGGTTTTTCATAAGTGCATATCATCAACATAGTTTTACAACATGGTTTATTACATACCACTCTTCAATGCTATTATAGGCATGAATCACATGTGTCATGTAGGAAGTAGGATACTACATATATCAAGAGGTAAATTGTTAGACTCATACCTTAGTTGATTTCCACAAGTAGCATACATCGATTTTTTTTTTCTGCTTAAAATTCCCAAACGTGTCAGTGTTGCAACCTTCAGCTCTGATACAACTTGTAACATCTGCCACAATACTCCTAGAATTACTACATCCTACATTCGACACACTATCGATTCACTTATAATATTAAAACTCATAACACAATTTTCATTTATGATTTGTAATGTGTTGTTATTATTACACACAGTATTTACATTTACCCACATGGGGTGTTAAATCTTGGAGTCAACCTTAGATTGGTTTCATGCTTATTTATACAACTCACTATTCATCATGTAACTATTAACCTTACCACATATATTTTTTACCCCATCCCTTAGATGTTTATGTGGGAAACACCACGTCTGCTCCAATTCATTTGGGCTTTCTCGAAGAGCAAGTGGAAATTTATTTTGTGGACATTTGTGTTGATCACTGCCATTGATATAGATCTAATCAAATGACCCATATCGTTGGCGGGATGGTTAGGGTTATACCCCACCCAAACCCTCCCTGCATCAATCATTTTGACTCCCATTTGCTTCTAGAGCTGCTCCATGTGACACGAAGGGTTATTGTTTGGGTTTTCTTGTTCCAATGCACTCAAAAGGTTTCTCATCTGGTTCTCTTACTTAAACATGCACCCGAGCTCATTGTATTCTCGTTCTTATCATGTAATGAAACTACAGTTACCAACACGTCTATAATCATTTTGAATATTTTTCATTTCTTGTGTTGTACTAATGCCTTCATTAAATTCAAGTTTTATTTGGTGGGACAGGTGGATAAGAAGTATGATTTCTGCCCATTCCTACACCGGGGTTCCTCACAACTCACTAAAATAGCCATGTTGATGTACCTTGAAACCTTAAGGGTTTTTCTTTTTTACCTTCCTGGTTATCTACTCTATAGTCTCGACGACCATTAGGTAAGAGATTAAAATAATGTTTCCATTTTTTATTTAGTTATCATTGAGATTTCACATCCTCTCTTAGAAATAAATGGTATTGTATCTTTCACTACATGGTACAAGAGTCCGAGAGGCACCCAAACTCAAACTCTCGAGAACGACAACTCTCTTTTTCCTAGATTTGTTGCTGAATTTTCTTTCTAAGTACTTGCTCCATTTCTTGAGTCTCTTTTGAACCGACTCCTTCTGGCTTGTTTTATTGATCTTTGGCACCATCTGCATATGAATTAGGAATTTTTCACTAGATAAGTGGGTTTGGCTTACCCAGGCCAAGTGAGTTGGGGCTTACCGTGACCCCCTCACCATTCGTCTACAATTTATCTTTTTCTCTTGAAAGATGTATGAGTATTCTTCTTAGTTGTAATCTGGTATATACTCACACTAGTTATACTTAACCCCCGATTGAGGAACTTTCCTAGGGTTTAAATTTTTACACTCAATTTACCATATAAGTTTTTTGAGGTGTGCGAACGACTATTCATGAGTTATATTCTATTATATTTTAAAATGCCTTCATTTTCCATGTATTGTTGATGAAATTTTCTAGGGGGATAATAATACAACGAGTCATACAAGAATTGTCCTATAATGCTGTACCTTTTGGCTTTTTAAAGAAACTTGGTACTGAATTTGAGTACCTATTTGTAATTATAGTTTTCCATTTTTTTCCCAAATGGTAGCATTTAATTCACATGGTTGTATTTTGTATTATCTTATTTCACACTGCGTTTAGTACTTGCTATGTTTTGTGTTTATATGTTGACATTAGTACTTATCTATATATTTGTTGGATTCTAGTTTTTAATTGCAATTTACAAATTCTTTCTGGGTTTAGATGTCCCTTCTTTTATTCAAATTTTATACCATTACTAGCTCTAGACTATTCGACCTGGTTTCCTCCCTCCAGGTAGAACTAGCCAAGGTCAACGAATAAGCACACACTTCCATGTGCAGAGCTCAATTCCCTTTAAATGAGCTTAATTTAACTAATTTAGGGATATTTCACTCTACCCTAATGTGTATTAATATTTGTAGAGTTTAATAAGTTTTCCTGTAACATTGCATCTTCTACTCCATATAATAACTTTAATTTCTTTGACTCATGTAATATACTATCTTTTTCATACAACACATTCTTGCAATGATTAGCAAAATTAATACTCATTCATATTAAGATGATATTGATGCAATCTTGTTCAGTCTAGCAAGGGTAATTCTTATTATTTCCTTGATTTAATCCAGAGATTTTTCTTGAACCACAATGACTTTTACCAAGTTTACTCATAAGAATCTAGGTTTTCTGATTATTTGTATAATATAATTTTCAATTTTTCTAGCGATTTTTACAATAGAATATCTAGATATTGTATCAATACTTTCACGTACATAGAGAATGATATCCTTACAAATCAATTCAATACACTGAGATGCATTATAGAGTATTATCTACTCACAACAACAATTACTTGAAAACATAGAATAATATATAATAATCAGTGTACATTATTTACTTGAATAACTCTATCAAGTGGATTTCTTGTAGAAATGAAATGCATATATGTTTTAACCTCTTTTGTTGAAGAATATTTCACCGCCCAACCTCGAGACACTGGCTATGACATCCAGTCTCTCTCCCAACCTCTTCTTCTCCAAACTGGAGTAATAAACTAGTCTGAGAATAAACTGGAGTAATAAAATAGTCTGAGCACCAAGACCCCAATTACATCTTAGACATTCACCCTTATAGAGTTAGATTTAGAAATCTCCATTGGTTTATTGTCCCGGCTCAGGAGTTTCCCTTGCCAACCCAAGCTTCAATGGCTTTTCTTTCTCTTCTTCTCTTGCTTCTTGATTCTTCAATCAAGGTTTACATAGATTACATAACTTGTAGTAACTCTCTAAAAGTTTATTTAACTAACTTCTTTCGAAGGTCGAAAGTTTAGATTCCAAGTTAATTGTAAAAGTGAAAAGTAAAACAATAACTTGCGTAACATAGTAATTCTTCAAAATGCTATAAAATGAGCCTCTACGGTTAATAATGAAAACTAAAATACATGATTTGTTTAATTTTAATTTGTATTACAATTTCATTACTTATATGTTTGGTTGTTAGTAAAATAAAATATAACCTTATGATGTAACATTTTATACGTATAAAATGATGAATATGACGACTAATTCTCGTATGCACAATATTGTATTGTTTTGTCATCACCCTACATTGAAAGTGTTTCCAATGATGGATTCACACATGAAAATAGGTTCTTGAAATTTCTAGGCTCACTGATACTTGCAGGTTCTATGCAACAATTGCAATGATCTGTATAGCTCCTCCACACACTACCCATATCCCTTCCCTGGCAACTTTTCCATCACTTTCATGCAAAGATTATAAAAATGGTGGTTGCACAAAGAAATTAATTTGGCTTACTAATATTTTTCTTTGGCACTGGCGGTGCAAATTACCCACATCAAAATAGTGAATACGGTCACCTTAAATTCAAGCACTCGATAGACAGCAAGCTACACAGGGCTTTACAAACAATGAAAACTGGGTCATTGTAAATTTGAGAGCTCGATGATAAGCCTAAATGAAAAAAAAGGTTTTACGTGCTCGAGGGATAGGATGAACAACTAGAAAAGGCAATAGCGTTTGAGCTCAAAAGCTTCTCTAACTCAAACCAAAGAAAATGAATTCTGGTACTTTTGCAAAGAGTCTTTAGAGTAATTTATAAAAAATATACAGCCAAGGCAAACTAATGAAGGAGTTGCAAATAATTTGACAAAGATTAAAATTGAAACCAAATAATTTGAAATTTCAATCTAACATTAAAAGAAAAAAAACTCAAAATAAAATTGTATATCAATCAACAATTTCTCATTTTGATGGAGCTTTCTAAAATTTTGCAGAGTTCTCCACATCACTTGTGTCATTGAAACTGCTCTTATACTCTGAAAATAATGAGAAATGTCCTCACTCAACTCTCTCTCAAGAGGAAGAGGAGAGAAAAAAGCTTTAAATAAGTTTGTGTCTTAAACTAATTTAGTATAGGATCACTTATATCATTTTCAAGTGTCCATTTATATTTAATGCATTTCTAACAATACTTCTAACAATACTTCTAACTAGTTTCCTAATTTAATTTCTAAATGACGTTTCCTATTATAACTAATAGATATCTATAACTCTAAATAATTAATTAAATATTAAAAAAAAGTCTAAATAATTAAATATTAATTTATATATCATATATCTAACAATACATTTTGAGTAGACCTAATAGTTAAGAGCATATTTTTATAGTGACCTTAAAATTAAATAATAGTTATATATATAACAATTTTTAAATTAATTTAAAAAATAAAAAATAAATATTTTATAGGGTAACTAATTATATTAAAATTATTTAATCTTTATTCCAAAATAAATAGCCATAATAAAATATAAAATTGTTTATATTCATTATTGTTTTAACCATTAAATGGCTACATTTCCCTAATATTGTTTTGTCATCACCCTACATTGAAAGATATAAAGATATACTTACAATTAAATCTGAATTGCCATGTTCCAATTGAAAGTGTTTCCAATGACGGATAAAGGTATATAGATATACTTACAATTAAATCTGAATTGCCATGTTCCATTTTGTGTATACTTATATCTCTTCATATTGCACCTTTTCCTTTCCAACCGTGGAAGTCAGTTTGACACGCGAGATGTACCAAATGGTCTCAAAGCATTAAGTCAAACATCCCAAGCCCGTCCCACAATATTATTCCTCCCTGTGTGCACTCATTCAACCCACAAAATTCTCTCCCGTCTGCCCAACGAACGAAGGATCTGTCAATGGTCCACGTTACAATTAATTTGAATTCAATTCAATATGCAGATCGATTGACCATCTCACATCTTAAAAAAAGCGCGTCTGCTTCGGCTGCTCGCCCTGTCCGTCTTGTATTTATAGAACAGATGATCTCTCAATGCGACGAAGAGTAATGTTTTGTATGCATCCACCAAATATTTGATCTGCATCCGCCAAATAAATTTTTCATAACTCTCACTACCGACCATCAATCATCTAACCGAACCGATCAATCAACCGATTAAAACGATGATGCCATTCCCCAAGAAAATGCTAAATGATGCGTCTGTTATTCTGGTTGCTCTGCTTATGTGGACGTTGTCGTTTAAAGCAGGCCCCTTACTTGTGTTTGCTGCTGGAACTCAACCCATCCAACACGTTCCAACTCCTCCAGGACCTCATCACAACCCCCTACTCGTGCTTGCTGACCTTCCAATTCCTTCACACCATCGTAACGTCCATTATTCCGTTGAGGCGTCAGCAGCAGCAGAACTTTCTACGTGCCCTCCAGCAGCACCTCAGTGCCCAAAACATGCTCCAACTCCTGGATGTTGCACTGCAAAATCAAAGGAGGAGGAGCAAGTGAAGGCTAACGGCAACGCGCAGTTACTGGTGCTTGCTGATCCTAAACCCATTCCCCATCTTCCATATCCTTCACACCAACGTAACGTTCATTCCTCCGTTGGGGTGTCAGCAGCAGGGGAACTTTCTATGTGCAGTCCTGCTGCACCTCAATGCCCACACAATGCTCCAACTCCTGGATGTTGCACTGCAAATTCAAAGGAGGCTAACGGCAAGGCTGACTTACTTAGGAGTTATGGGGGCTCCATTAATGCTGGAAAGCACGCGTCAGCACATCATATTTACATCGCAGTCGAAGGAGGCAGGTTTCAAGATTCACTAGCCGCTCACACTCAATCCTTTAAATGTACAAGGAAATTAATTGGCTCATGAACGAAACACAGTTTGTAACACCACAGAGATCCCCTCACTCTATGCATACATATAGATGTTGGCTCATCCCGTATTTCTTTCTTTCGATCAGGTACAGTATTGTTATAATAAATATCATTGTATCTATATCCATTGATCGTTTCATAGCATTAATAAAAATTGTATGAACTCTTTTAGCAACGCATAATTTATATTCCTGCTTTTGTTACTGGATCACTTTGAGGTGATTGTACCGGGGCACATAATCACAACTCTTGACTTGTCATTGCTAGTCATCAAGGCAGTCACCATCATATGGCTTTCATCGCCTTAATGAAAAGTGCTAGGTATACATGTTTTAAAGGTCTATCGAGAAGAGGGTTGCGAGGGAAATTTAATGTATAGTGATAGCCGAAGATAAAATTGTGTTCAACTTTTTAGAAGAGTTCTTAGTGGCTTTGGTCGATGTGAATGGAGTCTAATAATACAGATAGTGTAAATGTCATCAATTATGTACTAATAGAGATAGTTTAAAGTTTGTGATTGATTTATGTAATGTTATATAAACAAAGAAGGGATATATTTGACTTACAAAACAAAATATACATGTTTTTTTTTATGCATTGTAAAAAAATAAGATTTCCATTAATATATATCACAATTTTAATAACTCATGTGAACATGGAAAATTTTGCTAATCAATTATACTTAATATCAATATTTTCAACATCTTGCATAACTTCGCTATACTTTAATATATCTAGTTATGAAGATTCATTTTATTCTCAATTGTTTTCTAGGAATATTAACTTAATGACATAGAGTAAGGATGAGTAATACGTATTTCTATGTGGAGGTCAAGGTTCCCTTCACTATATGCATAAAAATAGCCATGTTTATTTCTTTGATCTAACAACAAAAGCATGTTCCAAAAATTATAAAACATCCACTAATGAAATAGTACATAACAATCAAATCACAACTTGGGTAAGCTAGAATGGGCAAGAAAAATTGAGAAAATTGATTTGTTATGTGACAATGACTTAAGATTTGTTATGACACCATTGAGTTCGACATATGCTTGGGTAAGCTAGAATGGGAAAGAGAAATTAAGAAAAATGATTTCTTATTGAAAAGTGACTTAAGTTATTCTTATGACACAATTGAGTTCAATGTATGCTTGACATTTTTTTTTTAGTCACGCAAGGCTTTTGTCACATAAAATAAAATATTATGAATTGTTACGCTCGTTAATGTGATTCCTAGTGATTAAAAAAAGAGGCCATCACAAACCAAGTAACAATCGTTCAAACACTGGTCAAGATTGAATGATGATTTTTATTATTTCATCCCGTGTATTTAATTTTGGTTGTTAAATAAAACAGCTGTCATCATTCGTGAAATAAGAGAAGATCCTATATTATATTAAATATAGAAAATTCATCTATCTGTGTAGCAATAATGAGAATAAATATATCCAGTGGGATTTTCTACCCATACAATCTTCCATAGACCTCCAAGAACACGCCCACATAGAAAAGTATATCGATGGTCTCGAGTAATGGTCAAAGATAAATGCTTATAACTCGTAGAAAAACTACATACAAATCATAATAACATGTGGTAAACTGAACAATAAACAAACAAACATTATTCTTTTGGGTTTGTGGAAAAATATGAAAACCCAAATAGAGAAACACATGATGCTATCCCATGACAAAAATAATGATGAAAACTTGTTTATACAACATCTAAAAAAACTAAAAAATCCCATCTTCTTGACATTGTTCCTTCCTCAGCTTCAATGCGAATAGATGGCAAGCATCCATGCTCAGTCGTATTGTTGCTACCAAATCCACGAAGACAACAATGCCTTGCATACAAGTAACTTGTCTCATGGCTATTTGTACAATGAACTTGGTTCATTGACGTTCTTCTTGAAAAATAGAACTCATAAAAAAGCCTATATAAATATTATATGGAACTAGCTGAAAGAAAAATCCCCACTGTTGCGAGGACTTGTAATAAAAGAATTGACAGATGAACACCTTGACCAACCATTACCCATGTCAATCAGAAACTTCCCTCCATTTTTGGCACTAATCATTAATTATGCAAGTAATTTCAATTACCAAGAGGTGCAAAGAAATCTAGTGATGTCCTCTCCACAGTATCCAATAAACTAAGGGTTCTGTTAGCACTGCATTTTTTTCAAAAAATTTCAAAGTCTGGCCATCATTTTAAGTTGTGTCTGTGATCCTCTCTTGTCTTCTAACCTATGGTTGAAGGTCCTGGAGGGTTAAAATGTATTAGTTTTTTTTATCATTTTTAAACCAAAATCTTAAAGAATTTTTAGTCCAATAGTTTGTTTGTGTCATAGAGTTATTAGGGTAAATATTCTTTAAATAAGTCTTTTAACTACTTTGAGTATTTAAGGTCATAGCTTTAGCTTGATAAGTCTTATTTATTCACCATGATAATTTCTTTCCAAGGCTAAGGACGAAATTTCAGAGTCATCAGTTGTGTTAGGAATTTTCCGTAATACCTACCTTCTCCAGAAAATATGGTTTTACAAGAAAATCAAGTAGCTATTACATGCAAAATTGGTACAAGGAGACAAAATAAGCATTACTTAGGTGAAACAAGCACTGCTCTTTGAATATTGAAGGTCTTTTGGAACAAGATATGTCATTCATCTGAAAGGTGGTTATTTCTCATTGGAGGATTAATTAAGAAAAAAAGGTTGGCTATTTATTTGCTAAGGCTACTGAAATCTATTGCTACTCATTAAAGGGTAAATGTATTAAAGTGAAGTATGAGTAGAAATTGTTAAAAAATGTGATGGAGTTTGATGAAATGAGTTGGCAACAGATTTAAATCATTTTTATTTTTGTGACATTCCCTCTCACCAATATTTAGGGCATGCATAGCTCTGTCTCCGTTTAGTCTTGAGACAGCTACAACAAAACAATTTTTTTAACCGAGTTCCAACAGTCAAGGCTTTGTGGAAGGTTGTTTTTCCTTGTTTTACAGGTGTGCATTAATGGTCATTTTATTTTTTAACAGAATGTGGAAGCATGTAAAGGCTCACAAGGACGATTTTCGTTTAGTTTCTACAGAAATCAGATTATTTTTCTGTGAATGGTGGGGTGAAAGAGAACAGATAGTTGCTACTTTAGAGTTTGATCGAATGCAAAAGTAAAAGGGGTTTATTGTTAAGTCAAATGCAAGAAATAAGGCATTTATTGTGAAGGGTACAATTGAAATTATGCTAGAGAGAAGCTCCAAGGTTCAACTGTCAGATAGAACAGTTGTTCAATTAGATGTGGACTTTTGACAGTGCATACTGCAAAAACTCAAAGGGATGACTTCAGGAGAATTAAGATGTTTAGTTTTTTGCATATAAAGAATAACTTAATGAATTCCATACATATGATGGAGAGGAAAATCCTTCCCACAAGATTTTGCTTGATCCTAATAATTACTAATCAATTAAAAGTGATTTGATCTTTGTTGGGTTTGTCGGAATAAGAGACCCTCCACGCGAAGATGTCCATAGAGAAATTAGTGATTGTAGAGAAGCTAGAATTTGTGTGTTGGTTATTATATATGATTACAAGAATAAAACAGAATCCATATGTCATGACATTGTGAAAATGAACCAAGGAAGAAGAAGTTTCAGCAGAAAAAGCAAGTGCAGAAAATAAAGTCAAACAAAAGTGTAACCAAGGGTGAAGCTATAAGGATTTTTTATTCTATATTAGATCTCTGATGATTGAATATAAAGAACCTTGAAAATTTGAAGAATCAAATCAATTTTGGCTTATACACATTACTTTCAGATATAGCTACCCTTTTCGGAAAAACTAGCTATTATTTGGGGATTTTGTATAAGGAGGAGAAAAGGTTTCTTTTCGGTTTTTATTTCAAAACAATGACACTAAATGATGATAAAGTGAGTGAAACCTTAGTGGTAATGGTATTTACCTGAGTTTCATCTAGTCAAGCTATCTTCCAGATGTCAGTTTCAGTTGGTTATTCCTACACTTTTGCAGCTAAAGGTCTAGGTGTCTTTTTTACCTGGCAGTTGCACTTTTTGTGGAGGCATTTTTCCAGAAAAAGAGGAGCACCCAACCACCTCAACTCAGCCATTTCGAGATCCATACTGTTATGTTCTGTCTTCATTTATATTTCAGTCTACTTTTTTTTATGTTTAAGATAAGCCCTATTATATGTAGAGGATTGTAATCAAGTCCCTGAAACAAAATTTCACTTTTTATGCAGGATTTAACATAACTTCTTTTTTGTATATATGCTATGCAAAGTAATGAAGAAAGAGGGGATTTGGTTGATTTCACAGTGGCTGTGTGCCCTATTTTTGTTCTCATATATTTTGATCAAGGCATTCTTTTGAGAATATAATATATCCAGATGCACAATTGAGGACTCACAAAATGTGTGATGTGTGTATTGTTTTCCCTTCTATTTTTATATACCTTATCTATATTTCTAGATTCATCATAAAACGTTGTATCTTATTTTTTTATTAATTTTGTGAACCTCCAAGACATATGGATTTGTATTTGTAAGTCTTGTTTAAATCTTTCCTGATTCTTTATGAATTGAAGATGGTTCATAAGCATTACTTGGGGTAGAATTAAATCATGTATCATGATCTTGTTAGTATTTTTATCTGGCATGCATGCTAATATGTTTTTTCAGTCTTGATCAATAAAGCCTTCCTAATTCATGAAGTCATGTTAGTTGGAAGCATTCCTTGTAATGGGATTTTAAATGTAGAGTGATATTCTTGTAAGTCCTTTAAAAGCATTCTTTCAGTATACATTTCAGATCTAGAATTTGTGTCACCCTTTTCTCTTAGAAATGGGCTTCTATTTTACATATCCACTATTTATCTTCCATTCTTCTAACCATCAGGCTACAAAATCAACCTTCCTACCACACCATGTATCAGTGACCTCATATGTTTGATAGATTCTTATATGCTCAAAACCCTTTTAGTGTGTGTGAGTTTCAACCACTTTCCAAAAAATCATTCAAATTATAAGAAAACCCCTTGAGCTTAATATGTGTCTGGTCAGGAACTTGTCACAATCCAAGTGCTAGTTCCAGTTCTAATAGGTTCAACTATTTTTCAATAATTTTCCTGGTTTCAAGTGGTTTTGTTTAATTTTAGTTACATCTCAATTTTTAACTACATGGAATTAATTTTAATGATTATTTTATATTAGTTTTGTTGTTTCATTATCTATTTGTTTATTTTTTTCAACAATATTTCCTATTGCATATAATATAAATTATTTGTATTTGTATGAATTTCTTGAGTTCCATGTTCCTTTTTTTTTGTAATTTTTTGTCAAATTTTTCTCATCCTTCCTCTAAATTTTTCTTGCATTTCCTCTATTATTGTCAATTTCGTTCCTTTTCTAGATCTAAATCTCTAATTTCCAATGTTTGTTGTGAATTATTATGTAATTTTCACACTCTGATATTTCTCTCTGCATGAGTGCTCCCAATTATTTTCTCTACATTCGAATTTAGTATATTTTATTTTTTTGGTTGAAATCATATCCTCGATTGAGCTATAAGCTCTATTGAGCAACTAAGACATATAATTTTACATAAATATCATTAATAAATTAGGTATGTGATTGGTGGGCAATTAATTTTCAAATGGCCCGTTCGAGTTGTTGGTTAACCACCTACATAGCTTGATTGAGGGTTTTTTAAAGCTAGATAAAGTTAATTTAATTTCAAAATCAAGTGCTCAATTAAGTTTTTTGAGCACTCGATCAAACTTGTGAGGCCTTAAAAATCACATCTTTATAATCCCCCCCACAGATTTCAATGCAACTCTATTTTGTACCCTAGTGGATTTACGAAAAAAAAGGTCATTAAGTGGGGCAGTTGATCATGTTGGATTGAAAAGATAATCCTCTATCGAATGGCATATGAGTTTGACACTTTTGAATTCATATGATATTTTTCATCTAATTTCTTTTAATTGGAATGCTTGATATATTTTTGCACAATTTCAAAGGGGTTGAACAAAACATCAATATCATAAAATTTCAAAAAATACCACTATCCTCGTTTACGGGTCCTCTTCAAAATGGTACACTTGGTTTTTCAAATTATTTAAAGAGTTGAAAAATTATTACGTGAACACTTGTGTCTCCAAAATGCAATTGAAATGTTACTGCACCAAATTCGAAGGATAATAAAAATATGTAATTTTGCATAAAATAAATAATTTTAATATGAAAAACTTATTTATCTTTGGGTAAATCATTCTCATATATCTATTTTAAAAGTAATTCATTTAGGCTAATTTATTATACATTAAAACACACATACCTCTTAATATGTGCAAAAATTTTCAAGGACAGGTATTGCTTTTACTAGAAAATTGAGAGATTATACAACACTATTTTTTTTTTAAATAGTATCATTAGGACAACAACATAAGTCTCGCCATACCTTATTTTTACTTTGAATCAAAATTCACAATGCTTGTATGAAATTATTGTGGTTGAATTCAATAAAAGAGGAATAACTTGAAATTTCACTAAATTCAATAAAAGAGGAAAAAATGTAACCCATATTCATGCATTCACCCCTAAGCAACACCATATGCATTCATATAGGGGGATATTTATTAATGAAAAAATGAAATAATATATTGAGCATATAATATGGAGTAAATGGTTTTTATATTGGGAGGTATATAAAATGAGCTCAAAATTAATGAAAAAATATAAAGGGGTATAAAAAATGTTATTGAAAAAGCAGACACCTACAATATCTATTCAACGTAGGGGTTTTCTAAATTGGGAAGATGTATTGGGTTCATATTTGTAAGGGGTTAAATAATCTTATTTCTAGAGGCATTTTCCAATATTCAGTAAAAGTAAGGGTAGTTTTTAGTATGTCATGAACATGCATTATCTGTCATAAGTTCATTGAGTGAAGCCATCGGTCCTCAACTTTAACAAGAGATGGGAAAAACACTTCATCATATTAAACATGTCCTTCAAACCCTCTAGTGGCACAAACTACGTTCCAACTTGGATACATTTTTATTTGCAATGAATTGGGTCCAATATATAGGCTTGATAATTAATGATAAAGGTGTGCAAATTTATCTCACTACAATTGAAGTCATTCAAGATTGGCCAGCCTTGACAACTCTAATAGAGCTTCACAACTTTTTTGCATATCCAGTTTTTATCAAAGGTTCGTGTTGGGATTCTCTCATATCACTTGGCCTTTGAGTCAAGTTAGCATGGGAAGAGCGAAAAAAAAGAAGAATTTATTTTTTTCCAAGGAAAAATCGAAGGAATTTGTTAAGCTAAAACATAACTTTTCCTTTGTGCCTCTACTCACTTGACCAGACCTGCAACAAATATTTGAAATTACAGAAGTACCGCCAATTATGATTTTTTTTCATTTCTCACTGAGAAATGGCATCCAATAGTGAACAAGAATGGATCATTATATATTTTTTCATCTATCTCGATGTATTCGGAGTGGAAAAATTGGAGGAATCGACCTAGAGCATTGTTTTTACCAGTGGGACCTAGTTTTGTAAGTAGGGTTTGAAAATTTTCAAGAGTGTTTATAGGTATTGAACGATGTTTTTGGGAAATAAAATTTTCAAATTATTTTCCACACAATTTCATACTATTCTACACAAATTCCTTTCCAACAAGGCAAGAAGCGCCTCAATTAG
This sequence comes from Pinus albicaulis, assembly GCA_034641835.2. Classification (NCBI taxonomy): domain Eukaryota; kingdom Viridiplantae; phylum Streptophyta; class Pinopsida; order Pinales; family Pinaceae; genus Pinus; species Pinus albicaulis. The sequence goes on from CM076569.1 coordinate 796,795,619, forward strand.
AGTCTATATGTGAAAGTTGTGCCACTCTGAATTTAACCTTCTTGTTTTCACCACCATGGTTGAAGACGATGCCAATTAAAACCCTATTTTTAATGGAAAAGGGGCTATGAACATGATTATTATGTACAAGACTCTAGAATATTTTATATTTTGATTATGGTTAATATTTGAGGTAGTCAAACCTAGCCACTTATAAGATATCGGGACGCGTTAGAATCAGGTGACTAGGAGGCTAAGGTATTTAATTATTTCAAGTGACTTTGTTCCTTAGATTATAAAAAGTAGCCCAAAAGGCTAGGATATAGAGCACTCATAGATGATTTGTGCACTATAGAATCCCATGGACCACAGGTGATACTTTGTTGTACTCACAACCATATTTCCAGATAGAGAAGGAGAGTAGAGCGACCTAACCTTCATGTGGAGTTTTTATCATAAAATGGTTTCCTAGAAAAAATATTATGTTAAATGTGTGTCTCATATTTTGTTTTTATTTTCTATTTTCTACTTAAATTTCATTTGCATGCATGCACTATTTACAATAAAATCTACAGATAGAAATATAAGAAAATTTTAGTAATGTAGAATTTCATATTTTAAATATCATATTGTAATATATGTTGTGATGAATGATCAAGTGTAATATCTAATATACCTATAGATTTCAAAACTAATGCATAGAATCACATAACATGATAGAGGCACGAAAAAGGAATAACAAGGTAGCTCTTGAAATAATACCACAGTCTTTATTATTAGGGAGAGATGAGAATTTTATAAACAATGCAATCATTCTCCTAATTTTTCATTTGTAGTTACCAAAGATATTTTCATGAAATCAAATACATAATTATATAACGCAAATACATTGGGATGTTTCCTTCTTTCCTAGATTTTTAGATGTTTCCCTCTTTTCTACTCTTAAATGTTTCCAAGGAAAGAGTGCCCTTTTTCTTGGTTTCCCAGTCAATGAGAAGTTGTTGATTTACGTGTATTCCTTTGTTACCCAATTCCTACGTGTTTAGAGTAGGTAGCATCCCGACTTCCTCTACCAAATGAAGTAAAGTGTGTTGCAATGTTAGATTGTAGTCATTCAAAGAGCTACTATTAGGTCCCTATATTACTAGTATAGTCCCTTATTGTTGTTAGTGTAACCCCCTTATTGTTATTATTGTACCCCTGTAACCCCCATATTGTTATTATTGTGCCCTTAAATTATTATTGTTAGGTCGGCTAGGATTACATTGTGGCCCCACTAACATTACATTGTGGCCCCATGGACTCCTATATATAGAAAGGAGGTTTTGTAATTTGTATCATCTAAGAATTGTTCATTCATGTAATGTATTGGAGGTTTCCCCCTTGAAATGGCTTATTTCTAAGCCGTTTATATCTCTTTTCTTCTATTTTTGGAGCTGGTTTCACAACATTTGGTATGAGAGGTTTGGATTCTAGGGTTTCGCTACCCCAAACACGTCATCGTAGAATTTTTGCTGGATATATAATGTATGGAAGTTAGGTCTTTTTGCAGGCTCCTGAATTTAACTTAAACAGGTCATCGTGGAATTTTAGCTATAACTTTGTTTCTACAAAGGTGCAGAAGCTGAAATTTTTAGGGAGTGAAGAATAACTCCTAAGGAAGATCTTCACAAAATTTCAAAGCTTGGTTTGAAATATTTTCGGAGATATGGTCTGTGGAAGTTAGGTCTTTTGCACGCTCCGAAATTTCATCTCAAAGAGGTGATCATGGAAAAATCTTCATAACTCTCTCTGAGCATCGGATTGGAATTCTGTAAAAAGTGGCCGCAAGTACATGGGATGTAGTTTTCTCTATATCAATTTCAGATCCAAAGGAGGAAGCAGTGACACATGGCCAGTTGTACAAGTTTTCTCTACTGAACCAATCCATAATTAGGTCATCATAGGAGATTGGGCATAACTTTGTCTTCAAGAATTCAAATCAGGTCAATCATGTGGTATTCGAAAGAAGATTTAGAGGGCTACTTTAGGGCCAAATTTCAGGTATTGAAGATCAAAAATCACAGAGATAAATCAGTTTCAATATCGAGCTCCTCAAAATCAAGAAAAATGTGTGTATTGCTTTTCAAATTGCATAAGTCTTTTTTGAAAAATCAGTTCTAGGTGATTTGAAAGGCCTATTGAGCATAGATATTAGTATTGGGTTCTAAAATGCCTCCTAAAAGTAATTCAACACCCATTAAGCCTTCAGAAGGCTCTACTATGACTCATCAAGACGAAGAAATGCAATATGAGATATCAAAAGTCCATGAGCGAGTGCACCAAATTTCACTATCGCAAAGAGTAACAAAAATGAAATGGATGGTTTGAAGGCTAAGATGGATGGCATGGAAGTTGGCATGGAAACTAAGATGGATGACATAGAAGTTAATATTGATGAAAGAATGGAAAACATGAAGAATGATCTAAAATTAGACATCGGAAGTTTGACAAAGTTGATAAAACAAATGTTTCCTAATGGTGAAAAGATAGTAGAGGAAACTCATGATGAGAACAAAATAATTGTTAATCATCATTTCATAAAATCTAATGTTGGTTGGAATGGATATGAAGAAGTTTGATGGAAAGGATCCTGTAACATGGATACTATAGATGGAGCAATATTTTGATCTCAATAATGTGCAAAACAGACAAAAGGTATGCATTGCAACTTTACATTTAGAACAAAATATATTTGTATGGTATCAATGCCTTTCCTCCCGTAAAAAAATTGTCACTTGGTCAATTTTTACGGAGGAAATAATAGCACATTATGAGGATACAAAGAGCAACACCTTCTTTATCCAATTGATAAATCTCAAACAAAAGGGTTTAGTGGGGGATGTCACACCTCCCCTTTTCACTTTCCCAATTTTATTTTATTTTTCTATACGATTAACTTCCCACAGAGGTATTATATCGTCACATTTAGATTTTTAGTTATTTAATACACCTGTCATGTCCACATATCAGTATATACCAGTCTCTAACTCCAGTGCAAGTTTAATGATGTACTGTTATTGCTCTTTTTATTATAATTTCCGCATTCCATTTTATTATTTTCAATACATCTAAACTAACCATTAAGTCTAGCTGTAAGGGTATTATGAGTACCTTTGAGAACTTAATGCTCCTCTTGAGTGGGTATTATAATTGGTTACTTGGCATACAATCACTTTCACTATCTTGTAATAATCCATATCGACATGTATGAACATCATGTTGTCTCCTTAGGACCTAAACATATATATCATCTACATTATAATAGTATCCCCATTACCCTCTCCCTAATATCATAGGGAACCGATCAATTCGATATATATGTATACCACTGTATGATTTCTTTTACACATAGTTACGTTTGGTAAGGGTTTTTCCTTCTTGGACTTACCACATCGTTCTATCTGACTCTATGTTGGTGCTTAATACTTATACCCTTATGCATCGTTCGCAACACCAACTTGACGTACTATCGTCTTGTTTAGGGTTTGATGCCATTCAAATTGATATGAGGATTTTGTACCTTGTATTTATGGTTCGATTTCACACGTTGACACTGTGTAGCACGCTAGTGTTTGATATTAATTCCGGTTTGCTTTGTGTTTGTTCTATGCTACTGGTTAAATCTGCAACCGGGATATGGAGTACCTCACCCTTTATTGCTCCCATCAACTCAATCTGAATGATACGATGTATTAAAATTGCACATTAAAACTTAATCTTTTCGGGATTTCATGTGGAGTTACGAGGCTTACCATCTTCCAATGCTCGGAATTTGGGCATCGTCAGCCACATGTATGGTGGTGATTGTCCGGGGTTAGGGTTTCACATGCGTATAACCCTTTTTCATTCAACACAGGACTTCATTTTCGTTTTTCGTAATGAGGGCTTCCCACAGAGCGGCTCTAGAGTTCATTTGTTCCATTTTGCTATGCTGCTGCACCAGAGAAATCGTACATATGGATCGCTCCTCATACCTCCTGAAGCTAAGTGAGAATTTTTTCGTCTCATCCTTCGACTCAGGTAACGATCGTTCGTCCCATGCAACTTCCCAATCCTCCTATCTCTGCGTTTTAGTTATATCAGTGTATATTTTTGTTCAGAGTTGGAGTTTAATGATTTGGAAAGATTAATACTTCGTAACCCCTCTCTTTTATACATATCTTCATTGCTATTACTTCAATTATATAGAGCTCATCGTATGGTGTACTGAAGTTTGAGTTTGATTTAATATCATACTCACTCTCGCTTCGGTGAGTTACAGTAAGAGTTGGTGACTTAGGCGCTTATCCGTATTGGACTCCTTCAACGTGATTTGGATTCGTTGCAAGGTTCTTCCGAGGAGGTATGCGTAACCTTTCCATTGCCATTCCCTCTGTATTTCTATATTTCAATTTTTCGCAAGTTTTAATGGCCTGGCATATTTGCTTGTTCCAATGTCTACATTGCCCAAGCTTCCTGAATACATCGTTAGGTAAGCTGGATTATATTTGGTTTCATTTTTTTTTTGTAGTTTAACCTCCCGTTCAGGTTGTAGCTATTATTCTGGTTTATTTTCCCTCATGTATTCGATCTTTTGGTTCGTTGCAGGTATGTGACGTCTATCATACTATCTACCAATCATTTGGCTGACATGCGTTTAGTTTAACTACTAATCTCTCTTCTCTCCTACGCACAGGTTGGTGCCTCGTAAAATTCCCTCAGAGGGAATGATAATTTAATTTACCCTCTTTAATTCCTTATCTCCTACCGGAGAATTTTTGGAGATCAGAGTTATAAGTTTGTAATAATTTCTTTTAAACAATACTGTGGTTGACTTCTCCTGCGAGGGAAGAGAATATATTTGTTTTTGATTCTGGAACCGAATTTCCTGTTGTGAAACTTTTATATGTGTAAATGAACGTACATAACTCAATTCTCTCTCTCATAAATTTCAGTGAAAACGTTAAGTATAATAGCTTGTAGTTCCTCATCTATACAGGTCGTATTCCTCAATTTTTTTTTATAATACTAAATTGTTAGAACTCTTATTCTGGTATGGCATCGTCTGCTAAATTTTTTACAGATGTATAGAGTTCCTATCCTTAGAGAACATAACTTCGATTATTGTTAGTCTAATCTAACTGAATGAACTCCATTATTTTATTCTCCCGGCATAATATTCCCAGTTATTTCATTGGGTAGTTTGAGTAACCTGAGTAATAATTTTACATTTAAACAAAATGTTACAGTAGTGCCATGCATGTAACTGAGGAATTAAATTGTTACATTTATAAGCAAGTCTAGCTAATTTTGTTTCTTTTGACGTACTGGTTTTATTCCCATTCATTTAGGTATCACTCTGTAGATAATTTATTGCATGTCCTGGTAATGTCTATATATATATATATATATATACACAGATATTTTATGGTCTAATTTTATCTTGCTTATACTACCGGAATAGATCTAAAAATCTGATCATAATAACTATAAGAGTATTCTGAAATTTCTCTTATATATTTGCTTCATTTTTAATTTACTATGGGCACTTGCACCATTATTTCTCATGACATGTTGACTGATAAAAATTGAATTTTTACATTCTGGAATGTGTTTCTGCTCTACTTCCATTATGCATAGTTAACAGATTTTTTTATAATCCTTATGTCAGGTTCAGTTACTTGATTTCTAACTCAACTTACAAGTCATTAGATCCTGCTGTTAGCCATTGTAACATACATCTCATACTGCTTTTCACTAGGTATACATGTTAGAATAAATTTACTAAAACAGAAGCATATTAAAGTTAAGCCATTGAATTTATTTTGGAAATTATGTATTCTCAGATTTAAGCCAATTATGGTTTAGAGATTCTGATGAATTCTTTCTCATACATATGATTCCTACAACTCTACAGAAATTGAGGACTAGCTATGATGACGTTTCTGTTAATTGTATGGAATAGTATCACACACCTCATGCATATATAAAAATTTCCATGCATCATAAAAATCTACTTCCATAATTCATAATATCAGATCACACATTTATATGTAGCCAATTCATACCACAGTAAGTAAAAACATCAATTAATTTAAATGCATACCACTCATGCAGTCGACCAACCTCCCAACCTTAGAGTCCTTCTGTCTCCCAGAACTCACCCCCGAGCTGAGGTCACCTCCACCACAGACCAACCACTAATCTGTTTAGGAGCAGCTTATTTAAGCTATTGTTCCCCAAAGCCTGTTTCTAATTCTGCGTCCAGAATATCAGGATGCTTTTCTTCCTGTTTTCCTAGGCTTCCCATTTTAGGGATTATTTAAAGCTGTTTTATGCTTTTCCTCAGCTTTGCCAGCTTTTTACCTCTTCCCAACTACCGTCCTCATCATTGGGGAAATTTATATTCTTCTTCAAGAATTTAAATTAGAATTAATTTCTTTCAAGGATTTTTGAAAGATTGTGGGGAAATATTTGCCTCATCCATCCACATGGATTTAGCAAGTGATCTCATAAATCTCATTTTGGTCAATCTGCACACAATCATTTTATTCATTTCCTCAAATTAAATATTTAATCACATTCACAAAATACTTATCCTTTGGGGTCCACTCCCCTTAGGATTAAAGTTCAAATGTCTAGCTTTGAAATTCAAACACATAAATTGGGGGTGTTACATATTCCCCCTATGAAAATAAACACCATCCTCGGTGTTATTATTCAAATACTAGAGTTCACTTTTCAAACAAAAATGGATATCTTTCCATCATTTCAGCTTCTCTTTCCCAGATAGCTTCTTCAGTAGTAAAGTGCTTCCACTGCACCTTTACTCTCGCTACTGTTCTGTTTCTCAATTCAATTTCTTCCCGCTCCAATATTTGAAGCGGTTCTGGCAGAAACTCCCCTTCTGGTTCCACCTGTACAACATTCCAATCAACTATGTGAGAAGCATCATGCACATATCTTTTTAACAACGAAACATGAAACACATCATGAACTCTAACATGGGGTGGTAAGGCCAGCTTATAAGCCACTGGTCCCACCCTTTCTAATACTTCAAAAGGACCAAAATATCTAGGAGCCAGTTTTGCACAACTTCCAGCATAGAGAGTGCTCTTTTTGGGTTTAATACGCAAATACACATGCTCCCCCACTTTAAATTCTCGGTGCACTCTTTTCTTATCAGCATAGTTCTTCTGGCGATCTTGTGCTGTCTTGATGTTTCTTTGTATCTGTTTAACAATTATTTCCATCTCTTGTAAAGCATCTGGTCCCAACATTAGTTTATCTTCTGGCTGACTCCAGCTCAAAGGAGTATGACACTTCCTTCCATACAGTGCCTCAAACGGACTCATTTTGATGGAGGATTGGTAGCTGTTATTATAGGCAAATTCAGCTAAATGCAAGTAATCTTCCCACTTTGATGGTCTATCCATCACATACATTCTCAGCATGTCCTCCAAAATTTTATTAGTTCTTTCCGTTTGACCATCGGTCTGAGGGTGGTAAGCAGTACTAAAATTCAATTTAGTGCCCATACCTCCAAATAGCCCTTTCCAAAAGGCGGCTGTAAACTTAGCATCTCGGTCAGAAACAATCACCTTTGGCACTCCATGGAGCCTTACTACCTCTTTCAGGAACACATTCGCTACTTGAGCTGTCCCAAAGGTAGATTTCACTGGTATAAAATGTGCAGCTTTTGTTAAAGTGTTCACTACCACCATTACTGAATCATGTTGATGTTTGGTTCTGGGTAATCCTGTTATGAAATCCATGGAAACGTTGTCCCACTTCCATTCTACTATTGGTAAAGGGTTTAAAAGACCCGTCGGATGCTGATGCTCAACTTTGACTAGTTGACATTCCATGCATCTACTTAAATATTCTGCTACATCTCTCTTCATTCCTGGCCAGAATAGCTTCTTTTTCAAGGCTGTTAACATTTTCTGATATCCTGGATGTCCTACATATGGCTGTTTGTGATATTCATCCAAAATTTCTCTTTTCAAGGACTCCTCATTTGGAATATACAATCTGTCCTTATAGCAGGTCAGTCCCTTTTGGTTTTGAGTGAAATCAGTTTTCTCCTTTTTCTGAATTTTTACCAGGAGTGTTTCATAATTGGGATCTTGGGTTGCTGCCTTTTCCACCAAATCTTCCACATCGATCTGAGCACTACTTCCGATGCTATTGATAATCTGACAAGCATTTCTACTCAATGCATCAACAATTTTATTTTCTTTCCCCCTGATATGTTTTATGTCCATGTCAAATTCACTTAGGAAAGACAGCCATCTAGCTTGTCTAGCATTCAAATCTGTTTGGGAAAATAAATATTTGAGACTAATATGATCAGTCATCAATGTAAATTTTTTTCCAAGAAGATAGTGCCGCCACATTTTCAAAGCATGGATAACAGCTCTTAATTCTAAATCATAGGCACTATAATTCTGTTCATGTATCTTCAGTTTCCTAGATTCATAGGCAATAAAATAATTTTCCTGCAAAAGAACTCCTCCCAATCCCTCTCTACAGGCGTCCGTACATACCACAAATTCTTTATCAGAATCTGCAATCTTCAGTATAGGGGATGTAGTAAGTTTCAGTTTTAATTGGTCAAAAATGTTTTGGCATTTTTCAGTCCACTCAAATTTAACACCTTTCCTTTGTAATGACGTGATGGGATGTGCTATGGCAGAAAACCTCTCTACAAATCTGCGATAATAGCCTGCAATCCCCATGAATGATCTCACTGCTGAAACATCAGTTGGTACAGGCCATTCTTTTATAGCCTTTATCTTTTCAGGGTCAACAACAAGGCCTTGTTCAGAAATAATATGACCCAAATATTGGATCTTATCTTTATAAAACTCACATTTGCTAAACTTGGCATATAGCTGATTTTCCTTTAGAGTTTGCAATACTATCCTCAAGTGTTCTTTATGTTCCTCCTCACTTTTTGAATATACTAAGATATCATCTATGAACACAAGGAAAAATTTATCCAAGTACTTGTTTAACACACTGTTCATTAGGCACATAAATGTGGCAGGGGCATTTGTCAATCCAAAAGGTAGGACTACAAATTCGTAGTGACCATACCTGGTTCGAAAGGTTGTTTTGCTGATGTCTTCTTCCTTGATTCTGAGCTGGTGATAACCAGTTCTTAAGTCAATCTTCGAAAAGACTGAAGCTCCTCTCACTTGGTCAAAAAGATCATCAATTCGAGGTAAATGGTATCTATTTTTAATGGTCAACTTATTCAGTTGGCGATAATCAATGCACATCCTAAAAGTTCCATCTTTCTTTTTCACGAACAGCACCGGTGCTCCCCATGGTGACACACTCGGTCTGATATACCCTTTATCTAACAGTTCTTGCAACTGCATTTTCAGTTCCATCAATTCAGGGGGACTCATTCAATAAGGCGCTCGGGAGACAGGTGTTGCTCCCGGCACCAGATCGATTGAAAAATCAATCTCTCTTTTGGGGGGGAAGATCAGGGATTTCCTTTGGAAAGACTTCCTTAAATTCTCTTATTACTGGTACAACATCCAGTAATTCCTCCTCAGTTTTCTGTTCTGTTTCTTCCACATGCACTGCATAAACTTGGTATCCTTTTCTAGCTGTTCTTTTTAATTGCAATGCTGAAATTTGTCTTACAGAAATAGGTTTTTGTTTCCCTTTGAGAATAAAAGGTTTCCCTTCCTCATCTACACAATGCAAAGTCTTATCCCAGTAGTTCATCAAGGCTTTCTTCTTTTCCAGCCAGTCCATTCCTATCAGTAGATCATATGAACCTAAGGGCAGAATGTTCAAATTTACCTCTGTTTGAAACTCATTTAATTTGATTTCTGTTCAAGGAAGTTTATGTGTTACCTTTCTCTTGGTTCCAGTGGCCAGCTGTACCAACCATGACTGTTGAAATTTTTCATTTTTTAAGTTACATTTTTCTACAATATTTGGACTAATGTAACTCAAAGAGGCACTCGGATCAATCAGAACAGTAACAGATAGGTCAGAAATCTTACCCTCCATTTCCACCATGGTTGCTTGATGTTCTGCTTGCCGATTTTCCAAGGCTGCACTGATAGTTGGTATATTTCTGGCTATATCATTTACTGTTGTCGCTTCTCGATCTCTCATGATCATATGAATGTTTCGATGAGGACAGTCCCTCAAAAGATGGGGTTCTCCATAGCCCCGACATCTTAGGGGTTCTCTCATTTTGACTGTCCCTTCCTTTTTACTGTCCCCATCTATTTGTTTGGAAGCTACTTGGGACTGAGCAGTTTGAATTTCTTTGGGTTTATTAAACTTTTTCCGCTGGTGATCTCTGCCAAAATTTTTCAAATAGGCTGGTTTCTGTTTCCTCCCTTTGAACTCATTCTTATTTACCCAGCTTTTCCCTTGTTCAGTTTTTCCTTTGAACTGTTGGTAACACAATCTGGCTTTTCTAACAGCTTCGTCCATTGTTTTTGGGTTGTCAAACTCGATTTTCTCTTTGTATATGGCAGGCAAACAATTCAGAAATATTTGAACTTTTGCCTTTTCTTCCCTTATGTAGGGTACATATCTCAACATATTTGTAAACTTAGTAACAAACTCATCAATTGTGAGCTGTCCTAGTCTAAGTTCATGAAATTCTTTGGCTTTATCATCATAGTAACGTTCATTTAGGTAGTGGTTCTTGAACTTAACCTGGAAATCTTCCCAGGTGACTTTCTTTTCATCAATGGCATGCACCATTTTTGTCTCCTCCCACCACAAGGTAGCCTTACCTTGTAGATGGTAAACAGCTAATCTTGCCTTCAGATTGCTTTCATATTCATAGACCTGGAAATACTTAATCATATTCAGCAAACAGGCTTCAACATCTTCCTCCTTCTCCCCATCATAGGAGGGAGGTTTAATCTTTCGGAATTCCCCCTGTAATTCCTTTTTCTGTTTATTCTGATGCCTAACAGCATCTTCCTCATCAGACTCATTCGTTTTCCTCTTTCCGAAACCTTCGACTTCTTGGTTGTTCCGAGAAGTTAATTCTCTGATGAGCTTTTCCTGCTCCTCACTGGCTAATGACAATCTGTCATTCTGGCTTTTTATCTCAGCCAACTCTTGTTGCAATTCTTGCAACATAGCCATCATGGACGCATTTGGATCTGGTGCATCACCCTCATCACGCAGATCAACATAGATTTCATCACCTTCTGCCATTTCAGCACCACTGTACACTACACAACACAGATCAGTGAAAATAAAATTTAAATTTTTTTTTTTTCCTACAGAAATACATTTATACAGTGAACACACAGCAATAGTGAGCACAATGTCACCAACCCAGTTTTATAACTTGGGCTCTAATACCATTTGTCACACCTCCGCTTTTCACTTTCCCAATTTTTTTTTTTTTCTATACGATTAACTTCCCATAGAGGTATTATATCGTCACATTTAGATTTCTAGTTATTTAATACACCTGTCATGTCCACATATCATTATATACTAGTCTGCACCTCCATTGCAAGTTTAATGATGTACTGTTATTGCTCTTTTTATTATAATCTCCACATTCCATTTTATTATTTTCAATACATCTAAACTAACCATTAAGTCTGGTTGTAAGGGTATTATGAGTACCTTTGAGAACTTAATGCTCCTCTTGAGTGGGTATTATAATTGGTTACTTGGCATACAATCACTTTCACTATCTTGTAATAATCCATATCGACATGTATGATCATCATGTTGTCTCCTTAGGACCTCAACATATATATCATCTACATTATAATAGTATCCCCATTACCCTCTCCCTAATATCATAGGGAACCGATCAATTCGATATATATGTATACCATTGTATGATTTCTTTTACACATAGTTACGTTTGGTAAGGGTTTGTCCTTCTTGGACTTACCACGTCGTTCTATCTGACTCTATGTTGGTGCTTAATACTTATACCCTTATGCATCGTTCGCAACACCAACTTGATGTACTATCATCTTGTTCAGGGTTTGATGGCATTCAAATTGATATGAGGATTTTGTACCTTGTATTTATGGTTCGATTTCACACGTCGACACTGTGTAGTATGCTAGGGTTTGATATTAATTCCGGTTTTCTTTGTGTTTGTTCTATGCTACTGGTCAAATCTGCAACCGGGATATGGAGTACCTCACCCTCTATTGCTCCCATCAACTCAATCTGAATGATACTCTGTATTAAAATTGCACATTGAAACTTAATCTTTTCAGGATTTCATGTGGAGTTACGAGGCTTACCATCTTCCAATGCTCAGAATTTGGGCATCGTCAGCCACGTGTATGGTGGTGATTGTCTGGGGTTAGGATTTCACACGCGTATAACCCTTTTTCATTCAACACAGGACTTCATTTTCGTTTTTCGTAATGAGGGCTTCCCACAGAGCGGCTCCAGAGTTCATTTGTTCCATTTTGCTCTGCTGCTGCACCAGAGAAATTGTACATATGGATCACTCCTCATACCTTCTGAAGCTAAGTGAGAATTTTGTCGTCTCATCCTTCGACTCAGGTAACGATCGTTCGTCCCATGAAAATTCCCAATCCTCCTATCTCTGCATTTTAGTTATATCAGTGTATATTTTTGTTCAGAGTTGGAGGTTAACGATTTGGATAGATTAATACTTCGTAACCCCTCTCTTTTGTACATATCTTCATTTCTCTTAATTCAATTATATAGATCTCATCGTATGGTGTACTGAAGTTTGAGTTTGATTTAATATCATACTCGCTCTCGCTTCAGTGAGTTACAGTAAGAGTTGGTGACTTAGGCGCTTATGCGTATTGGACTCCTTCAACGTGATTTGGATTCGTTGCAAGGTTCTTTCGAGAAGGTATGTGTAACCTTTCCATTTCCATTCCCTCTGTATTTCTATATTTCGATTTTTTGCAAGTTTTAATGTGTGGCGTATTTACTTGTTCCAGTGTCTACATTGCCCAAGCTTCTTGAAAACATCGTTAGGTAAGCTGGATTATATTTGGTTTCGTTTTTTTTTTTTTTGTAGTTTAACCTCCCGTTCAGGTCGTAGCTATTATTCTGGTTTATTTTCCCTCATGTATTCGATCTTTTGGTTCGTTGCAGGTATGTGACGTCTATCATACTATCTACCAATCATTTAGCTCACATGCGTTTAGTTCAACTACTAATCTCGCATCTCTCCTATGCACAGGTTGGTGCCTCATATAATTCCCTTAGAGGGAATGATAATTTAATTTACCCTCTTTAATTCCTTATCTCCTACCGGAGAATTTTTGGAGATCAGAGTTATCAGTTCGTAATAATTTCTTTTAAACAATACTGTGGTTGACTTCTCCTGCGAGGGAAGAGAATCTATTCGTTTTTTATTATGGAACTGACTTTCCTGTCGTGCAACTTTTATATGTGTAAATGAATGTACATAACTCAATTCTCTCTCTCGTAAATTTTGGTGAGAACGTTAAGTATAATAGCTTGTAGTTCCTCATCTATACAGGTCGTATTCCTCAATTTTTGTTTATATTACTAAATTGTTAGAACTCTTATTCTGGTATGGCATCGTATGGTAAATTTGTTACAGATGTATAGAGTTCCTATCCTTAGAGAATATAGCTTCGATTATTTTTAGTTTAATCTAACTGAAGGAATTCCATTATTTTATTCTCCCGGCATAATATTCCCAGTTATTTCACTGGGTAGTTTGAGTAACCTGAGTAATAATTTTATATTTAAAAAAAATGTTACAGTAGTTCCATGCATGTAACTGAGGAATTAAATTGTTACATTTATAAATAGGTCTAGCTAATTTTGTTTCTTTTGACCTACTGGTTTTATTCCCATTCATTTAGGTATCACTCTGTAGAGAATTTATTGCATGTCCTGGTAATGTCTATATATATATATACATAGATTTTATGGTCTGAGTTTATCTTGCTTCTACTACCGGAATAGATCTAAAAATCTGATCATAATAACTATAAGAGTATTCTGAAATTTCTCTTATATGTTTGCCTCATTTTTAATTTACTATGGGCACTTGCACCATTATTTCTCATGACATGTTGACTGATAAAAATTGAATGTTTACATTCTGGAATGTGTTTCTGCTCTACTTCCATTATGCATAGTTAACAGATTTTTTTTATAATCCTTATGTCAGGTTCAGTTACTTGATTTATAACTCAACTTACAGCTCATTAGATCCTATTGTTAGCCGTTGTAACATACATCTCATACTGCTTTTCACTAGGTATACATGTTAGAATCAATTTACTAAAGCAGAAGCAGATTAAAGTTAAACCATTGAATTTCTTTTGGGAATTATGTATTCTCAGATTTAAGCCAATTATGGTTTAGAGATTCTGATGAATTCTTTCTCATACATATGATTCCTACAACTATACAGAAATTGAGGACTAGCTCTGATGACGTTTCTGTTAATTGTATGGAGTAGTATCACACACCTCATGCATATATAAAATTTTTCATGCATCATAAAAATCTACTTCCATAATTCATAATATCAGATCACACATTTATATGTAGCCAATTCATACCATAGTAAGTAAAAACATCAATTAATTTAAATGCATACCACTCATGCAGTCGACCAACCTCCCAACCTTAGAGTCCTTCTGTCTCCCAGAACTCACCCCCGAGCTGAGATCACCTCCACCACAGACCAACCACTAATCTGTTTAGGAGCAACTTATTTAAGCTATTTTTCCCCAAAGCCTGTTTCTAATTCTACGTCCAGAATATCAGGATGCTTTTCTTCCTGTTTGCCTAGGCTTCCCATTTTTGGGATTCTTTAAAGCTGTTTTTATGCTTTCCTCAGCTTTTCCAGCTTTTTACCTCTTCCCAACTACTTTCCTCATCATTTGGGAAATTTAGATTCTTCCTCAAAAATCTAAATTAGAATAATTTCTTTCAAGGATTTTTGAAAGATTATGGGGAATAGTTGCCTTATCCATCCTCATGGATTTAGCAAGTGATCTCATAAATCTCATTTTGGTCAATCTGCACACAATCATTTTATTCATTTCCTCAAATTAAATATTTAATTACATTCACAAAATATTTATCCTTTGGGGTCCACTCCCCTTAGGACTAAGGTTCAAATGTCCAGTTTTTGAAATTTAAACACATAAATTGGGGGTGTTACAGGGGAGCACATTGAGGACTTCCAAAATTGAATATAAGGGTAACTGATTTTCCAGAGGAACACAAGATTGATCTCTTCATAGGGAATTTAAAGGATAACGTCCAACATGAAGTTCGCGTTTTGGAACCTGATTCATTGGAGAAGGCATTCAAGTTAGTAAGAAAAATTGAATGTAAAATTATGGCGACAAGGAAGCCTACCACTCACTTCTATAAAGAGGGAAGTGTTGCTACTACTAGATTTCCACAACCTACAAGGTTGACACCACAAAGATTGGAAGAAAAAAGAGCAAAAGGTATTTGCTACAGTTGTGATAGCAAATACACTAAAGGTCATAAGTGTGCTAAGAAGAAATTATTTTACATATATTGTGAAGAGGAAGAAGAAAATGAACAAGAAGAGGATATACACCAGAAACCAACTCTAGAAGAGGAAGAAATGAGTCTGACCATATCATCTAATGCATGGGCAGGAATTACCAATCCTCAAACTCTCAAGATAGAAGTTTATATCGAGAAGAAAAATGTAATAGTGTTGATTGATTCAGGTAGTACCCATAATTTTATTCATTTAAGGTATCCAAGGAATTGAATTGTTTCCTTTACCCAACACCAAAATGTCAAGTGATGGTTGAAAATGGAGGAACTATAAATTTCTCTGGAAAATGCCATAATATCAAGCTAACCATGGAGGAATATGTATTGAATATTCCAATGCTTTCCATTCCTATGAGAGGTGATAATGTTGTACTAGGAGTACAATGGTTACAATCTTTGGGGATGGTAGCTTTTAATTTTCAAGAAATTTTCTTGAAATTTTTTTCAGACGGAAAGGAAGTCGAATTACGGGGTATTGCAGGGAAGCCAGGAAAGATAATAATCTCTAATGTCATGAAAAATCTTCTAAAGAAATAACAACGATGCATAATTGCACAATTATGCTCACTAGAAGTTCCAGCATTAAAATCATCTATTTTTGCAGATCTCCAAAAAGTATTGGACAATCATTCCAAGGTTTTTGAAACTCCCAAAGGACTCCCACCTATTCTTGATCATGATCATGCTATTCATTTGATTCCAGGAAGTGTTCCTCAAAACATCAGGCCTTATAGATATCCTTATGTCCAAAAGAGAGAAATTGAACGTATGATTGGAGAAATGTTAGAGGCCGGTATAATTCAACCTAGTCAAAGTTATTTCTCTTCTCCTGTAGCATTGGTACACAAGAAGGATGGATCATGGCGCATGTGTCTGGATTATAGGGAGCTCAATAAGCTCACCATTAAAGATAAATTTCTCATTCTTGTGATTGATGAATTATTGGATGAATTACATGTAGCAATTTATTTTACCAAGTTGGATCTTCATTTAGGATATCATCAAATTAGAATGAAGACATAAGATATTCTGAAAAGAGCATTTAGAACTGATGAGGTTCATTATGAATTTTTGGTCATGCCTTTTGGCCTTACTAATGCATCTTCTACATTTCAAGGCTGGATGAATTCCATTTTCAAACCCTTCCTTAGAAAATTTGTGCTAGTATTGTTTGATGATATACTAATCTACAACAGATATTGGAAGGATCATGTTGAACATGTTGACAAGGTTCTCAAACTATTGCAGGAGAAACAATTATATGCAAAAACATCCAAATGTTTCTTTGGAGTACAAGAGGTGGAATATCTGGGTCGTATTGTATCTCACGAGGGTTTTAAGGTAGACCCTAACAAAATTAAAGCCATTAAATAATGGAAATTCCCCACAACCATAAAGCAGTTGTGAGGATTTCTTGGGTTAACAAGGTATTATCACAATTTTGTTAAGAATTATGGAAGAATAGCAACACCTCTAACAAAATTATTGAAGAAATATGCATTTTCATGGAATCCTAAAGCAACTAAGGCCTTTGAACATCTTAAAGAATCAATGTGCCCAGCACCAGTCTTAGCTGCTCCAGACTTCACAAAAACCTTTATTGTGGAATGTGATGCCTCAGGAAGTGGAATTAGTGTTTGTTTAATGCAAGAAGGAAGACCCATTGCTTTTGAAAGCCGTCCAATCAAAGGAAAGTATTTAAAGAAAGCTATTTATGAGAAATAAATGTTAGTAATACTGCATGCACTAAAGAGATGGTGAACTTACCTAATAGGAAGACACTTCAAGGTAAAAACTGATCATGATAGCCTTAAACACTTTTTGGAACAAAGAATATCTTCAGAAGAGCAGCAAAAATGGGTCACAAAGATGCTGGGTTATGACTTTGAAATAATATACAAAAAAGGGAAGCTAAATGTTGTTGCAGATGCACTCTCAAGAAAGAATGAAGAGGTGGAAGCATTTCTTTGTGCCATTTCATTATCCAACCAGATTGGATAACCGAATCAAGGGATGAATGGAAGAAGGATGAAGAAGCGTGGATACTCATTCAAAATTTGCAGCAAGATCCTAGTACATCTGATACATTTAGTTGGAAAAATGATTCCTTATGGTACAAATATCGCTTATATCTTTGTAAGAATTCCCAACTCAAACTAAATATTCTTTTGGAACTGCACACTTCTCCTTTAGGAGGACACTCAGGATTTTTAAAAACTTACCACAAGGTGAAGAAAGAATTTTTTTGGGATGGCCTTAAATCTGATATTCAAAATTTTGTGGCGAAATGTTTGGTTTGCCAGCAGAATAAAGTTGAGACAATTAAGACCCCGGGACTTCTACAACCTTTATCCATTCCAAGTCAACGTTGGGAGGAGATTTCAATGGATTTTATCACAGGTTTACCTAAGTCCGAAGGAAAGAATGTCATTATGGTGGTAGTTGATAGACTTACCAAGTATGCACACTTTTGTGCATTATCTCATCCATTTAAAGCAAGTAAAGTTGCTACTACATTTATGGACAGAATTCAAAAGCTACATGGAAGCCCAAGGGTTATTGTGAGCGACAGAGATCCCATTTTTACTGGAAATTTTTGGACGGAGTTATTTTTTTGTTTGGGTACTCAATTAGCTCATAGCTCATCTTATCATCCTCAATCTGATGGTCAAACTGAGATAGTAAATAAATGTTTGGAAGGATGTCTTCGTTGTTTTGTATCTGATAAACAAACACAATGGGTCAAGTGGTTACCTCTCGCCTGAATGGTGGTATAACACTTCCTTCCATACTGTAGCAAAAATGACCCCATTTGTGGCACTTTATGGATATCATCCACCATCCATCACATCATCTTTAAGAGAAAATTCGAAGGTTCAAGCAGTGGAAGATCACATCGAGCATCAACAAGAAGTTCTTCAACTCTTAAAGGATAACCTGAATTTGGCACAAAATCGAATGAAACAACAGGCAGATCAACATCGCAGCGAGAGAAGTTTTGATGTAGGAGATTGGGTATTTTTATGGCTACAACCATACAAACAAATGTCTCTCAAGCAAGCTAAGAAGGATAATAAATTATCACCAAAGTACTATGGTCCTTACAAGGTGTTGCAAAAGATTGGTACTATGGCATACAAATTGGAGCTTCCTTCTTCTTCACGAGTGCATCCAGTTTTCCATGTTTCATGCTTAAAGAAGGTTATAGGTGAAAATATTCCAGTTCAAACAATATTGCCAGAACTTGATGAGGAAGGAAAAAATCATATTGGAACCTGAAGCGGTCATGGAAACAAAAACATGACAGCTACGAAATCAATCAATTTCAGAGTATCTCATCAAGTGGAAGAACTTACCCATGAAAGATTCTACATGGGAGGATGAGAATTTTATATAGAAGTACCCAGAGCTACTCAAGCATCAAGGACAACAATTTTTTGAAGGAGAGGGGCATGTTAGGTCCCTATATTACTAGTATAGTCCCTTATTGTTGTTAGTGTAACCCCCTTAATGTTATTATTGTACCCCTGTAACCCCTATATTATTATTGTTTTGCCCTTAAATTATTATTCTTAGGTCGGCTAGGTTTATATTGTGGCCCCACTAAGATTACATTGTGGCCCCATGGACTCCTATATATAGAAGGGAGATTTGGAATTTGTATCATCCAAGAATTGTTCATTCATGTAATGTATTAGAGGTTTCCCCCTCAAAGTGGCTTATTTCTAAGGCGTTGATATCTCTTTTCTTCTATTTTTGGAGCTGGTTTCACAACAGCTACAACATGAAGTATTTTTATGAACCAAACCACTAAAAGCTTCAACCACTGCTGACATATCTTCAAACGTCAGCGGAAAGACATTGTTAACCTTGCAACTAGTCAAAATTTGAAATGCATTATTGGCCTCATAAAATTTAAGTTTATTTGTAAGACACACAAAGAATACCCCTTTGAAATCATCCACAATGAATTTTTCTATAGGTTATTCTAAGGAAAAGCTATTTGACAGTGAGCTCGAATCTTTGGATGCCAAATGAACAACAACTTAAACAATAACCGACTGATAAAATAGCCTGCAAAATTCCCTCAAAGGATCAACATTCGTGCATGCATCTCACAATTGTCTTTATTCACTCTTTGCTAAAAGTCCACTAGAGTGTTTATGGGACAGGAAGCCCTTGTAAGATTAGATTATTTTATTGATAAAAGGGTTGAGATTGAACCATTTGCACCACTGATGATGAAGACACTGGCGAGAACTTTAAAGAATTAATTTTTCCATGATTTTGTTTAGCACTAAAGAACCACTTGCTCAACTGTATTCTCCCTGAAAAATTTGAAGCATACCTATCAGACTACGGATAGTAGATGGCATTCCCCAATAATGTAGCAAGAGGTGCAGAGAAATATACTAATGTGTAGTATCTAAATTTTAATGTTATTTTTGTTGTGCTAATTTCATCCTCAAAATTATAAATAAGTTGTTGATCTTTTGCTTCATTTGCATAGGTTTCTTGAGGTGCTTGTGAGTGTTAAATAGGTAAATGTATTGAGTTTCATCTTAATTCATGAGCATAAAAAACATTTAAACATAATGTTGAACGAAAACAAAAAAATGTACAACAATCCATCAAAATGAACCATTAACACAGTTTTTTGATTGAGCTCACCCCTCCTCGGCTACATCTCCTTTGTCTAGCTTCTTTGGCGTGGGCCTGTGTATTAGCTCAAAATTGAAAATTTGTTGTTTATAATCATCTACTGCTCCTAAAACCTGCTTCAACATGCTCCGAACATCCAAAACGTCTAGGATAGACTCTTTCTAAGCCAAAAACAGTCAAAATTTGCAAAATTTATGCTTCATTTAATTTTTACCTAGTAATCTCCTCCAAAAGTTGAGAGAAATCGAGTTAGCGTAGCTAAATCTTGAGTCCCGCCGCAAATTGTGGACTCCGCAAAATCTAGCACCAAAACTAAGGTGAATTAATTAAGTGATTAGCTTGTATTAACATTGCGATAAGCCACAGTTAAATGTGCTAAGCGCGTTTTATCATAAACCAAATTAAATCAATGTTTAGTTCTTTAATGATTTATTATGATAATTAACCCCATTTTAATTGCTAATTCTACACATTTTGGACAGCCTTCACACCTGGTCATGGAGTAAGCGTCATATGGTGAGGGGGTTGGCCTGCAGGGCTCGCCCCATCCTCCGGCCATCAGATGATGATATAACATTCATATATGTATTTTTCTCTATATATAGTAAGTCTCATTGCACGGTCCAATGGTGTTGTGTTGTGTTGGTGTAGGGGAGGTCGCGGCGTTGACCCTGACCTCCGCCCTTCCGCTTGTGGTAATAATTTTTCAAAAAAGCATATAACATCAACCTTATAATTTGACTTTAGAAGTAAAATTCGGAATTTGATCAAGTTTGAAATTTGGACTTTGGAAGGGGCACGTGGCAGCCTCTAGGCTAGCCACGTGTCATCATGTCATTGATTCTTGAAACCTCCAATAAAATTGAAACAAGTCGCTCGCTTAGAAACCATCCACAGACTGGCACTTGGCATGATGTCACTGGGCGAAATGAAGGAATATTCCAAGAATATCATTTTTTGCTGACTAGGCTTCCATGTCACCAGTTTGTCCTTTTCTACAAAAAATTTAGTTGTTTAGGAAAATGAACAGAAGGAAATAACTTTCTCATATGGAGTCGGTTTTTTATGAAGCAAATTGTGTTGGATTCCTTGCAGCGATCTCTTCACTTTCGTTCAGGTTTCAATCAATTTTGAGAGATTCAATTTTTTAGATTAACACTGAGCACCTGATGAGAAGAAAACAATTGACACCCTCTAATCCAAATGTCAAAGCCAACATAAGGTGGTCTGGAATCTTGATAAGGGCAATCCATCCACTTCCTCAAACAATAGGACTACATAGAACTTAGTCAAATCTAGGCTTTAAGAATATTAATAGTTTATAAACAAGGATATAATGTAAATAAAGAAGTAGAGCTCCTCTCATGAAAATGATGAATAGGATGAATTAAATATTCATTTAGACCTCAATGTTTATAGCCCGGGCATGCATATATTCACTAAAAATATGATAGCTTAATTTGTATCCAATACATCCATTATAATTTTCATTTATAATGCTAAATAAACTTCGTCAAAGAAGATTGTAACTTTCCTTTTATAAGACAGTAAATTTTATAGGGTCAATTAAGTGCTGCTACTTTCAAATGTCAGATGTTTAAAAAGCTAAAATTCAATTTTAAATGGAAAAAAAAAAAAAGAGAAAAATGTTTGCAAAAGTGAATACATCCCATCATAAAGGATCAATAATACAAAGTCAGTTGCAAACAAGTCATTGAATTTAATAAACAAACTATCAATCATATTTTTACCAAAATTGTTCACCAAATTTCTCAAAAGAAAACCACCACATGAAAATGTCTACAGCAATGTGGCAATTTATTGACCCTGACCTCGAGTAGAATAGTGTAAAAAAAAACTTGAATCACACCACATGAAAATTAGCGATGACTACCAATGAAATGATGCCTCGAAGAAAAACCAACCTAACCACTGCCCACCCAAATTTCAGTTGTTCATTAATCTTTGGAAACCATTTAATATCACATGACATATATTTTATGCTACGTTTGTGGGGTAGGCTTTACTTCTCTGTTGGCAGTTGTAGGAGAGTAGGAGACTAATATGCTCCACTCTTCTTGTCTTTTCACATCTATGAGTTCGAGAAAGAGATTATTGATTGAAATTTGAGGTGGTATCTATGAATTTTTCCTGGGAAGAGCTTTTATTAAAATTTGTACTTGCAATATCTCCTAGCAACAACAAATTTCCAATGATTCTGAGAAAAAAATTGCAAGATTAGGCTACAAGTATGAAATATATCAACTACTTGAATAATTGTCTTTCCTTCTCTATTTTCCATTCTCATCCCCTTCCTAGCTTTCGTGCTCCTCAATTTATGTTTCTAACACCCATGTTTGGTAAATTTTTTAGATTTTGAAGCCTTTCGCTCCTATGTATTTGTCAAAAATAACACTTCTTGTGCAAAAAATATGTAAATTGGGTATTGAATTTTTTTTCTTGGAGGATGAACATAGTACTTAGTATAACTATGTAAATTCGGTACTGCGTTTTTTTGGAGGATGGACAGAGTACTTAACGTATGTACTAGAGTGATTTATAACTTCATTATTTCACCATTTAGGAAATAAGCACATATTTTGTTATCACTATTGTTGTATTTGTATTCTTTGAATTAATATATATATTTTTTCCATGTTGGATGTGTTTAGCAGATTATAATGGCGATGACATTATTTTGGATTTTTGTGTTATTTATGAATTTATTTGAGAAAAATGTATGACTACTTTGGAGAGAAGAATTTGTTGGCAATATGATGCAGAGTGTTGTCCTTGATGGCAACCCACTTAATGAAGATGAAGAGATGAGATTGTTGGCATGTGTTGTCCTTGATGGCAATCCACCTGATGAAGTTATTCTTGAATTGATGGACTTGGTAAATGATGTAAATCTAATATGATATGATGTTTGTTGGCAATATGATGGTGAGTGATGTCCTTGATGACAACCCACTTGATAGAGTGTTGTCCATGATGGCAGCCTACTTGATGAAGTTGTGCTTGATAGAATATGTCTGATGAACCTGTTTAAAGATGTAAATCTGATGTATCTACAGAGAGTACAGAAGGCAATGAAGAAAGGAATTCAATATGTGCTAGATCTATGATGAAAAGAGTATGTCTCAAGGAATACGCGGATTTGTCTAGGGGAAATCGCGTATGCACGCGGGAAAGAACGTTCCAAGTCGTGTATGGGAAAAAGCGCTCATAAAGTGAAAAACCAGGGGTAACCACCATGGTATTGACCCATTGTATTGGGTAATGATTCGTCTAAATGACCCCGTCCAGGAATACCATCGGAGGTAATGTGGTTTTGGCTCATGGTATTGAAAAAGGGTAAACCTATATAAAGAGAAGAAATTTATTGTGCAAATCATGAGTGTGGGTGCAAGATGTCTGAGCTTGAATGAATACTTCTCTCTGAAGTATATCTGAATGGAAAGGGTTACAGTTGAATGATAGATCTGATTGCATGATGCACTAATGATGAAGAAGGGTATCTAGATCTGAAATGTACTTGTATTTTCTAGATCTGTTTAGGGGATGATTAGATCTGAGATGAGGCGAACATCTGTCTGAAGTAAAGGGTAAAAATATGTGTGATGTATCTGTTCTGAAGAATTTTAATGACCTAAATATCGGAAGAACCATACGCTTGTTTGCCGCAGAGGAAGCGCGTATATACGCGGCTTCGCTGAAGAGAAAGTGCGTATGCGCAATGAAATGAGCTCTGTAATATGTACAGAAGTATACGCTGGTTTACGTGAACGGAAGCGCGTATATACGTGACATCAGTGAAAGGAAAGCGTGTATGCAAACTAGGGTTTGCTGAAGTCTGTGGTAAGAAATTTCTGGTCTGTTCTGCTGGTTTACTGATATCTGTCAGTGAGTTATATGTATCAGTTTCATGATTGACTGTGCTTAAAAGTTTGGAGTGGGTCCAGTCTAAAAATATGATGAAATGTGGCCTGCAAGTTGTGTTCTAAAGGAAGCTTTGGATCCAGTGTGAAAATTGATGAAACGTGGTCCATGGTGGTGCTGAGGGTTGTAGCCTTCAGTCAGGGGGTTGTAGCTCCCTTCCAGGTGAGGCTGGTAAACGAGATCAGGGGTCGTAGCTCCCTTCCAGGAGAGGCTGGTAAACGAGTCAGGAGTTGGGCTCCTTCCGAGGAGAGGGTGGTAAAACGAGCACGGTGGGTGCTGCGTCTTCGGTAGGGTACGCACCGGCCTGTATGTTGTAAGATGTTTTCTTTATAATAAATATTGAAGACTGAGACAACGGCAGCGGTGGTTTTCTCCCGAATTGGGTTTCCACCGTAAATCCTGGTGTTCATGTGTGTTGCGTATGTGTGATGGTTTATTCTGTTATTACTGCACATGCTTACTGCTAACTAAACATCTGATGAATGAATGATGCAAATATCTAAGTAAAGAATTAAATGCATAATAAGATCTCTGGTCATACACATGTTTTATTAAGGATATCCACGTGTATACGCGACTTAGGTTCAGTAAAGTAGCGTATGGGTTTTAGAGAATGAAAAAGTAAAAAGTTTCAGTTTGCCCTAAATACTGATTCACCCCCCCCCCCCCCTCTCAGTATTTTTCCCGACAATTGGTATCAAAGTAGGTCCTTCTGCAGAAGCTTGATCGCTTGAAGGAGATCCGTCGCAATGGGAAGTCAAGAAGGAGTAATGTCTATAAAGCCACCTCTATTCAATGGAAGCAATCTGATATTCTGGAAGGTACGAACAAAAGCATATCTGCCAAGTCTTGGTGCAGATGTATGGGCAATCGTGGAAGAAGGTTATCAATACCCAGCAAGTATTCCTACTGATGCGGCGAGAAAGGAAGAAGTATGAAAATCAATGCCAAAGCGAGTAAATGTCTTATTAGGAAGCATGTACGAACCAGAATTTTTGCTAAAGTGATGCGGCTAAAATTGACCCAAAAGAAATATGGGACAAATCCATTGAGTTTTAACAGAGGAGATACAAAGGTAAAAAAGTGCAAAACTCCAAACTCATGGGTCGAATATGAAAATTTGAAGATGCATAGTGATGAGGGTATTGCCCATTTCTTCCTACGTACGGACGATATTGTAAATCGAATGAGAAATTTGGGTGAAACCATAGCCGATACTACTCTGGTGGAAAAAGTCTTAAGATCTTTGACTTCAAAATTTGACTCTAAAGTCTCAGCTATTGAAGAAAGGCAAGATCTGCAAACTCTTACTGTTGTTCAATTACATGGTATCCTGACTGCTTTTGAAATGAGACAAGGAGGTCCTTCTCAAATCAAAGAAGTTGATTTTAAGGTATCTGCAAAAGGAAAAGAAAAGGAAGTCAACTATATATTCGAAGAAGAAGAAGCGAATTTCGTGAGAAAACTCCAGCTAGGTACTGGAAGATTCAAATGCAAGCTTCCCTTCAAATGTTTTGAGTGTGGAAAAGTTGGTCACTATGCTGCTAAATGTCCTTATAGAGAAAAACATGGTAAAAGGAAACAATTTGAAAAGAGGAAGAGTTATTATGCAAATGAAGATGATGATGAAGTGTACAGTGAAGATGAAGAAGATTCTGACCAAGCTCTACAAGTTCTCATGGCAAAGAAGCAAAAGAAGAAGGTTACTCGAGGAAAGGAGATACCTCAGAAATCATGTATATCAGAAATTGAAGGAGATGAAACAGGTATTAATCGTTGTTCTTGTATTTCACTTAACTGTATATGCAAAGGTGAAGATAGTGGAAGTGACAGTATGGATCTAGAAGAAGCTGTCAAGATTAAAGATGAAGATCAGCAAAAATCATCTAAGGAGAATGAATCTATAGAGAAGTATCAAAGGTTTCATGCTTATGCATCCAATCGAATGAAAAGACTAGAAACAGAAATTAACGATCTAAATACAGATCTCGAAAAATCAAAAAGGAAGAATGAAGGTCTTGAAGCTGGAATCATCTCTCTACAAGCAGATCTTGAAGCATCAAGTAAGAAGAATGAGGAACCGCTACAATCATTTGAAAAGGAAGGGCTTGAAGCAGAAATCATCTTATAAGGAAGACTTTGGATAAATCAAATAAGAAGAATGCGGGACTTGAAGCGAAAAAATAAAAAATATCTACGAAAGTAAATCTCGAAGCATCAAATAAGAAGAATAAGAACCTCTTGTCATTTTGAAAAGGAAGGACTTGAAGCAGAAATCATCTCTCTCAAAGAAGATGCGGAAAAATCAAATACAGAAGAATGAAAGAGCTACAACAAACATGAAAATGAAAATGGGTAGAAAGAAGAGATTCTAGTGAATGATCAGTAGAAGATGGAAGAAGGAAAGAATAAAGCATGACAAAGCAATGTCAAGACTTGGAGGTTGAGGTAAACATTCTCAAAGGTAAATTAGAAGAAAAGGTTAAACTTTTGAGGTTTCATGATAGTACTAATATTTTGGACAATATTCTGAGTATTCAAAGGTCTCCTGCTATCAAACATGGTCTTGGTTTCCATGAAACTATTAAAGGAGAATCTAGCTCACAAGGAAGTACAAAAAATTCAGAGGATGTCGATACAAAACCTGAAGTGTTGAAAGAGACAAAAGGTCAACCAACAATGATGAAATCTCAAAGGAAATCAGTCAATAATGTTGAATGATTTAAATGTCATAATTATGGGCATGTTGCAGCGAATTCCAGGAGCAGATCATTTCAGCCTCAAACCAACAGATCCTACATAGAAAGGTACTTTGGTAGCTTCAAGGGATATTGTTTTTCATGTAACAAGTATGGACATAAAGCGGCTGATTGTAAAAGGAGGAAGATTAGAAATAATCATTATGATTCTTATGCTTATTTTTCTGGACATATGAGATGTTATTCTTGTAACAAGTATGGACATGTAGAAAAGGAATGCAGGTTGAACAGATATGAGAAATTGGATAACTTCCAGCACACAAATAGAAAGTTCAAAAAAATCTGGAAAAAGATGGAGGACCGATCAGAAACGTAGGGAATATTGACCCTACCGCAGTCATCCACTTCTGAAGCTTACTTTTCTTATTGACTGCAGGAATGATGTGGGATACATTATGAGATTTAGTAATGTATCATCACAGGGGGAGCAATGTATGATGACTCTCATTGTTGATTTGATTATTCTGGTTATATGTATTTCTGACAGAGCATCTGATATGAAGAAGACAGGTGCAGGAAGTACAAGTTCAGGGGGAGATGAAGGAATGTGAAAAATTTCTATGCTTCACTTTCCATACGCGGGTTCTATGAACAAAAGTCGCGTATACACATGAGTTACAGCAGACATAGTCGCGTATGCACTTATGATAAGAGAATTGGGATGACAGCTAAATATCAGGAGCAGAGGTTCAGGGGGAGCATCAGTCTAACTGTTAATAACTGTATTATTGACTCAGTATCAGCTTAGTTTCTCAGTTCTAAATAATGATGATATGATACTTGGTTTCTTATGTTGAAGATTATGGATGAGTCATGTTTGCTTTTTGATGAAGAGTATTCGTTGCTGAGATGAAAGTCTTATAATTCGGAGATAAGGACAGTTCATGCAAAGATTATTGCTGATGACTTGCTGATGAACGTATTCATGTTGCACAAGTTAAGGAAGAGCACTGGTTCAGGGGGAGCAGCAGGTTGAATACTAATGATTTCATTGTTGGTACTATGACTGCTTATTCTTTGGTTATTGTGATACTCATGCTCAAATGATGATGACTTGGTATATGGTTTATTATGATGAGATTTTGAGCCCTGTTTCCTAAAAAGTATATTTTTGTGCTCACACATGGATGAGTTGGAAGTCATTTGATTCAGAAATAAGAATAGATCATGCAGAGTTTGTTACTATGGTTGAGATATTTTCCCTACATAAGTTACTTCATGTTAAATCTTAAAGATCATGGTGATATTGGACCATATGAATGATTGACACATATTTGAAGATGTTGTTCTGGTATGATAATTTCTCTTGGAAAGATTGTATTGATGCTGCAAAGAATCTGAAGGCTTGGTTACTAATGTGCTTATTCTACAACCGTTGGATGACGCTTGAAGACACAACTACACTGTTCTATCTATCTGTATTCCAAGGAACCATTCAAAAAGAAGCTGAACACTGTCTTTGCCTCACAGAGAATCAGATCTGGTTAAAATATAGAAGATGGTATTGGATACGCGGATTTCCTGAAACACAGTCGCGTATATACGCGAGTTCATGCACATAAAACCACGTATGTCTGGTTGCTGACAAATTTTTGTTTGGGGTCAGCTTTCTTCAGCACAGCTGCAGTGCTGTTTGGTATCTCTGATACTGTTTGGTATCTCTGGTGGTGTTCCAATTCTCATAATTCTATTTCTAATGTTTTGATAAAGATGCCTTGATGATTGGTTGAAAGTGTTCAGGATGCACAAACTAAGGGGGAACCTTAGTCATATGGAAAGGATGCTTGGATGCACAGATTCAGGGGGAGCATTAGCTTTGCTGAGTATAATGCATTGTTGGCATTATGATGGTTCTAAAATATGTTCTCTTTCTTGAGGAATTTCTGGTGTTGGTCATAAATGGTCATATTTGTAATTTGATGAAAAGGTCTTGTTGAGACCCATGATGTAAAATTGTAATATTCAGTCATGTAAAGGACTTGTCAAATTTGTAAACCCACTTGGTTGGGTAGCTGAGTCAATTTTTGTAAACCCACTTGGTTGGGTAGCTGAGTTGAAATGTGTAAACCCACTTGGTTGGGTACTTGAGTCTCATATGTAAATCCACTTGGTTGGATATTTGATGTAAGTATGAGTCTTTGGTGATAGGAAGTTCATAGAGTCATGTACTTTATTGAAAAATATGTTTGAAGATTCAGCATGAACTCAGGGGGAGCTTGGTCACTTCAGTATATATCAGATCTGCAGAACGCTTCTTCTACATGAGGAGAACAGGGGGAGAGTGTGTTGGTTTTGATCCGCCCTTTGCCCTTGATGTCAAAGGGGGAGAGTGACATGGTGTTTGAAATGGAGAGCAAGAATGGTGTCAAAGAATGGGGAGAGTGACATGGTGTCATTGTATTCTTAATGTACCTATCTGTTGTGATGATCAAACACCATCGTGGTTGCCATCAATTCCAAAGGGGGAGATTGTTGGCAATATGATGCAGAGTGTTGTCCTTGATGGCAACCCACTTAATGAAGATGAAGACATGAGATTGTTGGCATGTGTTGTCCTTGATGGCAATCCACCTGATGAAGTTATTCTTAACTTGATGGACTTGGTAAATGATGTAAATCTAATATGATATGATGTTTGTTGGCAATATGATGCTGAGTGATGTCCTTGATGACAACCCACTTGATAGAGTGTTGTCCACGATGGCAGCCTACTTGATGAAGTTGTGCTTGATAGAATATGTCTTGATGAACCTATTTAAAGATGTAAATCTGATGTATCTACAGAGAGTACAGAAGGCAATGAAGAAAGGAATTCAATATGTGCTAGATCTATGATGAAAAGAGTATGTCTCAAGGAATACGCAGATTTGTCTAGGGGAAATCGCGTATGCATTCGGGAAAGAACGTTCCAAGTCGCGTATGGGAAAAAGCGCTCATAAAGTGCAAAACCAGGGGTAACCACCATGGTATTGACCCATTGTATTGGGTAATGATTCGTCTAAATGACCCCGTCCAGGAATACCATCGGAAGTAATGTGGTTTTGGCTCATGGTATTGAAAAAGGGTAAACCTATATAAGGAGAAGAAATTCATTGTGCAAATCATAAGTGTGGGTGCAAGATGTCTGAGCTTGAATGAATACTTCTCTCTGAAGTATATCTGAATGGAAAGGGTTACAGTTGAATGATAGATCTGAATGTATGATGCACCAATGATGAAGAAGGGTATCTAGATCTGAAATATACTTGTATTTTCTAGATCTGTTTGTGGAATGATTAGATCTGAGATGAGGCGAACATCTGTCTGAAGTAAAAGGGTAAAAATCGTGTGATATATTTATCCTCAAGAATCAAGAATGACCCAAATATCTTAAGAACCATACGCTTGTTCGCAGAAGAGGAATATATACGTACTACGAAGAGAAAGCGCGTATGCGCAATGAAATGAGCTCTGTAATATGTACAGAGGTATATGCTGGTTTATGTGAACGGAAGCGCGTATATACGCGACATCATTGAAAGGAAAGCGCGTATGAAAACTAGGGTTTGATGAAGTCTGTGGTAAGAAATGTCTGATCTGTTCTGATGGTTTACTGATATCTGTCAGTGAGTTATATGTATCTGTTTCATGGTTGACTGTGCTTAAAAGTATGGAGTGGGTCCAGTCTGAAAATATGATGAAACGTGGCCTGCAAGTTGTGTTCTAAAAGAATATTTAGATCCAGTGTGAAAATTGATGAAACGTGGTCCATGGTGGTGCTGAGGGTTGTAGCCTTCAGTCAGGGGGTTGTAGCTCCCTTCCAGGTGAGGCTGGTAAATGAGAGCATGGGGTCGTAGCTCCCTTCCAGGAGAGGCTGGTAAACGAGTGCAAGTGGGTTGTAGCTCCCTTCTAGGAGAGGCTGGTAAACGAGAGAAGGTTGTAGCCTTCTGCAGGTGGGTGCCTGCATGCTGGTATGAGTCTGCGCCAGTACATGGTTGTAAGAAGTTTTCTTTGTAATAAATATTGAAGACTGAGACAATGGCAACGGTGGTTTTCTCCTGAATTGGGTTTCGACCTAAAATCATGGTGTTCATGTGTATTGCTTATGTGTGATGATTATTCTGCACCTGTTTACTGTTTTCTAAAACATCTGATGAATGAATAATGCAATGATCTAAGTTAATAATTAAATGCATAATTAGATCTCTGGACATACGCAAGTTCTATAAAGGATATCCGCGTATATACGCGAGTTGGCTTCAAGAAAGTAGCGTATGGGTTTTAGAAAGGAAAAAGTAAAAAGTTTTAGTTTTCCCTAAATACTGATTCACCCCCCCCCCCCTCTTAGTATTTTTCCCAATAGAATTTAGAGGCACTTTAGATATGGATGAATGAGAAATAGTGCACAGAGTGTAATTCCTCTATTAAATGGTATAATGAGTGTTTTTGAATGAGAATCTATGAATATTTATTTTTTTACAGTGTTGGTATTGTGTCTGACCTCAAGCACAATAATAAATTTATATTGTTTTTTAATTTCATTTATTTTTTAATATATATATTTTTTCCATGTTGGATGTGTTTAGCAGATTACAATGGCGATGCCATTATTTTGGCTTTTTGTGTTATTTATGAATTTCTTTGAGAAAAATGTATGACTACTTTGGAGAGAAGAATTTAGAGGCACTTTAGATATGGATATATGAAAAATAGTGGGCAAAGTGTAATTCCTCTATTAAATGGTATAATGAGTGTTTTTAATGAGAATCTATGCATCTTTATTTTTTTACAGTGTTGGGATTGTGTCTGACCTCAACCACAATAATAAATTTATATTGTTTTTTAATTTCATTTATTTTTAAGTTCATAGTATTTAATATGGTTGGATGTGTAACTATAACATTTCAAACATGGAACTTTAACAAGCACATTATTACTCCTTTAGTATGTTCTCACTAAATAAATATCATATTTTTCATATTTATGATTTTTTTTGTTTGGACCATAAGGATTTGAACATTTAATATCATGATTTACTTAGTACTTCGTAACAAAGTCATTGGCTATTTTTCATACTTGCGTTAAAAACAAAAATATATCTGATTTTTTTTATAAATTAACATCTTCATCTATAAATTGTATGAATAGTAGTTGCACCACATGTTGCAAAGGAAACAACATAAAGCCGTAGCATAGGAAGGAGTAGTGTAGAAGAAATATTTTGATGAGCTTATCAATCCACTCAAGAGAGCCAGAATGACCATCATGAGGAAGGTGATGATGGAGTTGAATAGAAGACTAAAACCTATGTTGAGGTTTCTCAACATAGGGTGAAGGAGCAACTAACTCTTGCTACCAGTGAAATGGGTGATGTTAATTATACCTTAATAAGATAAAAAACAACATACTCATATGAAGGTTATAGGTAATATCATTTCAAACAACACAATGGTTGAGCTTGGACCAAGCCTACTTCTAAGAATGATAAGAAACCCATAAAAATTATGCCAGAGAGTGATGATAAGGAGGAAGAGAGTGATGTTGATGAGAAAAACATGAAGACAGTTAAAGGGCTACACATTCACACTAAGCTTCTGGCTGATTTTAATGATTTTATTCAAAGGGGAATGTCTCCTGATCATTTGGCAGAGTACATACATTACCTTAGTGGTGCTTCTCAAGAAGTGATGACTACATTGTTCGAGACCCTTTTTAAGGTTTTTGGAAATGGATTTTCCAAGAAGGTGGGAAAGATAAATATTTACTTGTCCAAAGCTCCTAATAATGAAGATTCCCAATTGTTGTTGTTCTATGCAATTAATAATTTTTGAAAGAATTCTAGTGCAGATGCAGTCAAGGAGGTTGATTTGGTTCTGAAAGTTTTATATGATGATGGAGTATTATAAGAAGATATTATTTTGCAGTGGTATGATAATAAAACTTTGGGTGCCAGAGGAAACAAATCTTCAATCTATAAAAATTTAAGCCATTTATTAATTGGTTCAGAAGTACTAGGTCTAAGTTCGAAGAGGATCAGTTAGTGAACTAAATATGTTTGACCATTTTAAGTTGGTTAACCAAATATATTAACATAGTGTTTCCAAATTTTTGAGGCTTTTATATCGTAATGTTGTGTGTCTACATTATGCATCGAAGTTGAATGGAGGTATTGTTTTGTAAACAATCAATTTCCAACGGGATTTTCCATCTGATATCAATCACAAATGGATTTTTACCCCCAATCGCCTAATTCAATATCTAGAACAATTTTTTTCTATATGTGAATAGATTATGTTGGGTTACATATATATGTGTATTGATGAAAATATGGTGATATAGGAGGGTTCATCCCTTTGAACTATCTTTCCATGCATCTTCCCAACATTTTTCGAGTTTCTATATGTTGATCACTCTTATCATCAATATCTTTGAAACCTCCATAACCTGGTTCTAGAGAAGTAACATTCGCTTCTCATTTCTTCACAATGGATCCTATGTGACATCTTCTTTCTACCAAGCTACTATTTCCTTTTATGCTTCCTTACGACGTTTCCTTTGCAACATGTGGTGCAATTTCTAGTATTTTAATTACGAAAGCTATTCCATATTCTAATTATTACTACAACTCTAATTAATTAGTTGTTAATTAACTTTTCACTTATTTAATCCTAGTCGACATAACATTTTTTTAATATTATAGATTATATGATATTTATTTACACATTTGGTGACCTAAATTACCAAAGATTCTTCGGTGGATCTCTTGACGATGATTTTAGATAGTAGCCAGAAGCTTCGATAATAAAAATCTCTAAGAAGGATTACATACACTCTTCAATACAATGATTCATTAAATTCCTATGTCCATGGTGTAGATGTAATATCTGGCCTTGACAGATTTTGAAGACTCATCCAAAGCTGATTGAACCTTGATTTCCCTTTCAGGATCCATCAAAATTATGTTTGAAGAAACCATTTAGACGTGATGACTAGTGGTTTGGGCTGGAAGAACTAGGATAGGGCTTTTATATCATGGAAATCACATTTTTTGTTGTAATTTTAAAATATGAATGAAGCACTTCTTTGACATATACTAATACCAATTCTGATTATTTTGAAGGATTATCAGTTATATTTCTCTATTTTTTTTTATGTTAAAGAAGAAAATAGAGTTTGGGGAAGTTTTTTTTTTTTTTTTCTCCAAGTTTCCCACATGATGAAGCTAAGAAACAATTTGCATGCTCAATTTACTATTAGTTTGGAGTAAGGGTTGGGTATCCATTCATATAGGGTTGTTAGTAGAATATATCTATTTTGATCTAATTATAGGAAGATGATGGTCATGTGATACCATAGATTAGATGCAAATTGATGGTGTTTAATAGGTTCTAAACAATTTATATGTTAGTTGAGTAGAGATGGCATATATTGAGCCCTTGGAATGCTATTTTTTTAAGTTTATCCGAAGTTGAAATTTTATGACATAAGAAGCCATATGAAGAAGGTATATTTGGGCCATAATTTTAAATTATATAGATTTACACATTTACTTTGGGCATCCTACTTTACTATTCCTATGAGGATACTATATGATTCCTTAATATTGAAAGTCCATAGGGGACTTTCATCCCATCTTAAAATGTGTAAGCCTATCTAAATTTTGATCTTATTAGTTTGAACTGATATTTTAGTACTTTTTGAATATCCAGATTGATATTCATAGGCCATTGGGACCAATTTTACCATTTCTACCATTATCTCTAATAATGAGCTCAATCCACAATTGAGCTACTACAATTTTCCTTTGAAAAATTAGTTATTATTTTATCATATCTCTTTTCTCTTCCCTATCTCATTTGTGCCATTTTTTCAATGAGCCTTCCAAGAGGAGTTTTATTTCTCCTTTGTCAGTTTCGTAGAAGATATGTTTTGAATAAGTTTCCTATTTTATAATGCATTATTCCAAAGGCATGTGCTTGTTATGCTTCCTTCCATTCTTATTAGTTTAGATTGCTCTATATTCAAGAGCATGTTTCATTTTCCTTAATCATCTCCATAAGGATTTTATATTCTTTAGCCATATCCACCATGTTTTACCTCTGAGAACTTGATCAAGCATTTTAGGTTCTCTCAAGTCAACACCACTAAAGTATTTGGGTTTCCATAAATTTTCCTGAGTCATTAGGGTCCATTTCATATCTAGATGACCTCCCCTTCAAAGGAAGGATCTTTTCCAATTTATAGTTTTTTGAAGAGAATAGTTTTAGGTAACTAAGGTAGAGGGAATATAGAGAGGGAGAAATTGTAAGATTAATTTTAACAGAGTTATTTTTCATTAAATATTAAGAGATATAAAGCTTCAACAAGAGAGTTTTGTCTCAATTTGTTTCATCAAGTCTTCCAAAAAAATTCTACCTTAATGGGCTTTCCATAGTGGCTCCAACATATTTGGATGGAAGGTAAATGCTTTAAATCCATAATAGTCTTTAGATATACATAAATTTGGGGGAGTATTGGAAAATAATATTTTTGAATTGGAAATATTGATAAAGGTAACATAGGCTTCGAAAAGGATGCTGAGAATCAGATTGAAGGAAGTAAGTTCATCAAAACTAGGTCACCCCATCATCAGAGTATCCTCTAAAAATGGTTGATATGTAGATTGTGAGTCTAGGATACTATTATTAAGACCTTCCACGTTACCTTCATGACCCTAAATAATTATGAGTAATATGTAAGGGGATTGGGGATTTTTTTTCCTTACACCTCACATTGGAAGGAGGGAAGGGGACGAGGATCCATTAAAAAGGATATAAAATAAAGTTTTTGAAATCAGTTCCATAGCCAAATGTATCAAATGATAACAAAATTCAGGTGCATTAAGCATGTAAAAATTTGATTTCAGTTGAGCCTCTCGGAGGCTTTGGACATGTCTAGTATCACGAGCATATTATGGGATTGGGAATATTTAAGTTTAAAAAAATGTTGATGTGCCAAGAGAATATTTTTGAATATTTTCAACAAACTAGCATGCTTAGGAGATATTAAAGAGGGTAGGAGTAGGTTGATTTTGTTAGAAACAAATTAGAAATTATATATATATATATATATATATATATATATATATATATATATATATTTCCAAAGCGGTATGGGAAAAAAATCCAAGGGATATTATTTTGATATTTTGGGGATTAGAGAAATGAGAGTTGTGTCTAAAGCAGACATGACTAAGGAGGATATCATGGAGTCCTATACTATCCACCAAGCTTACTCACCTATTACTTTCTAGCTTGGTATGGTTATTATTTTAATCCATAATTTTGATACATGGTTAAGAATTTCGATACATGTTTTTTTAATGGATATATGTCTAGAACCCCGAGTTAAAGATATAATGGCCTTTTTTTAATATTTTATTTTTTTGTTCCACGATACTAAGGACTATGGTGAAGAACACTTTAGAACCAAGCTTGAGTTCCATGTCTCCTTTCAGTTCCTGATTTTTTTTATACCTAGCTCGTAAGAGTTTTTTCCTTTCAATGAATTCTCACAAATTTTCATATCATGACATAATATTTCATGAATTGAATTTTTCCCCTATTTAATCCTGTGTTCTTTCCTCCCTAAGTTATTTCCTCCTTTTGGGGTTGCTTCAATTTCTATTGCAGTAGATATTCTTGCCTTTCTAGTTGATGACATAACTTAAGTTGATTATGAGGATTTCATTCCTGGTGGTTTATTGGATCTACACATTGTATGAAAATAAGCTCCTTTAGCAACCACATTGGACTAGAGTTTAGTATGGCCCTTCTCTAGAGCTATCCCCCATTTTTATAGTTACCATTCCATGCTCGTAAATAATATCAAAATTATGCTTATCAATTAAAATATTAGTATATAGTATATCATTCCATTTGACTTTGCATTAATGTATATACAAAACCACAAGAGTAATGAATATATAGTTTTGTTTATTTTGGACCAATAGACACTTTTTAGGACGATGTGGAAGAGATGATGTTATGCAAACAAAATAATTTTGACTTAGTCAAATAATAATAATAATAATAATAATAATAATAATAATAATAATAATAATAACTAATTTAGGATTGGTGATTTTTAGTTTCTAGGTTTTGACAACCCATAGTTTTTCTATTCTATATTTAATGATAAACTATAATCCATTTTAGCTCCAAAATTATCCCTCTCCTCACTTGATAAATCTAAATTCAAAATAGATCTAGATTAATATTGAAATTATTTATAAACAAAATTTAACATTTCATTAGAAACAATATATAAAATATAATTATAATATTTAATTGTTATATTTGAAAATAATGGTTCTATAATAATATAATTTTTATTTACATATTTTAATTTATTATTTTTAATTTAATTATATTTAATACACAATTTTAATAAAAAAATTATTTTTGATTTATATTAAAATTATTATTATTATTATATTGAGAAGTAAAATCTAAAATTTTATTTATATGTTTTAATTTATTATTTTTAATTTAATTATTTTTAATATAAAATTATAATAAAAAATTTATTTTTGATTTATATTAAAATTATTATTATTTTTATATTGAGAAGTAAAATCCAAATTTATAAAAAAAATTATTAGAATAAATAGAATCACAATAAAATATTAACTTATTATTGCTTTACGAACAATGGTGAACGTCAATTTTGATTACTTTTATTTTTAATTTTACCTATTTAAACATCGACAATCTCTCCGAAATTACTTAAAACGTGTTCCGGTTCAGAATGGAAAATCATCAATTAAGCTGAAAGAAGAGTAAAATAGCATGGTCTCTTATAATGTTTTCAAGGTTTTTAACAAATCTTCATGTTTCGAAATTGGATATATATATATACACAGGAAATGGAAATTTTAAAATTAATTGTGTAATTTATAAATTTTAAATATTTTATATATTTAAAGAAACATAATTTATTGAAGTATTTAAAATCACATTTTTAATAATAAGAAATTATAATTTTATTTAAATTAATATTTAATATAAATTAAATGATTTTATTAATTTATAAAAAATTAAATTGTTGATTTCTTAAATTACTAAAATTTAAAAACAAAATTATAAAAATAAAATAAATTATAATTATATTTAAAATAATAATTATTATTGATAATAATAAAAATATATATATAAAAGAAAAAAAAATAACAACATCTAACACGATTTTTAATTATGGAACTTCTCTATACTATATCATGGATATTTTTAATTTGCAAATTTTGTTACAATACCGTGGGGCAATATCACGGCTTATCATTACAACAAGTAAAAATGATATCTCTTTACATATGACACTTGTTCATATTACATTTTCTTCGATGAATAAATTTAATTAAAAGAGAAAAAATGTATAATTATTTTGGAAATAAATCTGTCTTCTATTTGTGTATACAATTATGAATATATTCTATGCAGATTAAATCACTACCATCCTGCTTATAATCATTTTTAGCTGAATTACAATTTTTCTAGTAATATTGAAATAGACCAATTTGTTCTTATCAAACTTAAACCTCTATTCTTTATATTTTAGATTTTAAGTTGTTCTTTTACCCACATTTAAAAAACCGCTGACATAGTAAAGACCTACAAAATATTAGCAATTTTTTCACTACTTAAAATGGACGCTACAAATTACAAGAAAAAATAAGTTTGCATACTTTCCCACACTAGAGTAAAGACCTACAAAAACTTTCACTCTTTAAAATGGATGGCACAAATTACATGTAAAAATAATATTATTGATAATACATGATGTATAATTAGTCTATGATTAATTTGCATGTGAGTTTTAGAATAAAAATATATTAATAACAAAAAATATTTTACTATCAATTATAAATAAAAACTTATATGAAATTTATATTAAAAAAAAATAAAATCAAATTACTTAAATTAAAATTTTCTTATCTTTTCACTTTTAATTATAACAAACATGGTCACTTTTAATTGTAACAAACATGCGTAAATTATTTGATTCATAATATCGAGTTTACATATAATATTTAATGTATTAATAAAAATTATTCCATTATTATCATAATATGGAGTGAACATATAATCTTTAATATGTTAATAAAAAATAAGCTTAATGTAAATTATAAATAAAATATTTCGAAAGAACAAGTCTACTTAGGTAAAAGAATTTTCCGAAGAAGAAAGTAGATTAGTTAGAATACTGGATTTCCAAATGCACATTTAAGCAATTTTTTTTAGTACAAATAAAAATCCATTAATAAGTTTCTTATATATTTTAAGGTATGATCAATGTTTAATGTGGAATTGACATGTAGCATTTTAAAAAGTATTATTAAAAATAATAATTCAGTGTGTGTATGTATGTATATATATGTATGAAAAATTCTAAAGATATTAATAGTAAAAAAATCTCTATATCTTATAAAAAAAAAATTAAAAATTTTATTTTTTTTATTGTTAAAACATTTGATAAGTGTGTTGTTAAAAAACGGTATAAATTGATCCTAAAGAAGTTCAATAATGATAGTTTTAATATCTACAAGTGCTTAATAGATTTGAAATTAAAATAAATCTTTATTGGTAAGTCAAAAAAATGTAGAGAAAAACAAAATTATTAAAATATATAAATTTTACTATTCCATAATCTAAAAATGCTAATAAATTAGATATTTTATAATGTAATAATATTAATAAATTCATTATAATTATAGTTAATTGTTTTTTTTATTAATAGAAGAGAAACATTGTGAAACATAATTATTAATATCTTTATTAAAGTGGTTGTAAGGTTGAAATCTTCATCTTATTTAAAACAATGAGATAAAGTATATTTATTTATTGTAAATTATTAATCAATAAATTTGATCTTGTAAAGATATTATAGTTCAAAACCTTATAATAATTTTGATTTTTTTCTTTTCTTAATATTATGTTTTAATATTTTTTCTAAATTATCTTATACATATTGTATTTGGACATATTATAAATGAAAATATATAATTTTTTTGGGTATTAATTTAGATTTCAATTGTA
Organism: Pinus albicaulis; assembly: GCA_034641835.2. Lineage (NCBI taxonomy): Eukaryota > Viridiplantae > Streptophyta > Pinopsida > Pinales > Pinaceae > Pinus > Pinus albicaulis. Next base: position 796,835,586 of record CM076569.1, read on the forward strand.
GTAAAATTTATTTATAAAGTATAAATAATCACAAATTTCTTCTATGATATTATATTACCAGCATATATCCATATTAAATACAAATCTAACATGAGTCGAGAGGTATCAAATTTTTTCACATGCAAAATTCTTTAGAGTACAAAATACAATGTGCTATTTTTCATTGTTTAAATTATAATTTTGAATGCTAAATATATTATATATTACCAAATAAACATTTTAACCATAAATAATTAATTTTTTCATTATATATACATAATTAGTTTTAGATAATATATAATATATACATAATTGACGTTAAAATATTTTACATAGCATATAGATTGAGACTTTTTATAAGGCAAATTAATTATTTTCCTATATATAAATATATATGTAGTTTTTTTATCGACATCCATTAGTTAACATAGATTTCAAATAGTTTATTTATCCAAATATTTTTAAAAAGTATAAAATTTAAACAACTTACCCACACTTTTTTTTTTTACTTCTAATTATTTTACAACATATTCATTTTTATTATAACATATATTTTATTTTTATTTTAAAGAAACAAATAAAAGAAAAAATTTACACACCCCTCATACAAAATAACATCTATAAAGGTACTCCTAAAATTAGTACATTAAAAAAAAACTTCCTCATACTCTATAACAAACCTCTACAAAGATACTCCTAGAATTACTACCTAAAATAAACTTTTACCTAATGGCACTTTCACTTTCCATTCACTTACTAGATTAAAAAAACTTTTACTCAAGACACACTTTCCATACACACTTTCCATTCACTTACTAGATTAAAACTCATAAAGAAAATTCATTAAGATTTGTAATGTAATTTCATTATTACGCATAGTATTTACATTTAACCCGCATGCGGTGTTAAATCTTGTAGTCCACCTTAGCTTGGGTTGATGCTTATTTACACGAATCACTATTCATTCACGTAAAAACTGACCATACCATATATTTGTTTTTACCCCACCCAATTTCTATGTGGGAAACACCACGTGCGCTCTAATTCTTCCGAACTTTCTGGAAGAGCAAGTGGCAAGTTGTTCTGTGGATATTTATGCGGATCACCGTCGTTGATCTAGATCTATTCAGACGACCATATTGTCACGGAACGGTTGAGGATATACCCCGCCCAAACACTCCTTATGGCAGTCATTCTGACTCTTGTTTGCTTCCGGATCTGCTCCATGCGGCGCCGAGGGTTATTGTTCGGGTTTTGCTCTTGCAATGCTCTCACGGGGTTGCTCATCTGGTTTTGTTGCTTCGGCACACACCTAAGATCATTGTTTTCTTGTTCTAATCAGGTAAGCACGCTACATTTATCAACACAGTTTTATAATCGTTTTGAATATTGTTCATTTCTAGTGTTGTACTCGTGCCTCTCTTAAATTGGTTGGACAAGTGGATACGGAGTATGCTTTCTGCCCATTCCTGCACTGGGGTCCATCAAAACTCACTACAGTAGCCATGTTTCGGTGCCTTGAAACCCCAAGGGATTTTCTTGCTTGCCTTCCTCAGTTATTTACTCTACATTCTCGATGACCCTTAGGTAAGAGCTTAAAATAATGTTTGCATATTTTATTTGGTTATCATTGCGGTTTCGCATCCTCTGCGAGAAATAAATTGTATCAATTCTTTCACCGTACGGTACAAGAGTCCAAGAGGCCCAGACTCAGACTCTGGAGAACCCCGACTATCTTTTTCCTTGCCTTATTGCAGACTTTTCTTTCTAGGTACTTGGTCGATTTCTTGAGTGTATTTCGAACTTTCTCCTTCATACTTCTTTCAGTGATCTTTGGCACGGTCTGTATCTGAATTATGAATTTTCACCGTTAGATAAGTGGGTTTGGCTTACCCAGGCCAAGTGAGCTGGGGCTTACTACGACCCCCTCACCATTCCCCTGCAAGCTACCTTTTCCTCTTGAATTATGTACGCATATTCTTCTCGGTTGTAATCTGGTATATACTCACACCAGTTAGAATTAACCTCCGACTGAGGAAACAGTCCTAGGGTTTAAAGTTTTGCATTTAATTTACTGTACAATTTTTGTTCGGTGTGCAAATGGCTATTCATGAGTTATATTCTATTATGTTTTAAAATTCATCCCTTTTCCATGTATTGTCGATGAAATTTTCTTGGTGATAACAATACACTAATCTATACATGAATTTTCCTATAATGTTGTATCTTTAGGAATTTTAAATAAACTTGGTATTGAATTTGCGAACCTGTTTGTAATTCCAGTTTTCCATTTTTTTTCCAAATGGTAGCATTTAATTCGCATGGTTGTATTTCGTATTAGCTTATTTTTATATTCTCTGCTTATTTTTTGATATTAGTAGTTATCTGTGTACTATATTCTCTGTTTATTCTCTGTACTTGTTCGTACTTGTTCGATTGCAGTTTTTAATTGGAATTTACAAATTTTAATTGGAATTCACACATTCTTTTTGTTCAGTTTTTCCTTATTTTTTATTCAAAGCTTATACGCTTACTATCTTTGGACTATTTGACCTGGTTTCTTCCCTTCAGGTATAACTAACCAGGGTTAAGGAGGATGCACAAACTTCCATATGCCGAGCTCAATTCCCTTTGAATGAGCTTCGTTTAGCTGATTTAGGGATATTCCAATATACCCCAATATGTATTTCTAGTTGTAGATTTTAATAATTTTTCTTGTAACATTGCATTTTCTACTCCATATAACAACTATAATTTCTTTGACTGATGTAATATGCTATCTTTGTCATACAACACATTCTTGCAATGACTAACAAAAGTTAATACTCTTTCACATAAAGATACTATTGTTGCGATCTTGTTATGTCTAGCAAGGGTAACTGTTATTGTGTCCTTGATTTAATCCTATGAGTTTTCTTGAACTATGATGACAGTTTTAGAGTTTACTTATAAGAATATGGGTTTACTAGTGATTTGTATGATATAATTATCTTGATCTTGTATCAATACTTTCACCTACATAGAGAATGGAATCCTTAAAAATAACTTCGATACACTCACATGCATCATAGAGTAGTATATACTCACAACATCAATTACTTGAAAACTTAGAATAATATATAATAATCACTCTACAACATTTACTTGAATAAATGTATCAAATGGAGTGCGTGAAGAAATTAAAAACATATATTTTTTAACCTCTTTTGTTTTAAAAGATCTTACCTCCCAACCTCCAGACTAGCTATGAGATCCTCTCTCTCCCCCAAGCTCTTCTTCTTCAAAATGGAGTAATAAAATAATCTGAGCATCAAGACCCCAAGTCCGGCTTAGAAATTCACCATTCTAGGGCTATATTTCGAAATATCCACTGGTTTATTGAACCCAACTCAAGAGTTTCCCTTGGCAATGTCATGCCCAACCTCCAATGGATTTTCTTGCTCTTCTTCTCTCTCTTCTTGATTCTCTCTTCTTGATTCTTCCTTTAGCCTCCCTTGGTCTTCCTTGGAATCCCTTTTTGAATCAAGGATTACATAACCACCAGTAACTGTCTAGGAGGTTTACTTAACTAGCTTCTTTTTAAAGTAAAATATATTTTCCATGTCATTAAAATCATATCAATAAATCACTTGGCTACTCAAAACAAAAGTTTAGATTCCAAGTTAACGGTAAAAGTGAAAATTAAAATGGTAACTTTCTTAACACGGTAGTTTATGAGGGTGTTACATCCTCCCTCCCTAAAGCGAAACATCATCCTCAATGTTCCTTAACCCTTAAAATAGGTTGGAACATTCCTTTGTGCATATAGATTTTTTATGCTTCGCTCTCTAGGTGAAGTGTTGTTATGACACTTAACCTGGTTATCACTTGTTTTTGTAGCAACAATTCTCTTTTGATTGAATGTGCACAGAGGTTAGACTAGATTTATTCCGTCTAGATTCGACTTACCTCAATAACCATTATTGTCATTAGTTTTCAACACACATATATATAATCAATCGTTATTAAAAAATGCATTGATCATTGTTTATATCTACCCATCAAGAGTCATTATTATGCATTACGACCTGAAAAGGGTCATTAACCTATGTTGAATAAGAGTTAGAAACATTTTTTTTGAAACTTATTATTGTAAATACTTTGACTTTCCAAACGATTATGCCAATAGATGAAGGCCACTATAAGTTTCAAATCACAAAATAGTTCTTGTATTTTGTAATAGATTTCAACTAATACACTACTGCATACATATACACATTTCATTCTTGCACCTTTATATTAACTCAATCGTTACATACATATTCTTTATGTGTAAATAAAGTTTTCAAATAACTCTTTTTTCCCTGTCATCTCTAGATTGCCATATTATTGTCTATTTTTCTCAGTCTGATTCCTTCCATGGGTTGCTTTGAACTTTTATTTATTAGCCACCAAGGATCCATTTTCCATCCTATATTATAATTTTTCTATGTAAATAATATGCAATTTTTCTTCCCTGTATAATCACGAAGTTCCTCCTTTTAGTCATTGACTTCTCATACTCACCATGTCACCCATTTTTAATAATTCGGAATGTGATCTATTATCCACTTCATTTAACCACAAATTATCTAATACATTTGACATATCATATATGATGATGTATTAATAGATAATAGCTTTATTCCAATTTAGAAATAATTGGTTGCCTTATTATACACAATTTTTCTTCCTAGTATAATCACGGAGTTCCTCCTTTTAGTCATTGACTGTTCATACTCACCATGTCACCCATTTTTTATAATTCAGAATGTGATCTATTATCCACTTCATTTAACCACAAATTATCTAATACATTTGAAATATCATATATGATGATGTATTTATAAACAATAGCTTTATTCCAATTTAGAAATAATTGGTTGCCTTATTATACACTGGAGTCATACTTGTTATTATCTCTTGGAAGGGTTCCATCATAGTATAGTCAGCATAGGAATCACGTGCCCCAATGTGCTACCCATATTCTCTTGTCACATCTTAATTTTTCTCATGATTATATGTCATATCAATTTTGTTTGTTACCTCCCTCAGTTTCCTACCAATTATTTCCAACACTCTGTATGTATGTACTTTAAGGCAACAAAATCATAGTAGTATGTGATATCCTTGTTTGTTAAAGCATCAAACCAACAAGGATATGGTTAATAATCTCCTTATTATAGTGTGTGGAAGTATCATTTGGTTTTATTATATATCTATCTATATATATATACACATAAATTCCATGGTTATACTAAATTGTCCATGTAATTTAATACTCATCTATTCTTGTTAATCATGTTGTAACCACTTATCTCAAATATTCTGATATTGGATTTACAACTAATAGTAATTTCAATCAACCACAATATCTTGTCATCTTGTTTAATCCTATTTAACATTTCATTTGTGAGCTGATTATAGAAATAGGCATTTTGCAAACCATTCTGTGATTTAGCATTGGGATTTTTTGACTCACAAACTCTTGAGCCCTCTACATCCGCAAAGTGAGGGAATTTCAAAGTCTACCTAGATTTCTATTTTAAGGTCATGATACTCTTCTAGACGATTCTCTATTCCTCTTTGAAAATATCATAACTGTCATATACCATAATATCTTACTTACAAAAGAAACATTAAAACATTAACAATGGGATACATTTATGTATAATCCACTATATTGATGGTGTACTCCCATCATTCTACTATTGTAACCGGTCTTTCAATGGCTCCCATACTTAAAATAATTTTCGATTGAAATCTCATCAATTCCCTTATCAACTTGGACTTTATTTTCTGTACCATTTTTTTATTACGGCATATAGATTTGTGTTTTTGCTATAATTTCTATATCTATTTACCATTTCACCTTCTAGAGATTAATTTGGTAATAAGAATGATGTGAATGGAGGATGTTAGTAATTCTCAGTTAATTCCTCATTTGTAATTTTAAAAAAATGGCTTATGTGTGCCTAAGGATTAAGGTTTTGTTGTAAACTATCAAGTCCCATGAGTGTTTTTAATGTCAATTTAGAGAGAAATTTAACACAAAAACAATTGTTGAACAACAACAATAAAATTACAAAACATAACCATACATAATATTAACACATGTATTTGATAAAGGAGTTCACACCTCTTGGGCTACATCTCCTTGGTCCAGCTTCCATGGCTTGGGCCTCTATATTATGCTCAAATTCTCAAATTTACCTATTTACAATGATCATTTTCTCTTGTAACCTGCTCCAATGAGTAAAAAGTCGTTCAAAATTGTCAGCTATCCTGTTTCTGAGCCGGATTTAGTCGAAAATTGCAAAATTCATGGCTTCTTCAATTTCTCCCAATAAATTCAGTCGTAAACTAGTTAATTGCCACTAAAACTGGCAGTTTCCAACAATTTGAGAGGAAGGTTATATTAATCCACATTTAATTTTAAGTGGTAATTAGTGCGCTAATTAAGCGCACTTAACGTGCTAATTCAATGTTGAATTTAATTCTCATTTACATTTGGATTATCTGAACTAAAAAAACGTGAATAAGGTTAAACAAATTGCAAGATAACTGTGAAAACCACTAATATACTTTAACAAAGCTTCTTGAGAATACAAATTAACACCCAAAATAAGAGCTCTTCTCCTAAATTCATGAGTATAATCTTGCACACTTTTTCCTTTCAATTGTCTAAAATTTTTCCAACCCATAATAGCTTTTTGAATGTAAGCTAGAGGATAGAATTTCCTTTTGATGGAAGCAATAAAATTTGACCAAGACATTGAGATCGTACAATGATTTTTAATCTCATATTCAGTCCTTGGTTCCCACCATACAAGTGTTGACCCCTTCATCCTCAAGGAAGCCAATTGAATCTTTATGTAGTATTCTTGAAGGTTTTGAATTCTCCAATAAACCTCCAATTAACGGATCCAGTTATCCAGATTCTCTGCATTCACTTCGCCATTAGACATTGGAAGCTAAAAATTAACATCAAGTTTAAGAAAAGGTTATTTAACAACTCCTTTGGAAGTACGTGTATGAATATATGGAAGAGTTGTGGTAGTGGAAGATGATGATGAGGATGGTGAAGATGGTGGTGAGGATGATGGTGGAGTGGATGGTGGCTTATTACCATCTCCATCACCTCCTCCTCCTAGATAACCCTCTCTTCCTGGAGGCCTTGAACCCTCTCATTGCATTAATACATTCCTTTCCTCATAGAGGAATTTAACCATCTCATTCATATCAAATAATTCCTTCCCTAATGCTCTCTCATCTTCTGTCATGATATGTTCTTCCTCATGAGGCATGCTCACTGAAGACTCAATTTTAACTTGAGGATGTGCCAGTGTTGAAGACTTTGGAAACCTGGCCCTTCTTCCTCTAGACCCAACTGCGTGACTCTCAACCTACTTCCCTTCTCCTCTTTTATGTTTTAACCTTGAAAGCATAACACAAACTTGAAAACAATTAGATTGATTCCTTAAAAAAAAAACACCTAATGAACTTGAGCTTTGATACCAAATATGGTTTGAATGGAGGATGTTAGTAATTCTCAGCTAATTCCTCATTCAGAATTTAAAAACAAATGGCTTGTGTGCTTAAGGATTCATGTTTTCTTTCAAATGATCAATTCCCATGAGTGTTTTTCGTGTCAATTTAGAGAGAAATTTAACATAAAAACAAGAGATGAACAACAAAAATAAAAGTACATAACATCACCATACATAAAATTAACACAGGTATTTGATGAATGAGTTCACGTTTCCTGGGCTACATCTCCTTGGTCCAACTTCCATGGCTTGGGCCTCTATATTATGCTAAAATTGTCAAATTTACCTGTTTACAAAGCTCATTTTCTCCTGTAACCTACTCCAATGAGTCCATAATGGCTCAAATTTTTTAGCTAGCCTCTTTCTAAACCTGATTTGGTCGAAATTTGCAAAATTTATGGCTTCTTCATTTCTCCCACTAAATTCGGCCCTAAACTAGTTAACTGCCACTAAAACTGGCAGTTCTCACTAATTTTGGAGATCCACCAATTTATTCTGTTGGCAATATGATGCAGAGTGTTGTCCTTGATGGCAACCCACTGAATGAAGATGAAGACATGAGAGTGTTGGCATGTGTTGTCCTTGATGGCAATCCAACTGATGAAGTTATTCTTGACGTGATGGGCTTGGTAAACGATGTAAATCTGATATGAAATGATGTTTGTTAGCAATATGATGCTGAGTGTTGTCCTTGAATGGAAACCCACTTGATGAAGATGATGACAACTCACTTGATGAAGTAAATCTGATGTATCTTCAGTGAGTACAGAAGAGAATGAAGAAAGGAATTCAATATTTGCTAGATCTATGATGAAAAGAGTATGTCTCAAGGCATACGCGGATCTGTCTAAGGGAAGTCGTGTATTCACGCGGGAAACAACGTTCCAAGTCGCGTATGGGCAAAAGCGCTCATAAAGTGCAAAACCAGGGGTAACCACCATGGCATTGACCCGTTGTATTGGGTAATGATTTGTCTAAATGACCCCGTCCAGGAATACCATCGGAAGTAATGTAGTTTTGGGCTCATCGTATTGAAAATGGGCTCATGGTATTTTTTTGGCTCATGGTATTGTTTTGGCTCATGGTATTGAAAAATGGGCTCATGGTATTGTTTTGGCTCATGGTATTGAAAAAAGGGGCTCATGGTATTGAAAAAGGGAAAACCTATATAAAGAGAAGAAATTCATTATGCAAATCATAAGTGTGGGAGCAAGATGTAAGAGCTTGAATGAATACTTCTCTCTGAAGTATATCTGTATGGAAAGGGTAAAGGTTTGATCTGAATCTATGATGCACCTATGAAGAAATGATGAAGCGGAATGTCTAGATCTGGAATGTATTTGTATCTGCTAGATCTCTTTATGGAAGGCTTAGATCTGAGATGAGGCGAACATCTATCTGAAGTAAAAGGAAAAATCTGAACTGAATATCTGATCTGAAGAAGTATGCTTCTCTATAATAATTGAAGATCTATACGCTAGTTCGCCGCGGAGGAAGCGCCTATATACGCGACTTCGCTGAAGATAAAGCGCGTATGCGCAATGAAATATGTACAGAGGTATACGTTGGTTTATGTGAACGGAAGCGTGTATATACGCGACATCAGTGAAAGGAAAGCGCGTATGCAAACTAGGGTTTGCTGAAGTCTGTGGTAAGAAATGTCTGATCTGTTCTGCTGGTTTACTGATATCTGTTAGTGAGTTATATGTATTTGTTTCATGGTTGATTGTGCTTAAAAGTATGGAAAGGGTCCAGTCTGAAAATATGATGAAATGTGGCCTGCAAGTGGTGTCCTAAAGGAAGCTTTGGATCCAGTGTGAAAATTCATGAAACGTGGTCCATAGAGGTGCTGAGGGTTGTAGCCTTCAGTCAGTGGGTGGTAGCTCCCTTCCAGGTGAGGCTGGTAAATGAGTTCAGGGGGTCATAGCTCCCTTCCAGGTGAGGCTGGTAAACGAGAGCAGGGGGTCGTAGCTCCCTTCCAGGAGAGGCTGGTAAACGAGTCAGGGGGTTGGAGCTCCCTTCCAGGAGAGGCTGGTAAACGAGCGCAGGTGGGTGCCTGCGTGCTGGTAGAGTCTGCATCAGCACATATGTTGTAAGATGTTTTCTCTATAATAAAATATTGAAGGCTGAGCAACTGCAGCGGTGGTTTTCTCCCGACTTGGGTTTCCACCTAAAAATCCTGGTGTTCATGTGTGATGCTTTGTGTGATGGTTTATTCTGTTATTACTGCACATGTTTATAGTTTATATAACATCTAATGAATGAATGATGGAATGATATAAGTGAAGAACTAATGGCATAATTAGATCTCTGTGTATACGCGAGTTTTATGAGGGATATCCGCATGTATACGCTAGTTGGCTTCAGCAAAGTAGCGTATGGGTTTTAGAGCATGAAAAAGTAAAAAGTTTCAGTTTGTCCTAAATACTGATTCACCCCCCCTCACAGTATTTTTCCCAACAATTGGTATCAGAGCGGGTCCTTGTGCAGAAGCTTGATCGCTTAAAGGAGATCCGTCGCAATGGGAAGTCAAGAAGGAGTGATGTCTATAAAGCCACCTCTATTCAATGGAAGCAATATGATATTCTGGAAGGTACGAACAAAAGCATATCTGCAAAGTCTTGGTGCAGATGTATGGGCAATCGTGGAAGAAGGTTATCAATACCCGGCAAGTATTCCTACTGATGCAGCAGAAAGGAAGAAGTATGAAATCAATGCCAAAGCGGTGAATGTCTTATTAGGAAGCATGTCTGAATCAGAATTTGCTAAAGTGATGCAGCTACATTCAGCAAAAGAAATATGGGACAAAATCATTCTGAGCTATGAAGGAGATACAAAGGTAAAAAGTGCAAAACTCCAAACTCTTAGAATCGAATATGAAAATTTGAAGATGCATAGTAATGAAAGTGTTTCTAGTTTCTTTCTTCATCTAGATGATATTGTAAATCGGATGAGAAATTTAGGTGAAACCATAACCGATACTACTCTGGTGGAAAAAGTCTTAAGATCCTTGACTTCAAAATTTGACTCTAAAGTTTCAGCTATTGAAGAAAGGCAAGATCTGCAAACTCTTACTATTGTTCAATTACATGGTATTCTGACTGCTTTTGAAATGAGACAAGGAGGTCCTTCTCAAATCAAAGAAGCTGCTTTTAAGGTATCTACAAGAGGAAAAGAAAAGGAAGTTGTCAAAGAATCCAACTATATATCCGATGAAGGAGAAGTGAATTTCGTGAGAAAACTCCAACTAGGAACTGGAAGATTCAAAGGTAAGATTCCCTTCAAATGTTTTGAGTGTGGAAAAGTTGGTCACTATGCTGCTAAATTTCCTTATAAAGAAAAACATGGTAAAGGAAAACAATTTGAAAAGAGGAAGAATTATTATGAAAATGAAGATGATGATGAAGTGTCCAGTGAAGATGAAGAAGATTCTGACCAAGCTCTACAAGTGCTCATGGCAAAGAAGCAAAAGAAGAAGGTTACTTGAGGAAAGGAGATACCTCAGAAATCATGTATAGCAAAAATTGAAGAAGATGAAACAGATTATGACGAAGCTCTACAAGTGCTCATGGCAAAGAGGAAAAAGAAGAAGGCTACTCGAAGCAAGGAGATATCTCAGAAAATTGAAGAAGATGACTCTGATAGTGATTTGGGCCCTTGTAATCTTCTTTGTGCAAGCAATGGTGTAGAAAGTGAAAGTAAAGTTGTGGACCTAGAACAAGCTATCAAAATCAAAGTTGAAGAACAACAAAAGGAAATTGATAAGAAAGATTCTATCTACAAAGAGATGATCTCTCAAATGAAAGATCAAATAGAAATGCTAAATGGACAGGTGGACAAGTATCAAAGGTTTCATACTTATGCATCCAATCGAATTAAAGAACTAGAAGAAGAAATCAACGATCTAAATGCAGATCTCGAAAAATCAAGCAAGAAGAATGAAGGACTTGAAGCTGCAATCATCTTTCTACAAACAGATCTTGAAGCATCAAATAAGAAGAATGAAGAACCTCTGTCATTTGAAAAGGAAGGCCTTGAAGAAGAAATCATCTCTCTCAAAGAAGATCTAGAAAAATCAAATAAGAAAAATGAAGATCTGCAACAAACATGTGAAGAAAATGAAAATTGGTTGAAAGAAGAGATTCTAATTCCGAAGGATCAAGTAGAAGATGGAAGAAGGAAAGAAGAAAGCTTGACGAAGCAATGTCAAGCCTTGGAGGTTGAGGTAAACATTCTCAAAGGTAAATTAGAAGAAAAGGTTAAACTTTTGAGGTTTCAAGATAGTACTAATATTTTGGACAATATTCTGAGTAATCAAAGGTCTCCTGCTATCAAACTTGGTCTTGGTTTCCATGAAACGGTTAAAGGAGAATCTAGCTCACAAGGAAGTGCTAAAAATTCAGAGGATGTCAATGCAAAACCTGAAGTGTTGAAAGAGACAAAAGGTCAACCATCAATGATGAAATCTCAAAGGAAATCAGTCAATAATGTTGAATGCTTTAAATGTCATAATTATGGGAATGTTGCAGCAAATTGCAGGAGCAGATCATTTCAGCCACAAATTAACGGATCCTACATAGAAAGGTACTCTGGTTTCTTCAAGGGATATTGTTTTTCGTGTAGCAAGTATGGACATAAAGCAGCTAATTTTAAAAGGAGGAAGATTAGAAATACTCATTATGATTCTTATGCTTATTTCTCTGGACATATGAGATGTTATTCTTGTAACAAGTATGGACATGTAGAAAAGGAATGCAGGTTGAACAGATATGAGAAATTGGATAACTTCCAGCACACAAATAGAAAGATCAAACAAATCTGGAAAAAGATGGAGAACCGATCAGAAATGTAGGGAATATTGACCCTACTGCAGTCATCCGCTTCTGAAGCTTACTTCTCTGATTGACTGCAGGAATGATGTGGGATACATTATGAGAATTAGTAATGTATCGTCACAGGGGGAGCAATGCATGATGATTCTCATGATTGATTTGGTTATTCAGGTTATGTTTATTTCTGACAGTGCATCTGATATGAAGAAGACAGGTACAGGAAGTACATGTTTAGGAGAAGATGAAGGAATGTGGAAAATTTCTATGCTTCACTTTCCATACACGGGTTCGATGAACAAAAGTCGCGTATACACGCGAGTTCCAGCAGACATAGTCGCGTATGCTTTTATGATAAGAGAATTGGGATGACAGCTGAAGATCAGGAGCAGAAGTTCAGGGGGAGCATCAGTCTGACTGTTAATAACTGTTTTATTGACTCTGTAGTAGCTTAATTTCTCAGAATGATGATATGATACTTGGTTACTTAAGTTGAATATTATGGATGAGTCCTGAAGAGTATTCGTTGCTGAGATGAAAGTCTTATCATTCAGAGATAAGGACAGTTCATGCAGAGATTGTTGTTGATGACTTGCTGATGAACATATTCAGGTTGCACAAGTTAAGGAGGAGCACTGGTTCAGGGGGAGCAGCAAGTTGAATACTAATGATTGCATTGTTGGCACTATGACTGCTTATTCTTTGGTTATTGTGATACTCATGCTCAAATGATGATAACTTGGTATATGGTTTATTATGATGAGATTTTGAGCCCTGTTTGCTGAAAAGTATCTTTTGTGCTCGCACATGGATGAGTTGGAAGTTGTTTGGTTCAGAAATAAGAATAGATCATGCAAATTTTGTGACTATGGTTGAGATCTTTTCCCTATATATGTTACTTCATGTTAAATCTTAAAGATCATGGTGATATTGGACCACATGGATGATTGACACATATTTGAAGATGTTGAATTGATGCTACAAAGAATCTGAAGGCTTGGTTACTAATGTGCTTATGCTACAACCATTGGATGATGCTTGAAGACACAACTACACTACTCTATCTATCTGCACTCCAGGGAAGCATTCAAATATCTCAGAAAGAAGCTGAACACTATATTTTTCTCACAGAGGATCAGATTTTGTGAAAATTTAGAAGATGGTATTAGATACGTGGATTTCCTGAAACACAGTCGCGTATATACGCGAGTTCATGCACATAAAACTGCGTATGTCTGATTGCTGACATATTTCTGTTTGGGGTCAGCTCTCTACAGCACAGCTGCAGTGCTGTTTGGTATCTCTGGTATCTCTGGTGATGTTCCAACTTTTATAATACTGTTTCAATCTCTGTTGTTTTAAATATGCCTTGATGATTGGTTGAAAGTGTTCAGGATGCACAAACTGAGGGGGAGCCTTAGTCATATGGAAAGGATGTTCGGATGCACATTTTCAGGGGGAGCCCTAGTCTTGCTGAGTATAATGCATTGTTGGAATTATGGTGGTTCTGATATATGATCTTTCTTGAGGTATTTCTGGTCTTGGTCATAAATGGTCTTGTTGAAACCCATGATGTAAAATTGTAATATTCAGTCATGTAAGGACTTGTCAAATTTTGTAAACCCACTTGGTTGGGTAGCTGAGTCAAATTTTGTAAACCCACCCGGTTGGGTAGCTGAGTTGAAATGTGTAAACCCACTTGGTTGGGTAGTTGAGTCTCATATGTAAATCCACTTGGATGGATCTTTGATGTAAGTATGAGTCATTGGTGGTAGGAATTTCATAGAGTCGTGTACTTCATTGAAAAATATGTTTGAAAATTCAGCGTGAACTCAGGGGGAGCTTGGTCACTTTAGTATATATCAGATCTGCAGAACGCTTCTTCCACATGAGGAGAAAAGGGGGAGAGTATGTTGGTTTTTGATCCGCCCTTTGCCCTTGATGTCAAAGGGGGAGAGTGACATGGTGTTTGAATGAAGAGAAAGAATGGTGGAGAGAGTGACATGGTGTCATTGTATTCTTAATGTACCTATCTGTTGTGGTAACCAAACACCATCGTGGTTGCCATCAAGTCCAAAGGGGGAGATTGTTGGCAATATGATGCAAAGTGTTGTCCTTGATGGAAACCCACTGAATGAAGATGAAGACATGAGAGTGTTGGCATGTGTTCTCCTTGATGGCAATCCACCTGATGAAGTTATTCTTGACATGATGGGCTTGGTAAACGATGTAAATCTGATATGAAATGATGTTTGTTAGCAATATGATGCTGAGTGTTGTCCTTGAATGGCAACCCACTTGATGAAGATGATGGCAACTCACTTGATGAAGTAAATCTGATGTATCTTCAGTGAGTACAGAAGAGAATGAAGAAAGGAATTCAATATTTGCTAGATCTATGATGAAAAGAGTATGTCTCAAGGCATATGCGGATCTGTCTAAGGGAAGTCGCGTATGCACGCGGGAAACAACGTTCCAAGTCGCGTATGGGCAAAAGCGCTCATAAAGTGCAAAACCAGGGGTAACCACCATGGCATTGACCCATTGTATTGGGTAATGATTCGTCTAAATGACCCCGTCCAGGAATACCATCGGAAGTAATGTAGTTTTGGGCTCATGGTATTGAAAATGGGCTCATGGTATTGTTTTGGCTCATGGTATTGTTTTGGCTCATGGTATTGAAAAATGGGCTCATGGTATTGTTTTGGCTCATGGTGTTGAAAAAAGGGGCTCATGGTATTGAAAAAGGGAAAACCTATATAAAGAGAAGAAATTCATTATGCAAATCATGAGTGTGGGAGCAAGATTTCTGAGCTTGAATGAATACTTCTCTGTGAAGTATATCTGTATGGAAAGGGTAAAGGTTTGATCTGAATCTATGATGCACCTATGAAGAAATGATGAAGCAGAATGTCTAGATCTGGAATGTATTTGTATCTGCTAGATCTGTTTATGGAAGGCTTAGATCTGAGATGAGGCAAACATCTGTCTGAAGTAAAAGGATAAATCTGAACTGAATATCTGATCTGAAGAAGTATGCTACTCTATAATAATTGAAGATCTATACGCTAGTTCGCCGCAGAGGAAGCGCGTATAGACGCGACTTCGTTGAAGAGAAAGCGCGTATGCGCAATGAAATATGTACAGAGGTATACGCTAGTTTATGTGAACGGAAGCGCATATATACGCGACATCAGTGAAATGAAAGCGCGTATGCAAACTAGGGTTTGCTGAAGTCTGTGGTAAGAAATGTCTAATCTGTTCTGCTGGTTTACTGATATCTGTCAGTGAGTTATATGTATCTGTTTCATGGTTGATTGTGCTTAAAAGTATGGAAAGGGTCCAGTCTGAAAATATGATGAAATGTGGCCTGCAAGTGTTGTTCTATTGAAGTTGTTAGATCCAGTGTGAAAATTGATGAAACGTGGTCCAAGGTGGTGCTGAGGGTTGTAGCCTTCAGTCAGGGGGTCGTAGCTCCCTTCCAGGTGAGGCTGGTAAACGAGATCGGGGGTCGTAGCTCCCTTCCAGGTGAGGCTGGTAAACGAGATCGGGGGGTCGTAGCTCCCTTCCAGGAGAGGCTGGTAAACGAGTCAGGGGGTTGGAGCTCCCTTCCAGGAGAGGCTGGTAAACGAGCGCAGGTGGGTGCCTGCGTGCTGGTAAAGTCTGCACCAGCACATATGTTGTAAGATGTTTTCTCTATAATAAAATATTGAAGGCTGAGCAACTGCAGCGGTGGTTTTCTCTCGACTTGGGTTTCCACCTAAAAATCCTGGTGTTTATGTGTGATGCTTTGTGTGATGGTTTATTCTGTTCTTACTGCACATGTTTACTGTTTATAGAACATCTAATGAATGAATGATGGAATGATATAAGTGAAGAACTAATGGCATAATTAGATCTCTATGTATATGCAAGTTTTATGAAGGATATCCACATGTATACGCTAGTTGGCTTCAACAAAGTAGCGTATGGGTTTTAGAGCATGAAAAAGTAAAAAGTTTCAGTTTGTCCTAAATACTGATTCACCCCCCCTCTCAGTATTTTTCCCAACATATTCCGCATTTAACTTTAAGTGGCAGTTAGCGAGCTAATTAAGTGCACTTAACGCGATAATCCATTGCTTAAGTTAATCCACATTTACATTTGGAATACCGCTAAAAAAGCACGCTTAAGCTTAAACAAATCGTAACTAAGGTTTAAACTCTGGTTCTCCTGGAGCTCCCACCAGTGGTCCTGGGTGGTGGTCTTATGGATCGGAGCTAGCCCCTCTTTCCCCCCTCCTTAATAATAGTTTTAAAACAAATATAATCTAGCTCTGTAGGATCATATGAAATAACTGGTAGCAGAGATGGTATGTGTTGCGTGTGTTGTGGGGGAGGTCAGAGGGTCGAATCCCAACCTTCGCTCAGTCCTTAAACAAAAATTTTACCACACATTTAAACTTGGGGGATCGGGGGGGGGGGTCGGGTGGCAGTGGGTATGTGGCAGCCTCCTATCTATCCACATGTGACCTCATTAGCCCAACCAACGCCAACTGAATTCAATGCCGACACTTGTTAACCGGTCACTGACCCATCTGGGAAATATTATGAGAATATTCCAAGGCATATTCCTTGGAATATAGATTTTTCTAAGTAGGTTTTATGGTTGGTTAGTCAGCATCCCTATCACAAAATTTACCTCTTTATCCAAACAAACAGATCACGTTTATGGGAGCATATGATGACCATTTTTTGTGTAACAAAGTGCACCAGATTCAGAACGACGAGCACTACACAGTCATTTATTTTTTGAGCCAATCTAAGCACTTTTATTTTTTAGCATAAAACTAAGCCCCTGATCAAAGAAATCCTCCCCTTCCTATCAATCACCGAAGATGCCTCAAAGGTTCATAATTATTAATCATAAGAGTCATTGGTCAACATCCAACATATGTGCCAAAAGGTAATTATAATAATAAAATAATTACTAACTTTGGACCAATAGTATCCTTTACACCTTTTGTACCTATCTCCTTCCTCAACAATATAAATTGAATTTTAATATAAAATATATTTAGTGTCGATCTTATGATAGAAACAAGCAATTATTAAACCAATAACCCTGAACCTTTCAAGGTGAAACACTCTACCTTTCCTCTTAACATCACCATTTAACATTTTATTTTTAAAACATGAATTGATGCTTTATGCTTCATGCTTTTTGTTTACATTTATACTTCCTTCTAGTTACAAACCATAGATTTCCTTTCTACTCACTATCCCTAAGTCACGGGATGTGATTTACTACTTGTAACTTTCCTCTCCACATGCATATCATAACATTGTACGTTCTTGTCTACAATTGAAATTCACATTGCAATGTTGTTACCTTCACAATTTTTCATGTTGCCAATAAGCTATTCATGCTTAATCCCATCAACAATGTTAGTCATAGATCTGCATTGTTTAAACAACTATTCACTTTCACAATCCTTTTAGTTTCATGCACACCACAATTTCATCTGTAAAAATATATACAAATATTAATTCATATGTAAATGTCAATAATAGTTAGGGTAACAATACAAACATTTCGAAATTCACACAACATATTTCCACCATCATACCAACAAACAAAATAACTACCATGATCACTTGTTTAGAACTTGCAATAAGCTTTAATCAAAACCAATTCATGCATCCATTTTTTTTTTTTTTTTAAATAACTAGTCATGCAACACTAAGCATTCACTACTACCAACCATCTATATGCAACAATGACAGGAATTAATCAACCACTAGTTATTATAGTCAATTATCACTACCTCACTCATTGTTTATATATGTTTTAACTTCTAAAGTGGTTCATTAAATTTTTTTTTAAAACACTTTTTTGTCCTCTTCATGAAAATTTCTCATCTTTTACATGTTAGCATTAATTTCACACACCTTCATTATACACATTCATCATGAATTATGGTCATTAAATGTATCAGTAATATGTCATATATGCAAACGGTGATGGTCAACTATCACTTTCACTAGTGAGTACTCAGGTTTTTCATAAGTGTAACAAAGGTTTTATTGTCCTTTATCCTCAACATATCATGAACATAGTTTTACAACATGGTTTATTACATACTACTCTTCAATGCTAGTATAACCATGAATCACATGTGTCATGTAGGAAGTAGGGTAATACATATATCAATATGTAAATTCTTAGACTCATACCTTAGTTGATGTCCACTAATAGCATACCTCGATTTTATTTTCTTCTTAACAATTCCTAAAAGTGTCGGTGTTGCGACCTTCAACTCTGATACACAAGGAAAAGACCCTCTAGCTGATGTTTTTTAGGAATCCCTTATAAAAATATCCCATACATCCATTTCTAGTGGAGGTTACTAGAGGAGGTTGGCAGGCGGAGGTTTTTTCACATCTTTTCCGCTCGGTGCTCTTATCATACAAAATCGCATTGGTGCACTCGACAAGAGAAATCACCGGTGCGCAAAAAAAATTGGCACACTGGAAAATGTGTGCTCCATACACACCTGCACAGTGCGTCCTATTACTGTAGAGACCTGGTGCTTCACAAATCTTCTGCGCCGGTGCATCATAAAACATTGCGCTAAAACATAAACCACCTGGTGTGGTATTAAGAAACTGCACCGATGCATCGTAAGACAACGTGCCAAAACAGAAACTGACCAGTGGATTCGTAAGAAACAACACCAGTGCGCCTATAAATCCTCGCGCACCAGAACAGGGTTAAATAAAAAAATATTACGTCTAAAAAACCACATTTTTCACATTTCTTAGTGCTTGAGAGCTCTCAAGCACCAGTGAAATTTATCCTTGTCTGAGCTGCACTGACATCGGTGCTCCCATTACACCCATTGCACACACTGATGCTGTGCATTACCCACCAATCTCCAGCTTGTATTTTGAAAAATGGTGGGCAAATTTTCTTTCACAAATTCTATAGCCAATATCCCTCCTCAATGGCGAAATGTACAGGTATTTTTCTTGTTTTTCCATAATTAGTATTTTTAGTGGATTAGAATTTCAAATAACCTTAAAAATAACCATTTAAAAGGAAAAAAACAAAAATTGTTGTGTGGTGGCCACGAGCCATTTGACTCGCACCAGTATGCAGTTCCACTTGTAAAATTTACAGGCCACACCGAAACCGATGCTAACGGCATCTGCACCATTTCTATGGCGGTACCAAAAGGCACACCGCGTTATTTTAAAATTTTAAAAAAAGTGTGGTGTGGTCATTTAGTCGACTGCACCGTTGACCATGTGGAATAGTTGCAACGCGGTGTGTTGACAAAAATATCCACCCCGGTGTTTTTCAGTGCACCACATTCGGCATTCCGACAGGGTCAACTGTGTGGCCTGGTAAAACATCACATTGCTGACTATGTAATTAGGCAAGAAGTCAGTGCACTGACACAACTATACGCGCCAGGGCCTATATTTTAGTCATTGCACTGCTCTTCTAACACTGTATATAGAGATGAGGCCTACTTTTTTTTGGAAGCCTCGTAGGCCAATGTTCAAGGCACGAGACTTTGTTTCCAGCTAGGATATCAAATGATGCACTGGAGTTGCTAGCCAGTGTTGATGAGCTACATCCCTTCATTATGGTCCCCTGTCCTTATGTTGGATTGGACTGGTGAGGGTGTGCTAACATCCTCTTTACATATGATGAGCTGCCAAATGATAGAGGTAATATTATTGTTTTATTTGAATTTATTCTAACATGTTCTTTAACTTATTTTTATTAAATTATGTAATGAAATTGTCTAATTATTGTGGTGTACTTGTATATATTTTGCAGACGTCGGCTCTTTTGATGGGGAGACATGCAGGCACCACCACATGATCCAGGTGTGGATCCTGATGATGATAAGGGAATGCTAAATGCCGAGGATCATCAGGAGGCTAGTGCAGAGAGACATGCTCCTGCTGGTGTGCTGGTAATACCTTTTTCTAGGTGCAGTCGACTTGATACTAGATAGACGATGGAGTTGGGCGACCAACTCAGTGCATTGATTGTTGAGGCGGGCATTAGTCCCGCTCATTAAAAAGACATATAGGTCAATAATAGGCTATTACAGATATGGAGAGGCATGTCGCATGACATGTACAACCTGGTGCGACATGTTGTAGGAGCTACGACCTTAGTTATGTTGTTGACGAGGATTGTTGCACATTATAAGCGTGGTTAAGACGCAGCACGTGATGGAAAATCCGCTAGTAGCGACTTATCAACTCATTATCATTCACCTCGCGCTACGCCAGATGAGCATGAGCCTCCACTAGCATCTAGCAGCAGATATCATGGAGATGAGGCTGGACCATTGGCCACATCTAGTCAGCAGCTTGCAACATCCATCAGTACTCATGATCTTGAGTAGGCTGGACCATCGACCGTTGAGGCTGCACCATTGATTGAGAAGGCCTCGACTAGTACTGCTATTGATGTTGTACCACCAACTGATCCATCACATTTATATTAAATTTGTATATTTTTAACATTATTCACTTATATATATATATATATATATATATATATATATATATATATATATATATATATATACAGTCCATGTATTTTATATTCATGTTGCAGTTGTACTTAATTTACATGTTGGTGATCATCATGATGTGTATATTGTTAGGTCATGTTAGATATGTTCATTTAATGTGAAACTTGCAGATAGATGTGTATGTGATAGCATGAGTTATTTGAGATGACATGTATATTTGATGTTTGTGTTGTGATGATGTTATACAATGCTAATTTTGTTTTGTTAGATGATCATGATCACGATGATCTTAGCGAATTTGAATGTGTTTTTTAGTCGAATATAATGTTTGTATGATGGTTATCATGATCGTGATGTTTATTAATTAATTTAATATTAGATGACCATGATATTTATTAAATATTATGTAGTGATTATAATTTAAATTTAAATTTTAATTGTATTTAAATTGTAAAATTGTATTTGTATTTGTAATTGTAATTTTAACTATAATTTTATGTAAAATATTTAATGTAAAATTTTAATTGTAATTGTAATATTTAATTTATTGTGAAATGATTTTTATTGTAATTGTATATATGACAAATTGTAAAATTGTAATTGTATGTAAAAGGGTAAAATTGTATTTGTATTTGTATTTATAATTGTATGTAAAATATTTGTAAAATTGTAATTGTAATTGTAAATTAATTCTAATTTTAATTCTAATTGTATGTAAAATTAAAATTCTAGTTCTAATTCTAATTGTAATTGTATGTGAAATTGTAAAATTGTAATTATAATTATAATTGTAATTGTAATCGTAATTCTAATTTTAATTGTAATTGTATGTAAAATATTTGTAAAATTTTAATTGTATTAATGTGAAAATTTTAATTGTATTAATGTGAAACGATTTTATTAAAATATTTAAATTTGTAAATTTGTAAATAATGGTAAAATAATAAATCTAGAATAATATGAATTTTTTTAACATAATAAAGTTGAGAAAATAATGCAAATAAATTCATGTACTTTAAAATTATCATTATTTTATTATGATCTTACATACCAAAAAAAATAACTTTATACAGTATGCCAATTGTAGCGGAGATTCTTGGTTTTTTGTTCGATGCGCTTATCATCCTAACATGGACCGGTGCATCTTAGTAGTAAGATGCACCAGTGCTTCAAAAGTCGTCTGCACCAATGTGCCATAAAACACCGCACAAAAACATAAACCTCGATATTACAAAACCGCACTGGTGTGCCTATAAAACCCCACGCATTGGAACAAGGTTATTCTGTAAAGTGCAGTATTGGAGTAGTGGAGGGTTCGAATCGCGGGCAAGAATTTTTCTTAGGAGATGAGAGTTTGAAAAGATGAGAGTTCAAATTTTGGCTGAGAAGTTTATAGTAGAGAAAATGAGTGATTCAAATAGAAAGATGGACAAAGATGCTTACAAGGATGTAGATTCCCATAGAGATCAACAGAGTACAACAGGAGAAAAGGAGTACAGGTTGAGACCACCAGAGAGCATTCGGTTGAGGCCGGTGACGGGGTTAAGAGGTCCCATGATGGAGAAAGGGAGAGCAGAGTTGATGGCAGAGAAATACCATTCGACGTCTGAAAATTAGAAAGGTAAAATGGTCCTTCAAAATCAAGGAGTCCTATTCACTAAGGGATGTAAGAGAGATATCAATTGAGTCTCTTAAATGGGCTAAGAGATCAAATTAAGGTAATGATTCTCATTCTTACAAGGATGGTAGGGAAATATTCGGAAGTAGAGAAAGATCAATCGAGGTAGTTGATAAAGCCAAGAGGCACCATGAAGGGAAGGATTCTCATTCCCTTAAGGACATTAGAGAAAAATTAATTGATGTTGTTGATTGGGATGGTAGGTCCTATGAAGGGAAAGATTCTCCAGAATGCTTTTAAAATTAGCTGGGAGTATTGTCCAAGCTTCGGTTGGCTTACATAAAATTTTATCGGCAAAGCTAACATCACATAAAATCAAATCTTCAGCTTTCAATTGAACCTTAATGGAACCTCTAACTTGTCTGATTTGTGGTCCTGTGGATGAAACCAGTAAATGTCCACTTGTATTATAAATGGAAATTCAATTACCATTTCTGTGGGAAGAAAATCATAAATACCTGCAGCTACCATATTTCCACCTGCAAATCAGTTTCCCATTGGAAAAGCTAATGTAATAGCCCATTTTGGAAAGTCTTTCCTATTCTCAACCCTATACTCATTTTCTACATGAAACCATTGCCTCCACATGTAATAACTGCATTGTCTAGTTGAAAATTGGTCT
This sequence comes from Pinus albicaulis, assembly GCA_034641835.2. NCBI lineage: Eukaryota > Viridiplantae > Streptophyta > Pinopsida > Pinales > Pinaceae > Pinus > Pinus albicaulis. The sequence goes on from CM076569.1 coordinate 796,858,804, forward strand.
TCTTCTGCTAACAAATGCAGAATGAAGGACTCGTTGTCATTGCTCCTAGAACATTCAAGGTTACTTTCTCATAATACATATACTGTATAAATTTTGTTAATATTAAGATAGAAAGCACAAAGGAAAAAAAAGGAAATTGGATGCCTAGATGGAGGAGGAACTTAAAAATGAGCAAGCAGATCATGGTTCAACAAGAAGATCATGGGGCACCTTTTCTTGTTGCAGGTTATGGAAAGGTTCAAGTTTATTTTTCTGAAAGAAGAAGAGGTGTAGTTTTGAAAATAAATGGTCCAAAAATTTTCACATCAAAATGTACATTTCCAACATGTCTAAAACCTAAAATATCTCCAACTTCAATAAACTGCTCAAAAAAAAAACTTTCACAACCATTTGTGAAAACTACCCACGTCTTAGCATATCACAGGTTCACATGCAACAATTTCCCACTTGCGCCCTATAGTATTGCATATTCACATGCCCGACATTGCATTCTCTCCACATAATCAGTGGGGACCTCCTACAATAAACAAAATGCATTGGAAGAATAGTTATTTCCATCAAGAATTTATCCAATTTTAATTCTAATTCTAACTCTCTAGAATAAACAAAATTCTAATTCTCAATTTCTATTTTTGGAGTTCACTAAATTTTGGTGTACACAGCTAAAAGTAATTTCGGTGCCTTAACTGCAAATCAGTGCATTTTAGTTACTATGCACCGGTGCTATGTTACAAATGGACACACCGATGTGGTGATATTAAGTGATGAACCGATGACGAATAAATGGAAATAAAAAAACACAACTCTATTTTCCTTAAGTTAAAAAAAGAGGAAAATTGAAAAATGGGCAGCAAAATATTTTCGAAAATCTAATTTCATAAAATAATTCTTTAAATACTAAACACTTTTCATTATTTCACTATTTTTGCTAAAATTTTCAGCCACAGATTTGTAAGAGACATACCTGGAGCAAGAGAGCATGAGAGCACTGAGGAGCAGTGAAATATGTTCGAACAAAAGTATTCAGACAACCAGAAACCAAACCTCTGGTGATTCAAAACCTGTATCATGGAATTCCAAACAATCTCGTGATTAAATTTGATTATTTATTTTAATGTTTTTGCAGTTTTTTTACTTTTTCTGTAGTTTTATCCATTTTTTCCCTAAATCCTTCATTTTTTTTGTTTCCTCCCTTTCTTCTCCCTCTTTTTGTGATTTTATAATTAGGGCCTTTCATTTTAGATTGACATCCAACCCACAAGACTACTTGCATAGTCGGATCCCAATCCATTCGGCCCTTGTGTGAATTTTTGAAAAAAATGGATTTTTTTTATTGGTGGGCCTAGTGTAACCTAGCACACCAGTGCGATGTATTATACATCGCACTTCGCAAGTACTGTGTAATAAAATTTTAAAAACATTTTTTTTTAAATTAGTGCACCATACCTAAAATAAGGCATGGGTGCGCTATGTTACTAGAATAGCACCGTACAGTCTATTATACTATTTGTGTGGTGCGTTTATGATACACCCACACACCATCGTCGGTGTGTACATCATGAACAACGCCCCGGTTTCTTGAGATTTAATTTTTACCTGAAAAGTTGACAGTTTATTTATAAATATATTAATGACTGATATGGTACAGGTTTCAGATTGATAAAGAAATGACTGATAAGAGATCAAGTAACAAAAATATTGATAACACATCAAGAAAAACAAAAAGCAAGTTCTTTGTAAATTCTTTACAAAAAATATTATTTTTGTACTATATGTAAGTTTAACTAATATTTATTGTTTACTGTGTATCATGCAGAGCCACAAAATGATGAAGGTCGATAAGATTATTTCTGATCTAGGACCGAAAGAGCGTAAAATCTTGATGGAAAAATTGCAAAAGGATGAATTAGGTGAGTGAAAAAATACTATCGATCCAATATGAGTTCTTTTTTTTTAATTTCCATTCATAATATACTTCAAATTATTAGATAACATGTGTTAAATAGTCTGTTAATTCACATATGTTTAATGTTCTGCAGGGACCAACAACTCAGAAAAGGAATTTTGTTCTAAGAAAAGAAAAAAAATAGAACATGCAACTGAAAATGAATTGCTCCTTAGCTCATCTAGAGTGGTGCCGGAGATTAATGAAAGGGGGAAAAACTTTCACAAAAGTTTGAGGGATCTAGTGGAATGAATGTATAGACATTATTTCCACTTACAATACAAAAACCAATCCAATGATTCCAAGAACCAAATTTTATCTAAACTACAGGAAGAATTTCCAGAGAATTGGTGAATGAGATATGTCAGACTTTTAATAGCAAAAACGTACAGCAACAAAAAAGAAGGAATGAAAAAGTAATATTCCTTTAAATGTTTGTCTAGAATTATTTATAAATATCACTTTTGTTATATTTACTTTTCATATATCAATATTAAAATTAAATAATTTATTTTCATGTTACATTTTCAGGAAGATTATGAAAATCTCAAAAGATGAATGAGCAGATATCAGAAATATTCCAATATGAATGTCCAAAAAGGTGTACAAGGAGACGGTCAAAGAAATGGACAAAATTACATCGCAGGAGGAGCCATCTCAACAACAACGTGCTTCAAATGTAATATGTAATCATTGAATTTTTTTGATCATTAGGTATAATAAATAAACAATTTAGCATTAAACATTAATTTTCAAGAATTTTCTTGCAGAAAAGAAAAGAAAATGGAATCGATTCAGCACATAAAATAGGATGACAAGGAAGAAAAGGGTTGATATCTAAGTTTTTGAGTAATTGTTACTTCCTTATAACAACTTAACTAGATTTCATTTTTATATTTTTTAAGTTGTTTTACAAAAATCATCATTGAATGTCTTCAAACAGGTGCTAACATAGAAAGAAGAACCATCAGACGAATTGATTGAAATTGGGTTAAACATGAGTTGTGAGTATATGTTGGCATATCAGAAATTAATTGTGGAATTTGTAAGCATCTGTCGATATTGTTTTACTTAGCTTCGACTATAATTAATAGAAGAAAAAAATATTTTATATTAAATATATGATGCGTTATGGGGTATAAAACTCGTAGGAAACAAAGTATAGAACTACGCCAACAAATGAATTTTTGGAAGATGGCATGGTACATGTTTGTGAAAGAATGTGTATAGTTTATGAGTCAATTGTTGCTATGGCACGTCATTTTTATTTTCAATTTACATTGATGTATATTATTTAATATTGAAATTTTCATTATTCTCACCAATGTATATACACTCATTTCAGTTTATTTTTATGTTTGTAGATGGAAGGTGAAGAAGAAGAAAACAATCAACGCCGTGAACAAAAAATTCCTGAATTCATATGAATATTTTTATAAGATATACATGTCTCGACTTTTGATGAATAATGAATTTTAAAAACCACAATAATTATGATATGATATAACAAATTAATCCAAACATCACATTCAAATGCATTAATAAAAATTGAATTGATATGTATATTTTTATAAGATGTGTCACCTTTTGATGAATAATGAATTTAGAAAAATCACAATAATTGCACTATCACAGGTCGATGTTTCTAAAAAATACAAAATAAACACTAGTGTGTGTCAGTTACTGTACATCGGTGCTTTTGTATGCTGCAGCACACCAGTGCGTTTCTACGACCTATGGACACCGCACAAATACCAAAACCAATTAAAAATCTCGGTGTATTTGTGCGATACTGTGCACTGGTGCTTTTATGTGAGACTATACACCAGTGAATTTGTATGACGTATGGGCACCCAAAAAATACCAATACCAATTATCAATATCAGTGTACTTGTTTGATATGGTGCACTGGTGCTTTTCTATGCGTCTACGTATTAGTGTGTTACGACGACCTATGGGCACCACACAAATCCCAAGACCAATTGGTATGGCCCCATGCGTTGTATCACCAACACTGCGCCCAGTGTGGTTTTATACCTTGAGGGCCCAGTGCAGGAACCTTAAACTGCCCTGGGGCCACTGTCTAGATGACACGCACCAGTGCGTTGAAACCCTAGTAGCGGACTGATGAAAAAAACATCCATAAAAACCTCCGACCACCCAGTTTTTTTTAGTTGTGTTGAATTTATGTTAAAGTCTCTGCCAAAATCTTCATAACCATAAAAGGATTTTGTAGCAAATGATTTTTTGATAATTTTGGCCAATTTTATAACACTAAAAATCTCCTTTATAACCTATGTTAGAGGGTCTTTTCCTTTTAGTGTTGTGAAATCTCCCACAATACTCCTAAAATTACTACATAAAGAAATATTTTACTCAATGACATCTGACACACTATCCATTCACTTACTAGATTAAAACTCATAACACAATTTTTATCTATGATTTGTAATGTGTTGTCATTATTACACACAGTATTTAAATTTAACTCACATGGGGTGTTAAATCTTGGAGTAAACCTTAGATTGGTTTCATGCTTATTTATACAACTCACTATTCATCACAAAACTATTAACCTTACCATATATATTTTTTACCCCATCCCTTAGATGTTTACGTGGGAAACATCACGTCCGCTCCAATTCATCTAAGATTTCTTGAAGAGCAAGTGGAGAGTTGTTTTGTGGAAATTTCTATTGATCACTTTCATTGCTATAGATCTAATCAGATGGCCCATATCATCGGTGGGATGGTTTGGGTTATACCCCACCCAAACCCTCCCTACATCAATCATTCTGACTGTCATTTGCTTCCAGAGTTGCTCCATGTGACAACAAGGTTTATTTTTTTGGTTTTGTTGTTCCAATGCACTCACAAGGTTTCTCATCTGGTTCTCTTACTTCAACATGCACCCGAGATCATTGTTTTCTCATTCTTATCATGCAAGAAAACTTCAGTTATCAACAAAGTTCTATAATATTGTTCATTTCTAGTGTTGTACTCATGCCTTCATTAAATTCATGTTTTATTTGGTTCGACAGGTGGATGCGAAGAATGATTTCTGCCCATTCTTGTACTAGGGTTCATCACAACTCACTACAATAACCATGTTTATGTCCCTTGAAACCATAAGAGGTTTTCTTCCTTACCTTCCTAGTTATCTACTCTATATTCTCGACGACCATTAGGTAAGAGATTAAATGAATGTTTCCTTTTGTTATTTGGTTATCATTGAGATTTCACATCTCCTCCCCAATATAAATGGTATTTCTTCTTTCACCACATGGTACAAGAGTCAGAGAGGCACCCAAACTCAGAATCTAGAGAACCACAACTCTCTTATTCCTAGACTCGCTGCAGACTTTCTTTCTAAGTACTTGCTCCATTTCTTGAGTCCCTTTCGAACCAACTCCTTCTGGCTAGTTTTAGTGATCTTTGGCACCATCTGCATATGAAGTAGCATTTTTTCACCATTAGATAAGTGGGTTTGGCTTACCCAGGGCTTACCCCAACCCCCTCACCATTCGGCTGCAAGCTACCTTTTTTACTTGAATGATGTATGAGTATTCTTCTCTGTTGAAATTTGCTATATACTCACACTAGTTATACTTAACCCCCAACTAAGGAACTTTCCTAGGGTTTAAATTTTTACATTCAATTTACTGTATAAGTTTCATGCGGTGTGCAAATGGCTATTCATGAGCTAGATTCTATTATATTTTAAAATTCCTTCATTTTCCATGTATTGTTGATGACATTTTCTAGGGGGATAATAATACAATGGGCCATACAAGAATTGTCTTCTAATGTTGTATCTTTTGGATTTTTAAAGAAACTTAGTACTAAATTTGAGTACCTGTTTGTAATTCAAGTTTTGCATTTTATTTCCAAATGGTAGCATTTAATTCGCATGGTTGTATTTCGTATTATATTATTTCACACTGGGTTTAGTACTTGTTAAATTTTGTGTTTATATGTTGACATTAGTACTTATCTATGTACTTGTTGGATTCCAGTTTTTAATTGGAATTTACAAATTCTTTTTGGGTTCAGATTTCCGTTCTTTTATTCAAATTGTATACCCTTACTAGGTCTAGACTATTTGACCTGGTTTCCTCCATCTGGGTAGAACTAACGAGTTTTAAGAAATAAGCACACACTTCCATGTATGGAGCTCAATTCCCTTTAAGTGAGCTTCATTTAACTGATTTAGGGATATTTCACTCTACCCTAATGTGTATTACTAGTTGTAGAGTTTAATAAGTTTTCCTGTAACATTGCATCTTCTACTCCATATAGCAACTTTAATTTCTTTGACTCATGTAATATACTATCTTTTCCATACAACACATTCTCGCAATTATTAGTATAAATTAATACTCTTTCACATAAAGATAATATTGATGCGATCTTGTTCTCTCCATCAAGGGTAACTCTTATTATTTCGTTGATTTAATCCACAATGACTGTTGTTGACTTTACTCTGAGTTTTCTAGTGATTTTTATAATATAATTATCTATTTTTCTAGTGATTTTTACAATATAATTATCTAGACCTTGTATCAGTAATTTCACATACATACAGAATGATATCCTTACAAATCAATTCAATACATTGTCATGCATCATAGAGTAGTATCTACTCACAATAGCAATTACTTGAAATCATAAAATAATATATAATAATCAGTGTACATTATTTACTTGAATAAATATATCAAGTGGATTTCTTGCAGAAATTAAATACATATATGTTTCAACCTCTTCTGTTTAAGAAGAATTCTATGCCCAACCTCGAGACACTATCTATGACTAGAGTAATAAACTAGTCTGAGCATAAAGTGGAGTAATAAACTAGTTTGAGCATCAAGACCCCAATTCCATCTTATACATTCACCCTTCGAGAGTTAGATTTAGAAATATATACTGGTTTATTGCCCCTGGCTCAAGAGTTTCCCTTGCCAACCCAAGCTTCAATGACTTTTCTTGCTCTTCTCCTCTCTCTTCTTGATTCTTCCTCCAACCTCCCTTGGCCTTCTCAGAATCTCTTTTTCAATCAAGGATTACATAGATTGCAAAACCTCTATTAAATTTCTAAGAGGTTTATTTAACTAACTTCTTTGAAAGTAGAAAGTTTAGATTCCAAGTTAATTTTAAAAATGAAAAGTAAAACAATAACTTACTTAACATAGTAAATTTTCAAAGCGCTATAAAATTAGCCTCTAAGCTTAATAATGAAAAGTAAAATACAAGATTTTTTAAATTTTAATTTGTATTACAATTTCATTACTTATATGTTTGGTTGTTAGTAAAATCAAATATAACCTTATCATGTAACATTATATACCTATAAAATGATAAATATGACGACTCATTCTCATATGCACAACTTTGTTTCTCCAAAAAAAAATCGTTTTTCTCTAGTAATATTCATATTTTCCCAAAAAAATGCACTTTTAATGTGACGGAGAATCAAAACACAATCCTCAAGGTGAAACGAATCAAAAAACTATCTTCGAGGTTCCTAGTGCAAGTAGGTATTTAATGCTTATCCAGCATATGTCTCTTTAATGTTTGTCCTCGAATGATTCATGGTTTCACGCATGAAAATAGGTTCCACACGACCGAACATGTTCCAAGCTTAATGTTTCCTGCAATTTCTAGGCTCACCAATACTTGCAAGTTCTATGCAACAATTGCAACGATCTATATAGCTTCTCCACACGCTACACAGATCCCTTCCCTGGAAAATTTTCCATCACTTTCATGCAGAGATTATAAAATGGCTCTTGCACAAAGACATTAATTTCGCTTGCTGATATTTTTCTTTGGCATTGGCGGTGCAAATTACCCACACCAAAATAGTTAATACACTCACCTTAAATTCAAGTGCTCGATAGACAGCAAACTACACGGGGCTTTACAAACAATGAACACAAGGTCATCGTAAATTCGAGAGCTCGATGATAGCATCAACAACTGAAAAAGGAAATAGCATGATAACCAGAAAAGGCAATAGCGTGTGAGGTCAAAAGCTTCTCTCTTGACAAAGATAAAAATTGAAATCAAATAATCTGAGATATTCAATTTTACCTTAGAAGGATTTTTTTTTTTATTTCTTTATTTCTTTATTTATTAATTAACAATTTATCATTTTGATGGAGTTTCTTAAAAGTTTGCAGAGCTTTTCATATTACTTGTATTATTGAAGCTACTCTTATACTCTAAAAATAATGAGAAATGTCCTCACTCAACTATCTCTGAAGAGGAAAAAGAGAGAAACAAGCTTTAAATAAGTTTGTGCAAATAATTTAGTTACTGATCACTTACATCATTTTCAAGTGTCTTGTAACACCCCTAGTTTCTATGCTTTTCAAGTTAGACACTTCAACATAAATTCAAAGGGGAGTGGACTCCAATGGAGAATTATTGTGTGGATTTATTTAAATATTTATTAATGAAAAATAAATAGGAATATTTATGTGTGCACTATGACTAGATGAGTTTTGGAGATCCCAAGCCTGATCCATGAGGTTATGGAAAAAGGTTAAAACTTTCCCCAAAACCTTTCAAAAATCCTTGAAAGGAATTATTTCTAATTTATATTTTTGAGGAAAAATATAAATTCCCCAATGATGAGGAAAGTAGTTGGGAAGAGTTAAAAATCTGGAAAAGCAGAAAACAGCTTTAAAGTCCATAAATAAGGGAAGCCTAGGAAAACAGGAATAAAAGCATCCTGAAATAATGGATGCAGAATTGGAAACAGGCTTTGGGGAGAGCATAGATTAAATAAGCTACTCCAGAACAGATTGAGGTTGGTCTATTCTTGGAGGAGGATCTCATCTCGGGGGTGAATTATGGAGATAGAGGAATTCTATGGTTGGGAGGATTGGTCATAGAAAAACTGTGGTATGCACTCATCTATGATATTTTATTATAAATTTTGTTATTAGTTGATAATATGTTATATTGGATTTGAGAAATTAAACTAAGAAGTGGTAGATAATAAATTCTTGCATTTAATAGAGTTAGATAGAAAAAATTAATCTTCTAAATTTCTTTATAGTAGCAGGAATAAATTCTAGGAAATACTATCAGCCAAAATATCTAAACAATAGTCTGGTTTAAATATGGAGATATTTAAATAATCCTAGAGGTTCTTATAAGATAATAATTTTAATATAATTATGTACTGTAAAATAAACATTCTGTTGAAACTCTATTAGGTTAGCTATAAGCAAATCTATACCTAGAGCTAGCTACTTCAATTTAAATGATAGAAAATGAAAGTGTCAAATATCACTACAACTATTCTGAAATGAATTAAATACTTAATTATATTGCAGAAGAAAAATAAATAGCAGAAGTAGAATTAATATACTGTTAGGTAGTGCATTATATAAAAACATGAGTAAAGTCAATAATTAGATTTTATTTCAGAAACTAATGAAATATGAAATGTAATTTCTATTAGAATAAAAGTATTCCCTGAAGTAACGTTTGTAAAGAAATCATGGCCATTTATGCTGAAGAGATAAATACATGAGAACAATTATTCTAAGATAGAACAAATAAATGCCACTATATCTGAATATTGCCAATTAAAGATGCTAAGAAAGGGATATGGAACCTTATTGTTTATTTTATTAAGTATAAGGGTAATTAGGAAATAAAAGGGTAGAACCATTATTTTTAATCAATTTCTTTACCATATTACTTCTAAATAAACAGAAGTTATATTATGATAATTATAGTAAGATATGAAAAAATACCCTGAAACATCATTGAAATCATTATTCTACAGGATCACTTTACAAAAAAAGGTGAATTATTTCAGTTGAAAAATAAACCTTAAGTAGAATCTGTATAAAGAGATGAAAGAAAATATATATATATATATATATATATATATATATATATATATATATATATATATATATATATATATATAAACTGATAGAAATTTTCATTCACTGAAATTGTAAGCATTATAAATTGAAATGAAAATTAAAACAACCTGAGAATCGATACATTCATTTATACAGAACTCTATAGGAAGAGAAATTATATGAAAATGTATATCAGTGTAAACCATATGTTAATAATATCATAAGAAGGCACTCTGGAAAATTATATAAAATTTAATTTTAAACCAGATAAAATAGTATTGATATTGAGAATCTGAAATCCATACACCGACTATATTAATAATAAAAATTTACAGTCCAAAGGTATTGTATGGTATTGGGAACTTTAAAAAGGAATCTATCTAAAATTGCCTCAAAATAGCCAAGAGGCTAAGAAGGCAATAAACGTATTAAAATACAATAACAATGGTATATGCATAGCTCCATTGTAACAAAATAGAAATACTCAATGAAGAGCTTGTAAAACGACCTGTGTAGAGGGAAACAAGTCAGGTATTAAGAAGAGAAATAGTCCAAAAAGCCAAATTATCATTTTGACAAAGAAGGATAGATGATAAAAGAAAACGTTACCTGCGTCACATAGAAGATAAACATTGAATTAGTATGTATAAAATAAAACGAAAATGATTTCAATTTAATAAACCCAGATTGACATTACTAATTACCTGTGACAAACCCAAAACTATATATTGTCGAAGCTTCACTTCAATATAGAGCCGAAATCGATTTTGTTTTAGAATCGAGAGACAGAAATGAAAAAACCTATACACAGTGAAATGGGCGAATCCATAGAAGAAAATAAAATACGATTTGAGGTTTTAAAACTCCCATCAAATATGAAAACAATACATATAGTACCAAAATGAATTAAGGAAAGCTAACCCGGGGTTTCTCTGAACAATAATAGCCATCATCGTGGTCAAAAGAAGCTCTGCATTCTGCCATTAAGGTTGTATGAAATACATATAAGGGTTACAAATGCAACCGGAAGAAAATAATCAAAAACAAAATCGTATTTCATTAACCGAGCTATATTTCAGAGGTATCTCAGAGATGAACGGATATAATGCAGATTATAATTTGAACAATGTGTAAAGATTAAGAACTAAACTAATAATCAAAATCTTACCGAATATAAAAGCTTCATATCCGAAGGGATCGGTCTATGAACCAACAAAGAAAAATCCTCATCGTAGTTCAGGTATGAGACGAGGAGAACTCAGCCAGAAGCAAACAAGTTACGATCTAAAAAGATAGGCAAATGAAATATCAACCACTGATAATTAATATGAAATATCAAATGAATGCCAAAACCCTAATAAGATAGAACTCTACACATGTCTTGACCTGCTTGAATCGTATGATTCAATATGGAAGAATTGATGTAATTTAATGTGAAGGAATGTTGGGATTAGTTCCATACGGTTCAAGTTAATACAAACATACAACTACAACTGTAAGATCTAAGCTATCAAAATGTCAGAATTCGAGAAAACAACATGAAACAAAACCTTATGTGTGAGAACCATGTTAATAAACTCGACGATAAGGACACTTAAATGCTCTAGTTAATTCTGGAGTACAAACTGACTGGATTGCCAACGCATGACTTGAAATGCAGCTCCATAAAAAATTCCAATTACATGCACTATGATCGAAATCAACATTCATTTGAGAGAAATTTTATAGTGAAGCAATTTGATGGTATAAGCGAGTTCTTTAACATTATTAAAAGTGAATTACGATTTACTCAATACCTTAATTCAATATTAATTCATGTGGTGGATAATATATCTTAATTGAATGTTGATTTATGTAGTACAATGGTACTATGATATGAATTATGTATGAATATAATTAATGGAAATACATATATATGCTTAGGTCTAACGGAACAATCGAATAATATATCTACATTTAGATATAAATTATGAAGTAAAAAAGAAACAATTTCTATATTTCTTAAAGTAAAATGCCTATGTTGAAAGGATGGGTAAATAGCCAGAATATTAGAAAATATATATATATATATATATAGAATATCAAAGTTTTATCGTCGGAAAGCGACTAAATGATATATATAGAATATCAAAGTTATATCATCGGAAAGCGACTAAATGAAAAAAAGAAAAAAATTAAATTTTTTTTTTGAGGTATGCTACAAATGGTATCAGAGCAATAGTTGAAACACTAGGAAAATTATGTGCTCACACAGAAAATTTTATGCTGTTGTTATGAATTTTAAATTTTACTAATGTTGGTTTACTGAATATTTAATTGTACTAAGGGATATAGCTACGAACCTTGATTTAAGAGGACAAGCGGTATGTGGATATGGGTGGAGGAGAAAACACGCCAGATCCAAATGCTCCATGGAAAGCTATGTTGCTTAGAATGCGACGAGGAATGGTATAGCTTGAAAGCCACAATGACAGACTAGCATATATAAAGTCAGAGCAAGGTTAAAACACTGGACAAACTATGTAACCACCCAAAAATTGTATGCTGCTGTATGAAATTTAAATTTTACTAATGAAAAAAAATTGTATAGAAATAGTACCGTAGTATAGACCTGCGAATGATGATTGATGAGAAGGGGTTATTTTTCACCAGTGAGAAGCAAGACAAACTTGTTTCATACTTACTCATATACCAATCTTAGTAGCGGTAAAGTTAAGGTAACGATTGAATATGAGCTATCCTTCTGCTATAATAATGATCAGTTTATCGATGTCAAAATATTTAATGGAATATTAATGGTTAACAGAAAGTGGGAAAATCATAAGATATTACAAAAGTAAATGTAAGCCGTTTCCAATTAATGCTGAAGACAATAAAGAAAATTAGTTTTCAGACCTACATAGGTGAGAAATGGAAGTTATGAATTGATACTGGGTATTAAGAAGTAATCGAGGGTATCTACAACTGATAGTGAGGTTACCTGGAAGCAAAAAAAATTAAAAAAACATCGGAATCCTGAGAATTTTAAAGAAGAAACATGACTTTGAAATTTAATTTCATACCTCATAGTGTGATGAAAATCGTATGCTCGGCTGATAGACCATCATAAAAGAAGAAAAACAAATTAGATAAGCTATATAAAACTATGTAACAAAAGCTCATAACCCAGTTACATGAAAATTTATAAAATTATGCTAACATTGTTTGACTGTGTTACCTTGGGTTTGGATGAAAGAAATCTGTAACCGATATGGGTTAAAATATTTTCTAAGAAAATGATAATAGAACTATTATCAGATGAAATTTCAAGTGGAATGAAAGTAAAAATAGTAATAAGATATGTTTTCCATAAATACATAGGAGAAAACTAGTACCTATGGTCTTGTTAACCATATTAGATACACCAAAGCTATGATACAAACAAAATGAAATAGCTCGAACCAGAGAAAGGCCAAATCCTAATCCCAAATCTCCAACTCGAGATGCAGCGTTTATTATGGGGTAGGAACAGAAATTCAAATACAATTAGATAAAATCATAAAAGAAATGAAAAGATGGGTTAGAATCCACCGGCCTTTAATTAGTTAAAAGAAAGTGAAAACCATGAATAAGAGACATGGTTAAATGTAACACCCCTAGTTTTATTTTTTCAAGTTAGACAATTGAACCTAAGTCCAAAGGGGAGTGGACCCCAATGGATAGCTATGGTGTGGATGTAATTAATTATTTGATTATGAAAAATAAATAAACTATTTCTATGCATATTGACCAAATGATATTTTTGAGATCAATTGCCAAATCCATGAGGTATGGAAAGAGGCTACAACTTTCCCCAAAAATCTTTCAAAAATCCTTGAAAGAAATCATTTCTAATTTAGATTTTTGAGGAAAAATCTAGATTTTCCCCAATGAGGTGGAGAGTAGTTGGGAAGAGGTAAAACGCTGGAAAAGCATAAAGCAGCTTTAAAAATCCCAAAATAAGGGAAGCCTAGGCAAACAGGAAGAAAAGCATCCTGTAATTCTGGACGCAGAATTAGAAACAGGCTTTGCGGAGCATAAGCTTTAATAAGCTACTCCATAATAGATTGGGGGTTGGTCTGTTCTAGGAGGCGATCTCAGCTCGGGGGTGAGTTCTGGAGACAGAGGAACTCTCAGGTTGGGAGGACTGATCAATTGCAGAAGTGGTATGGCCATAGTGTTTATGAATGGTTGAATTATTTCTTGTTATATAGTGTGATTAATGACTGTAGATGTTATTTTATTTTAAAATTTTGAAACTTGTATTCCATACATTTACAAAATTGTTAGAAGAATTTAATCCTCTCAGTTCTGCATAGTTGTAGGTACAAGAATTATGGGGAAAATCAACCAGAATCTCTAAACCTGTGACTGGTTTAAATCTGGAGATTTACGTTACTCCCATAATTCATCAAACTGTAACTTTAATATGCTTCTGTTAAAGTATAAATCTAACTATGCATGAGCTAGGAAAACATTTATGAAGAGGAATTTAGAGATGTTAGGTACTGTAAAAACATTGCAGATATGTATATTTTATGAAGTTCATGTATATATATATATATAGATTAACCCTCTACAACAAGGAAAGATCTGAGCTAAAAAAAAAAGAAAAAAAGAAAAAAGTTCAGATATCAGAGCTAGATATATTCAAACAGAAAAGAGTTGGGTTAATTGTACTATAAACGAACCTGTAAATAATTCTAGTTTGGGAAATAAACATGAACTATGGTATTGATGACATCCTCTACTTGTAACATGTCCAAATTGAATACTCAACATGAAAATACATATGAGAAATTGAAGATGAATTTTAGGTAGAATTCATAAGCTGCTTGGAATAACAGAGATTATACTAGCAAAGTCTTAATAAATTCTGGTTAGAGGTGTTTACTAGAAAACTAGAATTATTGACTATCTTATAACAATTAATTTAAAAATTGCAGAGCCTCCTATTGTTGATACAAAGTAAATAAAATATGATAGTTTTAAAATGAGATGTAGAACGAGAATTTATACTTCTGAAGTAGTCGAATATACATGGGTAAGTAGATAGAATGAAAAATGATTGGGCATAACTCCAAAGAAATACATGCTAAAGTATCAATGGTTGAAACTTGTATCTGGAAGAGGAGGGATCATGCCGAAATAGATCTAATAATGGAAATTGTGGATATGACATGAGTATTAACATGAAATAGAGATCTGAAATGAACCAGAGTCTATTATCAACCTGTTGATATGAGACAGAGGCGGAATATACATATATATATATATTCTCCTCAACAAAACTAATTAAACGATAATATCTTGTTCCATAATATATCCACAGAAACATTATACCCTAAATTTATATAATTAGGATTTATAAGTAATCTGAGTCTCTGTTAAAAGTCCATTATTACAGTCGAAAATTTTATGACAATAAGATTGGAATTGTCCGGAAAAACTATATATTAAAACCGCAAAAGATTGGTTATACTCCGATGAAAGACGATGTCGATACCGACCTGAAAATTCAATGGGGAACGAAGCCAATTTCGTATGAAAGACAAGTTATCCTAATACCATCTTGGGGTAACTCTGAATGTGATTCGAAATTACCTGAAACAAAGCGAGAGAAAAGTAAGAAGTATGCCATAACTAGTTGAGTATAAATATCTCACAGGGATAAAGTATTAATTTTAATAAAGGTCAGAAAAAACAAATTGTTACCTCGTAAGTGGAAACCCTCCTTTCCACACGACCTATAGAGAAAGATTTAATTGGAATTAAAATTTTTAAGACGATGAAATCTACTCGGAATGATGAAAACAGTGGTGAAATGTCAAACTTGAATCGATTGGGAATACCTAGGGTGTCGTTTGGTAACCGGAAGTGAGGCACCTAGAGCTCGGGGCAACTTGGCTCGAAACAAAACAAGTATGGTCACAGAAGACCGCATGAAATAACTCCTAGCAGACATTGATTCTAGTGTTAACTTCACAATTTTATAGGAGATTATAAACGTAATGAGAGAGATTAATTGTGAAGAAGAAGACCATATTTCCATATACAGAGATTAAGATTAAAAATCAAACTCGACAGAGCAAATTTAACTATGAGAATTATATATATTAGGCCAAGACAACCTTAAAAAGTTGAACGAAAAGATTTATCAAAAAAGAACCAAACAATCCAAAACCACGAAACGTAGGTATAGATATTGCCAAGGAGGGCGTATATAAGTATTCTCGCACAGAAAGAAAACTAGCATAACCAAACCATGGAAACGAGCAAGTCTATGTACCTGAAAGTAAAATGTAAGAAGGAAATCGTTACGCCAAAAGGTCTGGAAACACATAACTCGAGCAGTGTCTCAACCTCCAGGAGGCAGTGAGGAAAATGAAAGGCGAAAGAACAATCTCCGAAACGATACAGAGATTTAATACGACCTTCCTCAAAAACTCTAACTGGCCTTAGGCCATCTCAATCGTCCATGTGTCCTCAGATCAAGAGTATGGAAAAGGATTGGGTTGGGAAAATCGATATTAAACACATAGCCGCCCAACAACTGTAATGTAAATCCATGAAAATCAATTGCAAAGTACTGAAATGTATCACAGGGTCAGTGATCATAAATGAACAAATATACGTTGCAGAGTATAAAAATATAAATTAAAACCCTTGCGTATAAACATAACTCTGAGTTATCTATCGCGAGATCAAATCAATTTAAACCACCAGAGGACCACCAACCCAAGTTATCACGGAGAATGCGATGGGATTACCAATGCCAAAAACATTAATTCGATCTTGCCAACGAAGCATGAGAAGTACAACAAATCCAATATCGCCTATTTCCACCGAGATTTCATTCCATTTGAAGGTACGTGGTATATTCATGGTGGTACGAATACAATATTTATATTCACACATTGAAACCAATGGACGCAGGGATATAATATGCTCGTGGAAAAGAAATAACAATTCTACGTAGAAAGAGAGTCTTTCATAACTTATGATAAATAGAAATTAATACATAATATCATGGACATTGGAGGCATGCTAAGATATGAATGGAAACGAATGATATATCACTCACATAACCTATGTGGGTGTGATATAGTGACCATGTGGAACCAAATACATAGATATAGAGATACCATTAAGGGTTACATGGATATTTTTAAACGAATATAGGAAATTATATGTATGTAGGTAAGGATATGAAATATATACATGTATCATATATATATGAACACGAGGCACATGAAAACTTATGAAAAGAAGACCATAAGAGCTATCAAATTTTATATGTTAACATTTGAATCAACAAGAAAACCATGTTTAATAGAATTTCATTAAAAATGAAATTCAAAGGTAGATCTGAATATCTATTGTGAATAGAGGAACAAAATTAAATTATAAAAGGTAGAATTAGAAAAAAAAAAAAAAATTGGAGAGATGTTACAAATGGTATCAGAGCTTATGTTAGGAAAAAATGGGTTGTTGTTGTGCTCACTGTATAAATTATTTTTTGTTGAAATTTTTTTTCTATTACTGATATGTGTTATTTAGTGTACAGTGGTACTGAAACAGAAGATTCAAATGGCTGAAGGTGAGGAAATTTATGTTGATCTGCGTGATGAAGATAATATGCCAGATCCCAACACTCCTGTGATGGCTATGTTGCACAGTTTGCAACGACAGATGGCTGAGCTAAGAAGCCAGAATGACAGACTGTCATTAGCTAGTGAGGAGCAGGAAAAGCTCTTCAGAGAATTGACTTCGCGGAACATCCAATAAGGTGAAGGTTCCGGAAAGAGGAAGAAAGGCAAGTTTTTTGATGATTCTGAGGAAGATGACACTATTAGACATGAGTCTAAACAGAGAAAGGAATTACAGGGGGAATTCCGAAAGATCAAACCTCCCTCCTATGATGGGGAGAAGGAGGAAGATGTTGAGGCTTGGTTGCTGAATATGATTAATTATTTCCAGGTCTATGAATATGAAAGCAATCTGAAGGCCATATTAGTTGTCTACCAGTTACAGGGTAAGGCTACCTTGTGGTGGGAGGAGAAGAAAATGGTTCATGCCATTGATGAGAAAACAGTGACTTGGAAAGATTTCCAAGTCAAGTTTAAAAACCGCTAATTGAACGAACGTTATTATTATGATAAAGCCAAGGAGTTCCATGAACTCATGTTGGGACAACTCATTATTGATGAATTTTTCACCAAGTTTACAAATCTGCTAAGGTATGTTCCTTATATTCATGAAGAGAAGGAAAAGGTGCAAAGATTTTTGAACTGTTTGCCTGCAGTGTACAAGGAGAAAATAGAGTTCGATAATCCAAAAACTATGGACAAACCAGTGAGGAAAGCTAGATTATGATACCAGCAGTTTAAAGGAAAGGGTGAACATGGGAAAAACTGGGTAAACAAGGGTGAATTTAAAGTAAATAAACTGAAACCAGCTTACTTGAATAACTTTGGCAGGGACCATCAGCGGAAGAAATTTAACAAAACCAAGGAAAGTCAAACTGCTCAGTCCCAAGTTGGTTCAAAACAAATAGATGGAGATAATAAGAAGGAGGGAGGAGTAA
Source organism: Pinus albicaulis (assembly GCA_034641835.2). Lineage (NCBI taxonomy): Eukaryota > Viridiplantae > Streptophyta > Pinopsida > Pinales > Pinaceae > Pinus > Pinus albicaulis. The sequence continues at coordinate 796,877,243 of CM076569.1, forward strand.
AAAAGCGGGAACCTCTAAAATGTTGGGGTTGTGGAGAACCTCATCTATTGAGAGATTGTTCACACTGAAACATTCAGATGACTATGAGGGATCGAGAAGCTACCATAGTGAATGATATAGCCAGAAACATACCCACTATCAGTGCAGCCTTGGAGAACCGACAAGCAGAATACTAAGATACTATGGTCGAGATGGAAGGTAAGATTGCTGAACAATCTGTTACAATTTTAATTGATCTAGCTACTTCTTTGAGTTACATTAGTCCGCAAGTGGTAGAGAAATCCAATCTCAAAGCTGAAAAATTTCAGCAGTCTTGGTTGGTCCAGCTAGCCACTGGCACCAAGCGAAATGTAACTCCTAAGTTACCCCAAACAAAAATTAAATTGAATGATTTTTAGACAGAATTAAACTTAAACATTCTTCCCTTAGGCTCATATGACTTTCTGATAGGAATGGACTGGTTAGAAAAGAGAAAGGCTATGATGAACTATTGGGATAAAACTCTGCATTGCATAGACGAGGAAGGGAGACCCTTTACACTCAAAGGAAAACCAAAACCAATTTCTGTAAGACAAATATCATCTCTGTAATTGAAACAAACAACTGGAAATGGATATCAAGTATATGTTGTATATGTTGAAGAATTAGGACAACTACCTGAAGAAAATCTTCTCGACACTCTGCCAGTGGTACGAGAGTTTAAGGAAGTCTTTCCAGATGAGATTCCTTATCTTCCCCCCAAAAGAGAGATTGACTTTTCAATCAATTTGGTGCCTGGAGCAACACTTGTTTCCAGAGCCCCTTATCGGATGAGCCCTCCCGAACTCATGGAACTAAAAATATAGTTGCAAGAATTGTTGGATAAAGGTTATATCAGACCGAGTGTGTCTCCTTGGGGAGCACCGATGCTATTCGTGAAGAATAAGGATGGAACCTTTAGAATGTGCATTGACTACCGTCAACTGAATAAGTTGACAATAAAAAATAGATACCCATTGCCCAGAATTTATTACATTTTTGATTAGGTAAGAGGGGCTTCTGTATTTTCTAAGATTGATCTGAGGACTGGTTATCACCAACTCAGAATTAAGGAGGAGGACATTAGTAAAAAATCATTTTGAACCAGGTATGGTCACTACGAATTTGTAGTCCTACCTTTTGGTTTGACAAATGCCCATGTTACTTTTATGTGCTTAATGAACAACGTCTTGAACAAGTACTTGGATAAATTCGTACTAGTGTTCATAGACGATATTCTGGTTTATTCAAAAAGTGATGAAGAGCACAAAGAGAACTTAAGGATAGTGTTGCAAAATTTGAAAGAAAACCAGTTATATGCCAAGTTCAGTAAATGTGAGTTTTATAAGGACAAGATCCAATACTTGGGGCATTATATTTCTGAGCAAGGATTGGTTGTGGACCCTGAGAAAATAAAAGCTATTAGAGAATGGCCAGTGCCCACTGATGTTTCAGTAGTAAGGTCATTTATGGGGATAGCAGGTTATTATAGAAGGTTTGTAGAAATATTTTCTGCAATAGCATACCCCATCACTTCATTACAGAGAAAGGGCACCAAATTTGAGTGGACTGAAAAATGCCAAAACATCTTTGAACAACTAAAACCAAAACTCACTACAGCCCCTATACTGAAAATTGTAGATCCTGACAAAGATTTTGTTGTATGCACTAATGCATGCAGAGAGGGATTGGGAGGAGTTATGTTACAGGAAAATTCTGTGATTGCATATGAGTCTAGGAAAATGAAGAAACATGAATAGAACTATAGTGAATATGATTTGGAATTGGCTGCTGTGATTCATGCCTTGAAGATGTGGCAACACTATCTTCTTGGGAAAAAATTTACATTGATGACTGATCATATTAGTCTCAAGTATTTATTTTCTCAAACAGATTTGAATGCTCGACAAACCAGATGGCTGTCTTTTCTGAGTGAATTTGATATAGACATAAAACATATCAAAGGAAAAGAAAACAAAATTGTTGATACGCTAAGTAGAAATGCTTACCAACACATAAGCAGCATTGGGAGTAGTGCTAGTTTTGATTTAGAAGGACTAGTTAAAAAGGTAGCAGATCAAGATCCAAACTATGAGGAGTTACAAGTGAAAATGTCAAAGAAAGAAATGGTTGAATACACCCAAAATCAAAAAGGGTTGATTTACTATAAAAACATATTGTATATCCCCAATGTAGAGTCTTTGAAAAAAGAGATCCTAGATGAGTATCATAGACATCCATATTCGAGACATCCTGGATATCAAAAAATGCTAACAGCTTTGAAAAAGAAGTTGTTTTGGCCAGGAATAAAAAAGGATGTAGCATACTATTTAGCTTGATGCATGGAATTTCAACTAGTCAAAGTTGAACATCAGCATCCAGCCGGTCTTTTAAATCCCCTTCCAACTGAAAAATGGAAATGGGACACTGTTTCTATAGATTTCATAACCGGGTTACCCGGAACAAAGTACCAACATAACTCAATGATGGTGGTGGTGGACACTTTAACAAAATTTGCACACTTCATACCTGTAAAATCTACTTATGGGACAGCCCAAGTAGCAGATGTGTTTCTAAAAGAGATAGTAAGGCTACACGGGGTCCCACAGATGATTATTTCAGATAGAGACGCTAAGTTCACAACTGCCTTATGGAAAGGTCTGTTTGGGGGTATGGGCACGAAATTGAATTTTAGTACTGCATATCACCCTCAGACGGATGGTCAAACAGAGAGAACAAATCATATCTTGGAAGATATGTTAGGAATGTACGTGATGGATAGGCCATCAAAATGGGAGGAATACTTGCATTTAGCCGAATTTTCTTATAAAAATAGCTATCAATCCTCCATAAAAATGAGTCCATTTGAAGCACTCTATGGAAGGAAGTGTTGCACTCCGTTAAGTTGGAGCCAACCTGAAGATAAGCTAATATTGGGGCCAGATACTTTACAAGAAATGGAAAGGATTGTCAAAAAATTACAAAGAAACATCAAGACAACACAAGATCGACAGAAAAAATATGCTGATAAGAAGAGGGTACATCGAGAGTTCAAAGTGGGTGATCATGTGTACCTGCGTATTAAACCCAAAAAGAGCACACTTTATGCTGGAAGTTGTGCAAAATTGGCTCCTAGATATTGTGGGCCTTTTGAGGTGTTAGAAAGGGTAGGACCAGTGGCTTATAAGCTGGCCCTACCGCCCCATGTTAAAGTTCATGATGTGTTTCATGTTTCGTTATTAAAAAGATATGTACATGATGCTTCTCACATTGTTGATTGGAATGTGATACAGGTGGAACTAGAAGGGGAGTTCCTTCCAGAGCCGCTTCAAGTATTGGAGCGGGAAGAAATTGAATTGAGGAACCGAATAGTAGCAAGAGTAAAGGTGTAGTGGAAGCACTTTACTGCTGAAGAAGCTACATGGGAAAGAGAAGCTGAGATGATGGAAAAATATCCATATCTATTTTCAAACTGAACTCTAGTAGTTAGTGGTTAACACCGAGGATGGTGTTTGTTTTCAGTGGGGGAATATGTAACACCCCTAGTTTTATGTTTTCAAGTTAGACAGTTGAACCTAAGTCCAAAGGGGAGTGGACCCTAATGGATAGCTATGGTGTGGATGTAATTAATTATTTGATTATGAAAAATAAATAAACTATTTCTTTGCATATTGACCAAATGAGATTTTTGAGATCAATTGCCAAATCCATGAGGTATGGAAAGAGGCTAAGACTTTCCCCAAAATATTTCAAAAATCCTTGAAAGAAATCATTTCTAATTTAGATTTTTGAGGAAAAATCTAGATTTTCCCCAATGAGGTGGAGAGTAGTTGGGAAGAGGTAAAAAGCTGAAAAAGCATAAAGCAGCTTTAAAAATCCAAAAATAAGGGAAGCCTAGGCAAACAGGAAGAAAAGCATCCTATAATTCTGGACGCAGAATTAGAAACAGAATTTGGGGAGCATAATCTTTAATAAGCTACTCCAGAATAGATTGGGGGTTGGTCTGTTCTACGAGGTGATCTCAGCTCAGGGGTGAGTTCTGGAGACAGAGGAACTCTAATTTTGGGAGGACTGGTCAATTGCAGAAGTGGTATGGCCATAGTGTTTATGAATGGTTGAATTATTTTTTTTTATGTAGTGTGATTAATGACTGTAGATGTTATTTTATTTTAAAATTTTGAAACTTTTATTCCATACATTTACAGAATTTTTAGAAGAATTTAATCCTCTCAATTCTGCATAGTTGTAGGAACAGGAATTATGGGGAAAATCAGCTAGAAGCTCTAAACCTGTGACTAGTTTAAATATGGAGATTGATGTTACTCCATTAATTCATCAAAGTGTAACTTTAATCTGCTTCTGTTAAAGTATAAATCTAACTATGCATGAGCTAGGAAAACATTTATGAAGAGGAATTTAGAGATGTTAGGTACTGTAGAAACATTGCAGATATGTATATTATCTGAAGTATGCATATATATATATATATATATATATATATATATATATATATATATATATATATATATATATATATATATATTAACCCTCTACAACAAGGAAAGATCTGAGCTAAAAATAAAAAATAAAAAAATAAGTTCAGATATCAGAGCTAGATATATTCAAACAGAAAAGAGTTGGGTTAATTGTACTATAAATGAACCTGTAAATAATTCTGGTTTGGGAAATAAACATGAACTATGGTATTGATGACATCCTATACTTGTAACATGTTCAAATTGGATACTCAACATGAAAATACATATGAGAAATTTAAGATGGATTTCAGGCAAAATTCATAAGCTGCTTGGAATAACAGAGATTACACTAGCAAAGTCTTAATAAATTCTGGTTAGAGGTGTTTACTAGAAAACTAGAATTATTGACTATCTTATATCAATTAATTTAAAAATTGCAGAGCCTCCTATTGTTGATAAAAAGTAAATAAAATATGATAATTTTAGACTGAGATGTAGAACGAGAATTTATACTTCTGGAGTAGTGGAATATAAATGGGTAAGTAGATAGAATGAAAAATGACTCTGCATAACTCCAAAGAAATACATGCTAAAGTATCAATGGTTGAAACTTGTACCTGGAAGAGGAGGGATCATGCCGAAATAGATCTAATAATGGAAATTGTGGATATGACATGAGTATTAACATGAAATAGAGATCTAAAACCAACCAGAGTCTATTATCAACCTGTTGACATGAGACAGAGGCGGAATATACATATATATATTCTCCTGAACAAAAATAATTAAACAAGAACATCTTATTCGACAATATATCCACAGAAACATTATACCCTGAATTTATATAATCAGGATTTATAAGAAATTCAAGTCTCTGTTAAAATTACATTATTACAGTCGAAAATTTTATGACAATAATATTGGAATTGTCCGGACAAACTATATATTAAAACTGCGAATGACTGGTTATACTCTGACGAAAGACGATGTCGATACCGACCTGAAAATTCAATGGGGAACGAAGTCAATTTCATATGAATGATAAGTTATCCAAATACCATCTTGGGGTAACTCTGAATGTGATTCAAAATTACCTGAAACAAAGCGAGAGCAAAGTAAGAAGTATGCGATAACTACTTGAGTATAAATATCTCAGAGGGATAAAGTATTAATTTTAATACCGGTCAGAAAAAACAAATTGTTACCTCGTAAGTGGAAACCCTCGTTTCCACACGACCTACAGAGAAATATTTAATTGGAATTAATATTTCGAAGACCATGAAATCTCCTCGGAATGATGGAAACAGTGGTGAAATGTCAATCTTGAATCGATTGGGAATACCTAAGGTGTCATTTGGTCACCGAAAGTGAGGTACCTAGAGCTCGGGGCAACTCGACTCGAAACAAAAAAAGTATGGTCACAGAAGACCACACGAAATAACTCCTACCAGACATCGATTGTAGTGTTAACTTCAAAATTTTATAGGAGATTCTAAATGTAATGAGAGAGATTAATTGTGAAAAAAATATAGCTCGAATGACCTCTTTGTCACTATAAGAAGAGCATATTTCCACATCCATATATTAAGCTTAAAAATAAAATGCAACAGAGAAAATTTAACTATGAGAATTATATATATTAGGCCGAGACAACCTTACGAAGTTTAACGAAAAGATTTATTAAAAAAAAAAACAAACAATCCAAAACCATGAAACGTAGGTATGGATATCGCCAAGGAGGAAATATATAAGTATTCTCTAACAGAAAGAAAACTAGCAGAACCAAACCATGGAAACGACCAAGTCTATGTACCTGAAAGTAAAATGTAAGAAGGAGATTGTTACGCCGAGAGGTCTGGAAACGCATAACTCGAGCAGTGTCTCAATCTCCAGGAGGCGGCGAGGAAAATGAAAGGCGAAAGAAAAATCTTTGTAACGTTACAGAGATTTAATATGATCTTCCTCAAAAATCCTAAATGGCCTTAGCCCATCTCAACCGTCCATGTGTCCTCAGATCGAGGGTATGGACGAGGATTGGGTTGGGAAAATCGATATTAAACACATAGCCACCCAGCAACTGTAATGTAAATCCATGAAAATCAATTGCAAAGTACTCAAACATATCACAGGGTCAGTGATCATAAATGAACAAATATACGTTGTAGAGTATAAAAATATAAATTAAAACCCTTGCGTATAAACATAACTCTGAGTTATCTGTCGCGGGATCAATTCAATTTAAACCACCAGAGGACCACCAACCCAAGTTATCACGGAGAATGCAATGGGATTACCAATGCCAAAAACATTAATTCGATCTTGCCAACGAAGCACGAGAAGTACAACAAATCCAATATCGCCTATTTCCAGCTAGATTTATTTCTAGTTGAAGGTACGCGGTATATTCATGGTGGTACGAATACAATATTTATATTCACAAATTGAAACCAATGGACACAGGGATATAATATGCTCGTGGAAAAGAAATAACAGTTCTACGTAGAAAGAGACCATTTCATAACTTATGATAAATAGAAATTAATACATAATATCATGGCCATTGGAGGCATGCTAGGATATGAATGGAAACGAATGATATATCACTCATATAACCTATGAGGGTGTGATATAGTGACTATGCGGAACCAAATACATAGATATAGAGATACCATTAAGGGCCACATGGAGATTTTTAAACGAATATAGGAAATTATATGTATGTAGGGAAGGATATGAAATATATACATGTATCGTATATATATGAAAATGAGGCACACGAAAACTTATGAAAACAAGGCCATAAGAGTTATCGAATTTTATATGTTAACATTTGAATCAACATGAAAACCATGTCTAATATAATTTCATTAAAAATGAAATTCAAAGGTAGATCTGAATATCTATGGTGAAGAGAGGAACATAATTAAATTATCAAAGGTAGGATTAGAAAAAAAAAGAAAATAATTGGAGAGAAGTTACATTAAAAGAAAGTATGGGGGAAAAAAAAAGTAAATTCATAATGTCACCAGTGGCATACTGGGGAATAATTGGAAATATATAATAATGAGTATATCATATTGAAATAACTGATAGTTTCAGTGGAGCATTTCAATCCAGGACATTGAAAAATAAGCTATACAGTTATAGGGTATATTAACATATCCTCTTTTATGTGTAATGAAAGGATAGTAGTTGAAGCAAAAGAAGTAATTATAATTGAAGAAATGCAAAATTTCAGTTTTAATTCAATCATGTATTTAAGTTAGAAGTATCGGAAATTATGATGGAAAAATATGTCTATATATATATATATATATATATATATATATATATATACAGTTAGAACAATAAACCATCAGAATGAATACTATAAATACAATCAGAGGGATTATTGAACTTATAACTTATGGAAGAAGAATTTTTAACTTCTAATGAACCATTCAAGCATACCAATATAATTTCATAAATGTCAAATCAAGTTCTACATCCATTAAGGATGAGAAATGAATGTACAATGGGAATGCAGTGTAGGCGGGAAACAGAATTAAGTGATTGATATATACACATGCATAATTATGGTGTTCAATTGTGTAGGAAGATGATAAGATGAAAAATGCACAGAGAAATGACTTGATTCAAAAAAAAAAAAAAAATATTTCTATGTATGATAATTGTAAGTAAAGAAACTACATCGGGTGCACTATCAAATAGAAAGTACTGAATTATGGGTACTCACACCCATAAAATTATGTTGTTATAAAATTTAAATTCTCTGGTTATTAAATTTGTGGACAGTATAATAGCGCTACATCAGACAGATGCAAAATTAGAGAAAGGAGGTTGAGCTGTATTTGGATTTGGGGTGTGGAGGAACCCCATCAGATCAACAGGTGTGGAGGAAACCCACCAAATAAAAACGTAGTCACAAAAAATTTAAAGCTAGTGGATAAAGTTGAGGAAACTTGTCTTCAACAAAGTGGAAATAAAAAAAACAAAACAAAACAATGAGTGGTGTAGGGTGGAAGAACCACAAACCTCTCAAAGTTCCAAGAATGGAATAATGAAACATAAAGTTGTACATAACTGCATATTGAGACTCATTGTCAGTAGGAATATGAACTCTCAAATAGAATAAAATAGGTTAGAGAAATTTTAAAAGAAATTTCCAGATATGAAAAATAAACAACAGGAATCTGTGTTGATAAATGAAACTAGATGAGGTTGGGAAAAAGATAAGAAAAATTTCAGAACCAAGGAGGGTAAGAGGATAGTTATGGATGAAATTCCAGAATTAGTTCCAAATAAGGAAGTTAGTTATAATATAAAGATAAAACCTACTGTTATATGAAAAACTTGGTGGGAGTTAAAATAGAAGCCATAAGAAGTACTACTGATTTAAAATATATATAAGACTAAGTAGATTCCTGATAGGTCATGTTGGTTCAAAAGGGGAGATAGAACCCCAAAGAAAAGCATAAAGTGCTGAAAAACAAAATTTCAATTGAATTGAAAAAAAAAAAAACAAGCCTAGAGGGGCAGTAGTAAAGCTGAAGAAGAGTGAAATTAGTTGCAATATGGATACATCTCCTTTGTAAACCAATGAAAAAATAATAATTCTTATATATATAGTTGATGAGTTGGTAGTAAAGGTTCCGTGGAAATATAGTCTTGAATAGGTTGATTCAGGAAACAAAAGAATGGAAGAGGAAATTTATTAGAGAAATAAAGTGTTAAGATGGTTGTAGAAGAGGAATATCTCAAAAAATTGAGTAATGCTCAAGTAATAAGTTATTAAATTTCCTCTACAAATTTGTAAGTATTAGACAAATATCTGATATACTAGGAATAATTCAGAAAAGAAATAGTAAGATGCTTGAAAAAGGGAATTGAATCATAGACCTTACAAATGAGCCTGGTTATTACAAATTAAATTGATTGACTAACAAAAGAAAACGATGTGAAAGTACTGGTAGTGTAGCTACGAACTGAGAAAGGGCAAGTATAACCCTCCATATGATACAGTTTGTTTTCTTTCATTTATAAATACTAACGAAAATTTGTAAATTTGTTTAGCCAAGTGTGTAACATGAAATTGTACAGATGAAAAATTAATATTTATGTGTGCACTATGACCAGATGAGATTTGGATAACCCAAGCCTGATCCATGAGGTTATGGAAAAAGGTTAAGACTTTCCCCAAAACCTTTCAAAAATCCTTGAAAGGAATTATTTCTAATTTATATTTTTGAGGAAAAATATAAATTCCCCAATGATGGGGAAAGTAGTTGGGAAGAGGTAAAAAGCTGGAAAAGCAGAAAACAACTTTAAAGTCCGTAAATAAGGGAAGCCTAGGCAAACAGGAATAAAAGCATCCTGAAATTCTGGACGCAGAATTGGAAATAGGCTTTGGGGAGAGCATAGCTTAAATAAGCCACTCCAGAACAGATTGAGGTTGGTCTATTCTTGGGGAAGGATCTCAGCTCGGGGGTGAATTCTGGAGATAGAGGAATTCTATGGTTGGGAGGATTGATCATAGAAAAACTGTGGTATGCACTCATCTATGATATTTTATTATAAATTTTGTTATGAGTTGATAATATGTTATATTGGATTTGAGAAATTAAACTGAGAAGTGGTAGATAATAAATTCCTGCATTTAATAAAGTTAGATAGAAGAAATTAATCTTCTAAATTTCTATATAGTAGCAGGAATAAATTCTAGGAAATAATATCAGTCAGAATCTCTTAACCATAGTCTGGTTTAAATCTGGAGATATTTAAATAATCCTAGAGGTTCTTATAAGATAATAATTTTAATATACTTCTGTAGTATAAAGTAAACATTCTGCTGAAACTCTATTAGGTTAGCTATAAGCAAATCTATACCTAGAGCTAGCTAATTCAATTTAAATGATAGAAAATGAAAGTGTCAAATATCACTACAACTATTCTGGAATGAAGTAAATACTTAATTATATTGCAGAAGAAAAATAAATAGCAAAACTAGAATTAATATACTGTTGGCTAGTGCATTATATAAAAACATGAGTAAAGTCAATAATTAGATTTTATTTCAGAAACTAATGAAATCTAAAATCTAATTTCTTTTAGAATAAAAGTATTCCCCAAAGTAACGTTTGTGAAGAAATCATGGCTATTTATGCTGAAGAGATAAATACATGAGAACATTTACTCTAAGATAGAACAGAGAAATGCCACTATATATGAATACTGCCAATTAAAGATGCTAAGAAAGGGATATGGAACCAAGTACTGTTTATTTTATTAAGTATAAGGGTAATCAGGAAATAAAAGGGTAGAACCATTATTTTTAATAAATTTATTCACCATATTACTTCTAAATCAACAAAAGTTATACTATGATAATTATAGTAAGATATGACAGAATACCTTGAAACATCATTGAAATCAGTATTCTACAGGATCACTTTACAAAACAAGGAGAATTATTTCAGTTGAAAATTAAACCTTAAGTAGAATCTGTATAAAGAGATGAAAGAAAAATATATATATATATATAAAAATAAACTGATAGCAATTTTCATTCACCGAAATTGTAAGCATTATAAATTGAAATGAAAAATAAAACAACCTGAGAATCAATACATTCATTTATACAGAACTCTATAGGAAGAGAAATTATATGAAAATGTATATCAGTGTAAACCATATGATAATAATATCATAAGAAGGCAGTGTGGAAAATTATATAAAATTTAATTTTAAACCAGATAAAATAGTACCGATATTGAGAATCTGAAATCCATACACCGGCTATATTAATAACAAAAATTTACAGTCCAGAGGCATTGTATGGTACTGGGAACTTTAAAAAGGAATCTATCTAAAATTGCCGCAGAATAGCCAAGAGGCTAAGAAGGAAATAAACGTATTAAAATACAATAACAATGGTATATGCATAGCTTCGCTGTAACAGACTAGAAATACTCGATGAAGAGCTTGTAAACCGACCTATGTAGAGGGAAGCGAGTCAAGTATTAAGAAGAGAAATAGTCCGAAGAGCCAAAGTATCATTTTGACAACGAAGGATATATGATAAATGAAAATGTTGCCTACGTCACATAGAAGATAAACATTAAATTAGTATGTATAAAATACAATGAAAATGACTTCAATTTAATAAACCCAAATTGACATTACTAATTACCTGTGACAAACCCAAAACTATATATTGTCGAAGCTCGACTTCAATACAGAGCCAAAATCGATTTCATTTTAGAATCAAGAGAGAGAAATGAAAAACCCTATACACAATGAAATGGGCGAATCCATAGAAGAAAATAAAATACGATTTGGGATTTTAAAACTCCCATCAAATATGAAAACAATACATATAGTACCAAAACGAATTAAGGAAAGCTAACCTGGGTTTCTCTAAACAATAGTAGCCATCATCGTGGTCAAAAGAAGCTCCGCATTTTGCCATTAAGGGCATATGAAATACATAGAAGGGTTACAAATGCAACCGGAAGAAAAAAATCAAAATCAAAATTGTATTTCATTAACCGAGCTATATTTCAGAGGTGTCTCAGAGATGAACAAATATAATACAGAGTATAAGTTTAATGATGTGTAAAGATTCAAACTAAACTAATAATCAAAATATTACCGAATATAAGAGCTTCATATCTGAAGGGATTGGTCAAAGAAAAATCCTCATCGTAGTTCAGGTATGAGACGAGGAGAACTCAGCCAGAAGCAAACAAGTTACGATGTAAAAGGATAGGAAACTGAAATATCAACCACTGATAATTAATATTAAATATCGAATGAATGCCAAAAACCTAATAAGATCAAACCCTACACATGTCTCGACTTGCTTGAATCATATGATTCAAGATGAAAGAATCGATGTAATTTAATGCGAAGGACTGTTGGGAGTAGTTCCATACGGTTCGAGTTAATACAAAGATACGACTACAACTGTAAGATATAAGTTATCAAAATGCCGTAATTCGATAAAACAACATGAAACAAAACCTTACGTGTGAGAAGCATGTTAATAAACTCGACAGTAAGGACATTTAAATGCTATAGTTAATTCTGGAGTACAAACTGTCCGGATTGCCAACGCATGACTTGACATGCAGCTCAATAAACAATGGCAATTACATGCACTAATATCGAAATCAACATTCATTCCAGAGAAATTTTATAGTGAAGCAATTCGATGGTATAAGCGAGTTCTTTAACATTATTAAAAGTGAATTACGATTTAATCAATACCTTAATCGAATGTTAATTCATTTGGTGGATAACATATCTTAATCGAATGTTGACTTATGTAGTACAATGGTACTATTATATGAATTATGTATGAATAGAATTAATGGAATACATATATATGCTTAGGTCTAATGGAACCATCAAATAATATATCTAATTTTAGATATAAATCATGAAGTAAAAAAGAACCGATTTCTATATTGCTTAAAGTAAAATGCCTATCTTGAAAGTATGGGTTAATAGTGAGAATATTAGAGAAAATAATATATATAGAATATCAAATTTATATCATCGGAAAGAGAGTAAATGAAAAAAAAATAAAAAAAATAATTTGAGGTATGTTACATGTCCATTTATATTTAATACATTTCTAACAATATTTCTAACTAATTTCCTCATTTAATTTCTAAAGAATGACATTTTCTATTATAATAGATATCTGTAACTCTAAATAATTAATTAAAAGCGCGTCTACTTCAGCATCTCGCCCTCTCCGTCTTGTATTTATCGAATAGAGGATAACTCAATGTGAGGAATAGTAATGTATTGTATGCATCCACCAAATATTTGATCTCCATCCGAGAAATCACTTTTTCATAACTCTCATTACCGACCATCAATCATCTAACCGAAGATCAATCAACCAAATCCTTCACACCAATGATCAATCAACCAACCAATCAACCAACCAAATACTTCACACCAACGTAATGTTCATTCCTTCGTTGGGGCTTTAGCAGGAGAACTTTCTATGTGCAGTCTAGCTGCACCTAAATGCCCACCCAATATTCCAACTCATGCATGTTGGACTGAAAATTCAAAGGAGGCTAATGGCAAGGCTGAGTTACTTAGGAATTATGGGGGCTCCATTAATGCTAGAAAGCACGCGTCAGCACATCATATTTACATCGCAGTCAAAGGAGGCAAGTTTCAAGATTCAGTAGCTGCTCACACTCAATCCTTTAAATGTACAAGGAAATTGATTCGCTCATGAATAAAAAACAGTTTCTAACACCACAGAGATCCCCTGACTCTATGCATACATATAGATGTTGGCTCATCCTGTATTTATTTCTTTCGATCAGGTAGAGTATTGTTATAATAAATATCATTGTATTTATATCCATTGATCATTTCATAGCATTAATAAAAATTGTATGAACTCTTTTAGAAACGAATAAAATCTGTTGTATTCCTGCTTTTGTTAATGGATCACTTTGAGGTGATTGTACCGGGGCACATAATCACAACTCTTGACTTTTCATTGTTGGTCATCAAGGCAGTCACCACCATATGGCTTTCATCACCTTAATGAAAAATAGAAATACTACTTAGGGATGTTATAATTGTTTAGTTTAATTGCAAAATATAATGTATAATGATATTTGAAGGTAAAGTTGTATTCATTTTTTGAGAATTATCCTTATCGGCTTTTGTAACACCCCTAGTTTATGTTTTTCTTTCAAAGCTAGACATTTGAAATTTAGTCCTAAGGGGAGTGGACCCCAATGGACAAGTATTTTGTGGATGTAATTAAATATTTAATTATGAAAAATAAATAAAATAATTCTGTGTAGATTGACGAAAATGAGAATTATGAGATCACTTGCTAAATCCATGAGGATGGAAAGAGGAAAATATTTCCCCAAAAATATTTCAAAAATCCTTGAAAGAATTTATTTCCAAATTAGATTTTGAGGAAAATCTAGTTTCCCCAATGATGTAGAGAGTAGTTGGGAAGAGGTAAAAAGCTGGGAAAAGGAGAAAGCAGCTTTAAAAATCCCTAAATAAGGGAAGCCTAGGCAAACAGGAAGAAAATCATCTTGATATTATCGACGCAGAATTAGAAACAGGCTTTGGGTTGCAAAAGCTTAAATAAGCTATTCCTGAATAGATTAGAGGTTGGTCTGGAATGGAAGTGATCTCAGCTTGGGGGTGAGTTTTGGAGATAGAGGGACTCTACGATTGGGAGGACTGGTCAAGCACCAAAGTGGTATGCTCACAGTATTATGAATTATTAAAATTGATTGTTGTTAACTGTACAGGTTAATGATTGTAGCTGCATAATTCTTGCAATGTTTTGTTTTTGCTGGTGTTCCATACACTTACAGAATGGTAGAGTAGTTAACTCTCTCAGTCTTGCATAGTTGTAGGAACCAGTAATATGAGAACAAATCAGCCAGAAACTCTAAACCAGTCTCTAGTTTAAATCTGGAGATTATATTACCTCATAATGTATAACTATGTAACTTTAATCTATTTTTGTTATAAACAGGTGTAATTAAGTGAATATTAGGGAAACCAAAAACATTTGGGTGTAGGAAGAATTAAGTATATATAGGGCAGAGCTATACATTGTGGAATTCACTAAGTGAGATACAGAGTTATAGATTTACTAAACAGCAGTGCATGTCTATTTATAGATTTCCTTCTATAATAAGGACAGAAGGGAAGAGTATATATTCTAGTACTATAGATTCTAGTGCTATATATATATATATATATATATATATATATATATATATATATATATTTAAATAGGAAAGGATCAGGACTAAACATGTTTAATAAGCATGCAAACAAATATGGTATGAGGATTGTATATATATAAAACTGGTATTAATATCCTTCCCAAAGCAAGGGTTACAACTTAATAACTTCTGTCAATGACAAACTGTGCATGTGAACCTCTATAAAATGCATGCAGATTATACAAGCTAGGAAAGATAACAAATAATTTCCCCATCAAATCTATATAATGTTCAGAAGAGTATTTAAAACTAAATAGACTGAAAAGGTTATACTAAGAAAAATTATAAGTATATAGTTGCCGAAAACATTCTAAGTGACTAGTACACTGGAATCCCAAACTAAGGATTATAAAGAGGGTCCATTGTTAGACTCATAAAATACATCTGAAATTACAAACTCTGTGGAAATGGAAAATTCTCATTCATTGACAGATTGTAGACTTGAAAACTCTTTCAACAAAGATACTTATAGCTAATTATGTTATTATAATGAGGAGGAACAGAAAGTAAAAATAAGACTAGCGAACTTATTACTTTCTTCAATTAAATCTAAGAAGACCATTATTGATAGGAAAAATATTGACAGGAGTATTTCATCAAATAATAATTTGGAAATTATTAGAAAATATTATTGAGTTGTCAATAATAACAGAGACAAAGAATAATCACATTCTATATATATATATATCAAAATTTGAAGTCACTTCGGGAAAAGGGCTTTCAAAGTGGCATAATTACACTCCAGAATTCAATTATTCAAGGAATTTCATCGTCCGAAGGAAAAATTGTTAACAGTCCCAGCTCTGGCCTAAGTTATTATTACAGTAAAAAAATTTGTTATGACAGTAAGATCTCGAATTGTTTGAACGAATTATACATAATAACAAGAGTGGAGCCCGGACACATTTCGACCAATAGCGCGTCGATACCGACCTGAAATTCTAGATTTTAAGGACGTCAAGTCGGGTGAATTACATATCCACCAAATACTACTGAAGAAAACCCTCGATGACATCCGTACCTACCTGCAATAAAATGAGACAACGTGAGGCATCGTTTCAACAAGATGATATGAATACACACAAAACATAGTGTGGGCGAATGGAACACAAGAACTTGGGTTACCTGGGGAATGGAAGACATTGTCATCAAATACGACCTGCAGAAAACACAATGCATGGTATTGTAAAAATGTCCCCAAAATGAAAATGAAACACATGAATAATTTTATGCCAATGAGTCAAATGCTTACCGGAGGTAGTGATTGTTCACTCGAGCCAGGGCAATTCGGCAAATGTAACAAACGACCTCCATAAAGTGAAGAAGGCTGAAGAGGAGGGTGTTACTATCAAGAAACGATGGGAGAACAGTGTGACTCATCGTTAATAGGAAACGAAAATGAACATACTCGAACAGAAAAATCTTCACGAGAGATTTGTACAATTAACAAAAAAAAAACAATATATATTAACACAACTAGCTCTTGATAGAAAACGAGACTATAGAAAGAAATTATGGCATTTAAACTCAACTCGAGCAATGTCAACAGAGAATATTTCTATTTAGAAAAAATTATATCTCCAGAGTATAAGCCTCACAGGTAAAATGGTATAGTGTTCAGACTTTCATACTTGAATATAAAACGATGGGGTGATGGATAACCTCGCAGATTGGGAGATTCGATGCTTCATTCTTTCAACGAGCAGAGTCTCGACGCCGAGAGGCGACCAACCAAATGAGGAGAGAAATAAATGACTCGAAAAAGAAATAGAAATTTATACCAATGCCTCCAAACAAAAACACACGAAACCCTAATTGGATAGGCAAAATCTCCACCATCCAAGTGGCCTCAGATCTATGGTCTGTACACGGATTGATTGGCTAGATTGGCATTTAAGACATAGTCGTCCAACACTTAATGGAAAATCTATGAAATTGATCTCACAGTACCTCCGATCATCTTGTATGGTCTGCGAAAATTCAAGAGTAGGCTGGCGTGTCAACTCATAATGCCAACGTAGATACCTACAATATTGAGCGTGAACAAAATGAAAGCCAATAAGGTTGAAAATCAACAGAGAACCATCGAGTGTAGTGACGTGGAGACGTGACACAGTGTTAATTTCCAAAATACATGAAACCGACTTTGCCAATGACGCAGCTCGAGTATGGTGAGGTTAATGTGCCTAGATTTACAAGAAACTCATCATAAATAACATGTACAAGAGATAACATCGATGATGGGGACAGGCATTGTATATAGCGAAACCCTGGCCAAGTAAGTACCATAAATTCATTTAAACGACAATAAGAATTGAATTAGGAATAAACCCTCAGTACGTGGAAGAAGTCGTAATTCGACCATAGTGTTGTAATTCTGAGAATTATACAAAGCCATCAACTATACAAAGACCATATCTAAACCATACGAGGATACCATCGAACTCAAAAACGTAGGCATGATGAGCCTATAAATGTTGTGCAAAAATCGTAAAGAATAAATTGATAAGTGTAAGTACAATATAGATATGGTAGTATATATGTGGCTAATTCATATCATGCATAGAAGAACATGCATAGGAGTAATACAACCATATAATAGAGATGGTTCTATATATATATAGGTAAATTACATACGCGACAAACATTGGTGGAAGAAAACAATAACACTATACCCACAAGATTAATAGAAAGAACAGGAACTCTATTCCGCAACATATTATAATTGACAAAGTTTGAAAATATCATAATGGGGGAAATTTGAAAGTAGAATTGAACAGCTGCGACAAATAGAAGCTTAGAAGTAAACTATAAAAAAAAAAAGTTTGCTGGGGTGGAAGGAAGAGATGTTACAAATGGTATCAGAGCTCATGTTGCATAAAATGGGTTGTTTTTGTTGTGCTCATTGTTTTTGTGTGCTCACTGTGTAAATTATTTATTGTTGAAAAAAAAAAACAATTATTATTACTGATCTGTATTGTTTAGTGTACAGTGTGGTGCTGAAACAGACAATTCCAATGGCTGGAAGTGATGAAATTTATGTTGATCTACGTGAGGAAGATAATACTATAGATCCTAACGCTCTGGTGATGGCTATGTTGCACATATTGCAATGAGAAATGGCTGAGCTAAGAAGTCAGAATGACAGATTGTCATTAGCTAGTGAGGAGCAGGAAAAGCTCATCGGAGAATTAACTTCGCGGAACAAAAAAGAGGGTGAAGGTTCCGGAAAGAGGAAGAATGATGAGTCTGAGGATGATGACGCTATTAGGCATCAGTATAAGCAGAAAAAGGAATTACATGGGGAATTCAGAAAGATCAAACCTCCCTCCTATGATGGGGAGAAGGAGGAAGATACTGAAGCCTGTTTGTTGAACATGATTAAATATTTCCAGGTCTATGAATATGAAATAAATCTGAAGGCCAGATTAGTTTTTTACCAGCTACAAGGTAAGGCTACCTTGTGGAGCGGGATGAGACGAAAATGGTTCATGCCATTGATGAAAAGACAGTTACTTGGGAAGATTTCCAGGTTAAGTTTAAAAACCGCTATTTAAATGAACGTTATTATGATGATAAAGCAAAATAATTTCATGAGCTTAGACTGGGACAACTTACTATTGATGATTTTGTCACCAAGTTTACCAATCTGTTGAGATATGTCCTTTACATTAGGGAAGAGAAGGCCAAGGTACAAAGGTTGTTGAACTGTTTGCCTATTGTGTACAAAGAGAAGATCAAGTTTGATAACCCAAAAACTATGGACGAGGCAGTGAGGAAAGCTAGATTATGCTACCAGCAGTTTAAAGGAAAGGCTGAGCATGGAAAAGGTTGGCTAAACAAAGGTGAAATTAAAGGAAAGAAACAGAAACCAGCTTACTTAAAGAATTTTGGTAGGGATCACCAGAGGAAAAAGTTTAATAAACCAAAAGAAATTGGAAAATCTCTTTCGGTAATAATCACATATAATGGAACGTTGTCGACGCGTTTCGAACCAACCAGTGTGGTTCATCATCAGGACTAGGTGAGAGATCAGATCAAATCAATAAGCTTAAATAGATGTAGAGATGTTTAAACTAGCCGTTTTCTAAACGGCTAGTTTGACTTTTTAATAATTTAAAATGTTTTTTAATAAGTAACGGCTAGTTCCCTCCTACTATTAAAACAATTAATAAATTTATTCGTTTAGTTAATAAATTAGTAAACTTATTAGTTATAATTATTTAGTAAACTTATTAGTTATAATTTTTATTTTTATTTTTATTTTTTTTTTATTTTTTTTTATTAATTAAAGTGAGAGGTTAAAAATTTAAAAAAATTTAAAAAGAAAGAAAGAAAGAAAAATAAAATATAAATAAATAAAAAAATATAAATATAAATAAAATATAAATATAAAAATAAATATAGCAAAATAAAAATAAAATAATAATAAAATAAAATAAAAATAAAAAGAGAAAAATAAATAAATAAGAATAATAAATAAAATATCAAACTTTCAAACTTTCAAAAAATAAAAATAAATAAATAATAAAAAATAAAAAAATAAAATAAAATAAATAAAAATAAATAAATCAAATCAAATCAAATCAAATAGAAATAAAAATATAAAAGCCAAACAGCTCAGTCTCAAATTGGTTCCAAACAACTAGATGAAGGAAATAAGAAGGAAAGCACAATCAAAATGAGGGAACCTTTGAAATGTTGGGGATGTGGAGAACCCCATCTGTTGAGGGATTGTCCCCACCGAAACATTCAGATGATTATGAGAGATCGAGAAGCTACCACAGTAAATGACATAGCAAGAAATATACCCACTATGAGTGCAACCTTGGAGAATCGACAAGCAGAACACTAAGCTACCATGGTTGAAATGGAGGGTAAGATTGCTGACCAATCTGTTACTGTTTTGATTGATCTCGGTGCTTCTTTGAGTTACATTAGTCCAAAAATTGTAGAAAAATGCAATCTCAAAACTGAAAAATTTCAGAAATCTTGGTTGGTCTAGCTAGCCACCGACACCAAAAGGAAGGGAACTCATAAGTTACCTCAAACACTAATTAAATTAAATGATTTTCAAATAGAAGTAAATCGAAACATTCTGCCATTAGGTTCGTATGACTTGCTGATAGGAATGGACATGCTGGAGAAGAGAAAGGCAATGATGAATTGTTGGGATAAAACTCTGCATTGCATAGATGAAAAATGGAAACCTTTTATTCTCAAAGGAAAACCAAATCCCATCTCTGTAAGACAAATATCAGCACTGCGATTAAAAATAACTGCTAGGAAAGGATACCATGTATATGCAGTACATGTAGAAGAGACAGAACAGAAACGTGAAGAAAACCTGCTGGATAAATTGCCAGTAGTGAGAGAGTTTAAGGAAGTATTTCCAGATGAGATTCCTCATCTTCCCCCCAAAAGAGAGATTGACTTTTCAATCGATTTGGTGCTGGGAGAAACACCTGTTTCCCGAGCCCCTTATCGAATGAGTCCCCCTGAACTCATGGAACTGAAAATGTAATTGCAAGAATTGCTGGATAAGGGCTATATCCGACCGAGTGTGTCTCATTGTGGAGCACCGGTTCTATTTGTGAAAAAGAAGGATTGAACTTTTAGGATGTGCATTGATTATCGTCAGCTGAATAAGTTGACAATTAAAAACAGATACCCTTTGCCCCAAATTGATGATATTTTTGATCAGGTAAGAGGAGCTTCAGTATTTTCTAAGATTGATCTAAGGAATGGTTATCACCAGCTCAGAATTAAGGAGGAAGACATTAGTAAAACAACTTTTCGAACCAGGTATGGTCACTACAAGTTTGTAGTCCTACCTTTCAGTTTAATAAATGCCCCTGCCACCTTTATGTGCCTAATGAATAGTGTGTTAAACAAGTACTTGGATAAATTTGTACTTGTGTTTATAGGTGATATTCTAGTTTACTCAAAAAGTGAAAAGGAGCACAAAGAACACTTGAGGATAGTGTTGCAAACTTTTAAAGAAAACTAGTTATATGCCAAATTCAGTAAATGTGAATTCTATAAGGACAAGATCCAATACTTGGGTCATATTATTTCTGAACAAGGGTTGGTTGTTGACCCTTAAAATATAAAGGCTATTAGAGAATGGTCAGTGCCAACCGATGTTTCATCAATAAGATCATTCATGGGGATTGCAGGTTATTATCGCAAATTTGTGGAGAGATTTTCTGCCATAGCATATCCCATAACATCACTACAAAGAAAGGGTGTCAAATTTGAGTGGACTGAAAAATGCCAAAACAGTTTTGAACAATTAAAATTAAAACTCACTACAGCCCCTATACTGAAGATTGCAGATCCTGATAAGGAATTTGTTGTATGTACAGATGCCTGTAGAGTGGGGTTGGGAGGAGTCCTTTTGCAGGAAAATTCAGTTATTGCATATGAATCTAGGAAACTGAAGACACATGAACAAAACTACAGTGCATATGATTTGGAGTTGGTTGTTGTTATTCATGCCTTGAAGATGTGGCGACACTGTCTTCTTAGAAAGAAATTTATATTGATGATAGATCATATTAGTCTTAAATATTTCTTTTCCCAAACTGATTTCAATGCTCGACAAGCCAGATGGCCGTCTTTTCTGAGTGAATTTGATATGGAAATAAAACATATCAAAGGGAAAGAAAATAAAATTGTTGATGCCTTGAGCAAAAATTCTTGTCACAATATAAATAGTATTGGAAGTAGTGCTAATTTTGATTTAGAAGATTTAGTGAAAAATGCAGCAGACCAGGATACAAATTATGAAACACTGCAGGTGAAACTACTAAAGAAGGAGATGGCTGACTACACTCAAAACCAAAAAGGGTTGATCTGCTACAAAAATAGATTGTATATCCCCAATGTGGAGTCCTTGAAAAGAGAGATTCTAGATGAATATCACAAACAGCCATATGCAGGGCATCCTGGATATCAGAAAATGTTAACAGCTTTGAAAAATAAGTTGTTTTGGCCAGGAATGAAAAGAGATGTAGCAGAATATTTAGCTAGATGCATGGAGTGTCAACTAGTTAAAGTTGAGCATCAGTATCCTGCTGGTCTTTTAAACCCTTTGCCGATTGCAGAATGGAAATGGGACACAGTTTCTATAGATTTTATAACAAGGCTACCCAAAACTAAATACCAACACAGTTCAGTGATGGTAGTAGTAGACACTTTAACCAAAGCTGCACACTTCATACCGGTGAAATCTACTTTCAAGACAGCCCAAGTAGCAGATGTGTTCCTAAAAGAGATAGTAAGGTTACATGGGGTCCCAAAGATGATTGTTTCAGACAGAGGTGCTAAGTTCACAGTACCCTTTTGGAGAGGGCTATTTGGAGGTATGGGCACTAAGTTGAATTTTAGTACTGCTTATCACCCTCAGACCGATGGTCAGACAGAGAGAACTAATCAAATTTTGGAGGATATGCTGAGAATGTATGTGATGGATAGGCCATCAAAGTGGGAAGACTACTTGCATTTAGTTGAATTTTCCTATAATAAAAGCTATCAATCCTCCATTAAAATGAGTCTGTTTGAGGCACTCTATGGAAGGAAATGTCGTACACCTTTGATTTGGAGCCAACCTGAGGATAAGCTAATGTTGGGACCAGATGCTTTACAAGAGATGGAAATAATTGTTAAACAAATACAAAGAAACATCAAGACAGCAGAAGATCGCCAGAAGAACTATGTTGATAAGAAGAGGGTACATCGAGAATTTAAAGTTGGGAACATGTGTATTTGTGTATTAAACCCAAAAAGAGCACACTTTATGCTAGAAGTTGTGCGAAACTGGATGCTAGATATTGTGGACCTTTTGAGGTTTTATAAAGGGTGGGACCAATGGCTTACAAGCTGGCCTTACCACCCCATGTTAAATTTCATGATGTGTTTCATGTTTCATTATTAAGAAGATATGTTCATGATGCTTCTCACATAGTTCATTGGAATGTGATATAGGTGGAACCAGAAGGGGAGTTCCTTCTACAACCGCTTCAAATATTGGAGCGGGAAGATATTGAATTGAGGAGGCAGATGGTAGCGATATTAAAGGTGCAGTGGAAGCACTTTACTGCTGAAGAAGCTACCTGGGAAAGAGAAGCTGAAATGATGGAAAAGTATCCATTTTTGTTTGAAAAAAGAATGAACTCTAGTAGTTAGATATCAACACCGAGGACGGTGTTTGCTTTCAGAGGGGGGATATGTAACACCCCTAGTTAATGTTTTTCTTTCAAAGCTAGACATTTGAACTTTAGTCCTAAGGGGAGTGGACCCCAATGGACAAGTATTTTGTGGATGTAATTAAATATTTAATTATGAAAAATAAATAAAATAATTCTATGTAGATTGACCAAAATGAGAATTATGAGATCATTTGCTAAATCCGTGAGGATGGAAAGAGGCAAATATTTCCCCAAAAATCTTTCAAAAATCCTTGAAAGAATTTATTTCCAAATTAGATTTTGAGGAAAATCTAGTTTCCCCAATGATGTGGAGAGTAGTTGGGAAGAGGTAAAAAGCTAGGAAAAGCAGAAAGCAGCTATAAAAATCTCTAAATAAGGGAAGCCTAGGCAAACAAGAAGAAAAGCATCCTGATATTCTGGACGTACAATTAGAAATAGGCTTTTGGGAGCAAAATCTTAAATAAGCTATTCCTGAACAGATTAGAGGTTGGTCTAGAATGGAAGTGATCTCAGCTCGGGGGTGAGTTTTCGAGATAGAGGGACTCTACGGTTGGGAGGACTGGTCAAGTACCAAAGTGGTATGCTCACAGTATTATGAATTATTAAAATTGATTGTTGTTAAGTGTAAAGGTTAATGACTGTAGCTGCATAATTCTTGCAATGTTTTGTTTGTGCTGGTGTTCCATACACTTATATAATGGTAGAGTAGTTAAACTCTCTTAGTCCTGCATAGTTGTAGGAACCAGAAATATGAGAACAAATCAGCCAGAAACTCTGAACCAGTCCCTCGTTTAAATCTAGAGATTATATTACCTCATAATGTATAACTATGTAACTTTAATCTGTTTCTATTATAAACTGATGTAATTCAGTGAATATTAGGGAAACCAAAAACATCTGGATGTAGGAAGAATTAAGTATATAAAGGGCAGAGCTATACATTTTATAATTTACTAAGTGAGATACAGACATATATATTTACTAAACAGCAGTGCATGTCTATTTATAGATTTCCTTCTATAATAAGGACAAAAGGGAAGAGTATATATTCTAGTACTATAGATTCTAGTGCTATATATAAATAGGAAAGGATCAGGACTAAACATGTTTAATAAGCATGCAAACAAATATGGTATGAATATTGTATATATATAAAACTGGTATTAATATCCTTCCCAAAGCAAGGGTTACAACTTAATAATTTCTATCAATGACAAACTGTGCATGTGAACCTCTATAAAATGCATGCAGATTATACAAGCTGGGAAAGATAACAAATAATTTCCCCATCAGATCTATATAATGTTCAGAAGAGTAGTTAAAACTAAATAGACTGAAAAGGTTATACTAAGAAAAATTATAAGTATATAGTTGCAGAAAACATTCTAAGTGACTAGTACACTGGAACCCCAAACTAAGGAGTATAAAGAGGGTCCACTGTTGGACTCATAAAATACATCTAAATTATAGACTCTGTGGAAATGGAAAATTCTCATTCATTGACAGATTTTAGACTTGAAAACTCTTTCAACAAAGATACTTATAGCTAATTATGCTATTATAATGAGGAGGAACGGAAAGTAAAAATAAGACTAGCGAACTTATTACTTTCTTCAATTAAATTTAAGAAGACAATTACTGAGAGGAAAAATATTAATAGGAGTATTTCATCAAATAATAATCTGGAAATTATTAGAAAATATTATTGAGTTGTCAATAATAACAGAGATGAAGAATAAGCACATTCTATATATATATATATCAAAATCTGAAGCCACTTCGGGAAAAAGGCTTTCAAAGTGCCATAATTACACTCCAGAATTCAATTATTCAAGGAATTTCATCGTCCGAAGGAAAAAATCTTAACAGTCCCAGCTCTGGCCTAAGTTATTATTACAGTAAAAACTTTTGTTATGACAGTAAGATCTTGAATTGTTTGAACGAATTCTACATAATAACAAGAATGGAGCCTGGACACATTTCGACCAATAGAGCGTCGATACCGACCTGAAATTCCAGATTTTAACGACGTCAAGTCAGGTGAATTACATATCCACCAAATACTACTGAAGAAAACCCTCGATTATATCCGTACCTACCTGCAATAAAATGAGACAACGTGAGGCATCGTTTCAACAAGACGATATGAATACACACAAAACATAGTGTAGGCAAATGGAACACAAGAACTTGGGTTACCTGGGGAATGGAAGACATTGTCATCAACTACGACCTGCAGAAAACAAAATGCATGGTATTTTAAAAACATCCCCAAAATGAAAATAAAACACAGGAATAATTTTATGCCAATGAGTCGAACGCTTACCGGAGGTAGTGATTTCTCACTCAAGCCAGTGCAATTCGGCGAATGTAACAAACGACCTCCATAAAGTCAAGAAGGATGAAGAGGAGGGTGTTCCTATCAAGAAATGATGGGAGAATAGTGTGACTCATCGTTAATAGGAAACGAAAATGAACATACTCAAACAGAAAAATCTCCACGAGAGATTTGTACAATTAACAAAAAAGAAAACAATATATATTAACACAACTAGCTCTCGACAAAAAACGAGACTGTAGAAAGAAATTATGGCGTTTAAACTCAGATCGAGCAATGTCAACAGAGCATATTTCTATTTAGAAAAAATTATATCTCCAGAGTATAAGCCTCATGGTTAAAATGGTAGAGTGTTCAGACTTTCATACTTGACTATAAAACGATGGGGTGATGGATAAGCTCGCAGCCTGGGAGAGCCGACGCTTCATTCTTTCAACGAGCATAGTCTCGACACCAAGAGGCGACCAACCAAATGAGGAGAGAAAGAACCGACTCTAAAATGAAATAGAAATTTATACCAATGCCTCCAAACAAAGACACACGAAACCCTAATTGGATAGGCAAAATCTCCACCGTCCAGGTGGCCTCAGATCTATGGTGTGTACACGGATCGATTGGCGGGATTGGAATTTAAGACATAGCCGTCCAATACTTAATGGAAAATCTATGAAATTGATCTCACAGTACCTCCGATCATGTCGTATGGTCTGCGAAAATTCAAGAGTAGGCTGGCACGGCAACTCATAATGCCAACGTAGATACCTACAATATTGAGCGTGGAAAAAATGAAAGCCAATAAGGTTGAAAATCAACAGAGAACCATCAAGTGTAGTGACGTGGAGACGTGACACAATTTTAATTGCCAAAATACATGAAACCGACTTTTCCAGCGACGCAGCTCGAGTATGGTGAAGTTAATGTGCCTAGCTTTACAAGAAACTCATCATAAATAACATGTACGAGAGATAACATCGATCATGGGGACACGCATTGTATATAGAGAAACCATGGCCACGTAAGTACCATAAATTCATTTAAACGACAATAAGAATTGAATTAGGAATAAACCCTCAGTAAATGGAAGAATTCGTAATTCGACCATAGTTTTGTAATTCTGAGAATTATATAAAGCCATCAACTATACAAAGACCATATCTAAACCATACGAGGATACCATCGAACTCAAAAACGTAGGCATGATGAGCCTATAAATTTTGTGCAAAAATCGTAAAGAATAAATTGATAAGTGTAAGGACAATATAGAAATGGTAGTATATATGTGGGTAATTCATATCATGCATAGACGAACATGCATAGGAGTAATACAACCATATAATAGAAATGGTTATATATATATATATATATATATATATATATATATATATAGGTAAATTACATACGCCACAAACATTGGTGGAAGAAAACAATAACACTATACCCACAAGAGTAATAGAAAGAACAGTAACTCTATTCCGCAACATATTATAACTGACGAAGTTCACAAATATCATAATGGGCGAAATTCGAAAGTAGAATTCAACAGCTGTGACAAATAGAAGCTTAGAAGTAAACTATAAAAAAAAAAGTTTGCTGGGGTGGAAGGAAGAGACGTTACAAATGGTATCAGAGCTCATGTTGCATAAACTGGGCTGTTTTTGTTGTGTGCTCACTGTTTAAATTATTTATCGTTGAAAAAAATAAATTATTATTACTGATCTGTATTGTTTAGTGTACAGTGTGGTGCTGAAATAGACAATTCCAATGGCTGGAAGTGATGAAATTTATGTTGATCTACGTGAGGAAGATAATACTCCAGATCCTAACACTCTGGTGATGGCTATGTTGCACAGTTTGCAACGAGAAATGGCTGAGCTAAGAAGCCAGAATGACAGATTGTCATTAGCCAGTGAGGAGCAAGAAAAACTCATCAGAGAATTAACCTCGCGGAACAGCCAAGAGGGTGAAGGTTTCGAAAAGAGAAAGAATGATGATTCTGAGGAAGATGATGCTGCTAGGCATCAGTATAAACAGAAAAAGGAATTAGAGGGGTAATTCCGAAAGATCAAACCTCCCTCCTATGATGGGGAGAAGGAGGAAGACGCTGAAGCTTGGTTGTTAAACATGATTAAATATTTCCAGGTCTATGAATATGAAAGCAATCTGAAGGCCAAATTAGATGTTTACCAGCTACAAGGTAAGGCTACCTTGTGGTGGGAGGAGACGAAAATGGTTCATGCCATTGATGAAAAGACAGTTACTTGGGAAGATTTCCAGGTTAAGTTTAAAAACCGCTATTTAAATGAACGTTATTATGATGATAAAGCAAAGGAATTCCATGAACTCAGATTGGGACAACTCAGTATTGAAGAGTTTGTCACCAACTTTACCAATCTGTTGAGATATGTCCCTTAAATTAGGGAAGAGAAGGTGTTGGGCCTCAAAATAGTCCCTATTCTCACTCCATTATTCACCAATACCTTCACATTACCTCCATATTAGCTTCATGTCACCTTCATTCCACCTCCATATCATTACATTTACCTCATCATTGGGTTATAACTATGCTTTTCTTCTTTACAAAGTTTACACCTAACATTTTAAAGTGAATTTATGGCTAAAACTTAGAAAATAATATGCTTATACTTATGCATAACAATTAGCATGAGTTTGTTGACATGTGTAGGCTCAAAGGAAGCTTCCAAGACACCTTTATGTGGCCTTGGATGATCAAATTCGAAGTTAAGAAGATAAACCTCATGGAAAAGATCATGGAGGAAATCATGGAGGATAGGGTTATGTGTCTAGATGGTTAGAGATATCAGTGGATGATCATTATGAGTTTGTTACTCCTCTCATTGTATAAATAGGAGTAGCTCCTCCATTCCAAGAGGAGGACTCTTAGAGCATTGTATCCAATTGATGATGGAATAGAATAAAGCTTCATTTTTCATATATTTCCGTTATGTAGTTTTAGATGTAAATTGTGTTTATGTAGAATATGAATTTATGGAATTTATGTAGTTTTAGATATAAGTTTCCTTAATGTAGTATATGGAATAATTTGTCTTGTTCTTGAGAGAATTGAGCTCACTCTAAAAGGATGAGAGAAACATTTTATTTCATATTAGATTTTGTTTCATTTCATTGCTTAGATGTTTAAGGATTTGTGTGTGATTGCTGAATGAGTTTTTAATTAGAATCTTATCAACATGTGAGAGGATATCCAAGGGTCTAAGTTAGGCTCTCTCTCTATTTGATTTGCATGATAATTGAAATTCATTCTTTTGCTTTTATGTTTCAAGTCATTTCATTTCTTATGCTTATGAATGAATCTTAGTTTAGTTTGGATTAGTACATGAGAGGACAATCAAAAGACTAAGTTAGTCTTTCTCTCTCTTTGAATCTGAACAACAATTAAAGTTCATTCTCTTGTCGAATTAAAATTGGTTTCTTTTGTTTGTGTGCAAGTAGTTTCTTGTTGATATTTTTGATATTAAGATGAATGAATTATAATGGAATACTTTACATGTCTCTTAAGTTAAGAGCTTCTTTCATTAATAACTTATCCATCTTAAGTTCTTGGTTTTAATCTCTGATTCATTAAGTGGTAATTGAGGTGAAAGTGGATTTCTTGAGTCAAGAACCATTTCAATATTATTCCTCTTTTTAAACTAATTGAGTTAGGGTTATAGAATATATTACTTTCAGCTTTTGAATAGCCTTGTCTTTATTTCAAGTTTCTGGTTTTATGAATGATTTCTCTATGATACTGTAGGGAAGGACAACCAGGACCTCCTAAGTTAGGAGCCTCTTCCCTTGCATATTATATTGAATCATAAACAATTTAGTTAGACATAGAGTTAGTTGCCTACTCCTGCATATATATTGTTGGCACCATCACAAGCTCACGAGTTTCCCTGGTCGATAATTTAATGCAGCAATTTGTTCAAATAAATTGCCCAACATTTTGGCGCCGTTGCCGGGGATGGTGCTAAGGGATTAGGCATTAGAAATTTAATTTAGTACTAGCATTTTTCTTTAGACAAAATAATTTGTGAACCCTGGTGACATCAGGATCTTCACAAAGGAGTTTAAGTTTGAATTTTCTGATGTTTTAATGTTTAGCTAGTTTTAAATTTCATTTCAAAAACACCCCCCCTGCATAAATAAAAACAAATCAAGCGATGAGTATGCTCTCTTCCTGCGCTTCGTGCGATCAGGAAGATCAGAAAATCTGTTGATTTTGTTCAAATAAAAATACTCTTGCTGGAGAACTAATTTTGTGAATGAAAAAAAAAACATCTTTAAATTTTTTATGAAATTTAGTTTTTTTAGTTTTAGATTTAAAAAAAAATAAAATTTTTAGATTTTAATTTTAGATTTAAAAAAAAAAAAAAAAAAAAAAACAATTTTTAAATAGGTATAATTCCATTTTATTTTTATTTTTTTTAGATTTAAAAGAAATAAAAATAATAAAACAACAAAACAATTAATTAAAAAAAATAAAAATAAAAAAATAAAAAATAAAAAATAAAAAAATCCCATATAATAATAATATATATCTTATATATATATTATTATTTAAAAAAAAAAAAAAATCTTTTTGAAAAGAATAGCCCATTTTTTTTTTTTTAAAGATAGGTTAGATTTCATTTAAATAAAAAAATTTCACAACAAAACAAAACATTAAAACATAAACAAACAAAACAACCCACTGCCAAACACATCAAACTGCGTCATATCAAAAGGCCGAGAGCATAAAAACGCACTATAACACCATTTTGTGACTGTTGTTCTTTGGTTATAAATTCATTTGTCCCTCAAATCGATATGATGACATTCGGAGGACATGTTTCTCCTTTTCATGGGTTTGTTTTTGTTTGCTGCTACCAATAAGTCTGCTATTCACGTGTGCAAAATGATTCCATCAATTTCGTTGATCCTACAGCAGTACACAAATAAAAGGAAAATAGTGGTGCGTGTGTTTGCCGTGGGCTCTCTCGCTTCCTGTGACAGAGGATCGATAGATCGACTCAGAACAAACAAATTAACAGTCACATTAATCAATGGCGACCTTCTCGGAGGCTCCTCCAGGCAACAGCAAGGACGGAGAAAAGATCTTCAAGACGAAATGCGCGGTATGCCATACGGTTGACAAGGGTGCAGGACACAAACAAGGGCCAAATCTGCATGGGCTCTTTGGCAGGCAATCTGGCACAACTGCAGGATATTCTTATTCTGCAGGCAACAAAAACAAGGCTGTCATTTGGGGCGAAGATACTCTGTATGAATATCTTTTAAATCCAAAGAAGTACATACATTCTGCCTCAACGAAACGCTCTGAAATCGTTTGAGTATTGCCTCTGAAAACCATCTGAAAACGCAATACGTTCTGCCTCAACGAAAAAAACCCCATTTCGCCTTCAATACCCATATCTCTCATGCCTCTGCGAATTCTGTGGCAACACGTTAGCCTTCTCTATATTCAATTTAGTGATAAAAAAATCTGATTTGACTTATCTCAGAGAAGATTTGGCATTTGCATTATCTTCTAAACAAAAAGCCAGATTTTTCATTGATTTTAGAGGATTTTGTGTTAGTTTATTTTTAGAAATTTTCTTTATTAGTTTGTTTTTGTTGATTTCTTTATTAAAAAAAAAAAACTCAAAATAAATAACAAATTAGTGTTAGTTTATTTTTAGAAATTTTCTTTATTAATTTTTAATAGAATTTGTTGATTTCTTTATTTATTTTTTTTATTTTTTATTTTTTTTAAAAACAATAAAAAAAAATCAACAAATTAAAAATTTTATTTTTAATTTTGTTGTTAAAAAATAATAATAAAATTGTTTTTTTTTTTTTTTCTAGTTTAAAAAAAAAAAAATAATAAAAATATAGATTTTTCATTGTATTGTTAAAAAATAAATAACAAAATAAAATTTCTATTTTAATTTTGTTATTAAAAACAAAAACAAAAACAAAATGAAAAAAAAAATAATTCAACTTAAATAATAAATTAAAAATTTATGTTTTTAATTTATTGTTTAATGAAACATCTAAAAAAAATTATGTTTTCATTTAAAAAAAATCTAAAAAATTTTCACAAAATTCACACAACTTTGAAAAAATGGCATACTTGGAAACAAATTTTAAAAATCAATTGGAGGATTCAATTCTCTTTCGATAGCATCAAGATGGCATAAAATCATCACATGGTTCTTGTATGCTTTACAGAACAGAATTGCGAAGCACATTTCATGAGTTATCTGACAAGGGAGTATTATTTTTCATGGTTATTTTTAAGAATGGATTGATTTTAATGTCATGATTAAGTCAATTTCAACACCTTTGATTGTCCTTAATTTGTTTTATTTGGTATAAAATTTTTGCGTAAGAATCATGAAGGAAATGCGCATTCCTTCTTGAACACACTTATGTTTCTTTCTGCCAAGTTTTTTTTACAGGTTACAGGACGACAAAGCGATCATTACGGAGACTACATTGTGACGACAATTTGTCTTCCAAAGACTAAATTCATGAAAAATTCTCAAGACAAATCCATCTCCACAACCATTACCTTCCACCTCCCTTTCTGAAAAGATTTTGAATCCCATCAATTGTACATCTATAAATCATACCATTTCCATGTCCATTTTTCATAGCAAGATTTCTTCTTCATTCACCATGCATTTCCTTTCATCTATTCCTAACTCATCAATAAAAGCCATTTTCCATTTCCATTTCCCTTTTCATACCATTTTTCATTTCCGCCAATAAAACCCTGCTTGAGTCAAAGTCCTAGAGTCTAAGTATCATTGAAAAACACCTAGAGGCTTGCATGCCTTAATGGCAAGTACTCTTGCCAATGAACAATGGGAGTACATTAATATTCCTTGTTCGTTGGATCTTGTAGGTGACTCGACCACGACAAATTTATTCCTACCTACAAAGATGTGTTAGGCATCCTGACTCCCATTGGAATCAATGGTGGGAGCTCTTGTGTTGGCTAGGGGCATTCATTAACGGCCACTAAGTCAACAACTTCTTGCTATGTTCGACATCAACACATTTAATCACATAGCAAGATTTGTGCCATCGAGCGTTGAAGACTTGAAGACCCATATTTTGCAGCAGATGAAGCCAATTTCCATTCATTGTATTTCCATTCATGGTATTCATTGTATTTCACTTGAGGACAAGTCAATAAATAAGGCTGGGAGAAAAATGTAACTTCTATATTTTGTATACCTTCCAAGCCTTATATATTTTCAGCCATATTCAGCAAACTCATCGGATTCATCATCCAGCAGCAGATACAACTTTCAGCCATGTTCAGCAGACTCCTCAGATTTTTCATCTAGTAGCAGCGGATCCAGCAGCTGATACGACAATACAAATCCATCTTTCATCCACCATTTTCACAACAGTTTGCAGTCACACATGCACAACTCTCACCTATTTTTGGAAGGGTAAGTTAAGGTATGCTATTTTCTAACTTTTAACCATTAAATTCCTTGAAATGTTAGAATAATAATTTTTGGAAAAAACTTCACTTCCTTTCCTTTCATTGCCAAAGCCATCCATTTAATGGGAAGGATACATTTACATACATGCTTTGTCACATTCATATCCACAGTTATATATCACATTCTAAACCCACTTACCTTCAAAATATATTTACTATTACATGAGCATACAAATGGCTTTGTCTAAAGTATTTAAAGGTTAATTGGATGCCAATAGAATCATGGTTGTTACACAAGAACCAACCATGATGCATTCCAACAAAAATACTCTGCCATAAAAAGCACATTATCATTATGCAAAGATCATACAATGAACGCAACAAACAAAATATGGTTGAAACACAAGAACCAACCAAGTTGTAGTTCATCAAAATAACGCTTTGCAAAAGTTAAGTAAATGATCTCATGCAGAGTTTAAGCCAAAGCTCCAGTACCAAAAAGTAATGTAATAGATTGCATGAGGACATGCAATACCTTCAGTTTGGGGGTATGTTGGGCCTCAAAATAGTCCCTATTTTCACTCCATTATTCATCAATATCTTCACATTTTACCTTCATGTCACCTCCATTCCACCTCCATATCATTACATTCACTTCATTATTGGGTAATAACTATGTTTTTCCAAAGTTTATTAATTCTTAACATTTTAAAGTGAATTTATGGCTAAAACTTAGAAAATAATATGCTTATACTTATGCCTAACAATTAGCATGAGTTTGTTGACATGTGTAGGCTCAAAGGAAGCTTCCAAGACATCTTTATGTGGCCTTGGATAATCAAATTCGAAGTTAAGAAGATAAACCTCATGGAAAA
Source organism: Pinus albicaulis (assembly GCA_034641835.2). Lineage (NCBI taxonomy): Eukaryota > Viridiplantae > Streptophyta > Pinopsida > Pinales > Pinaceae > Pinus > Pinus albicaulis. The sequence goes on from CM076569.1 coordinate 796,911,429, forward strand.
GATCATGGAGGAAATCATGGAGGATAGGGTTATGTGTCTAGATGGTTAGAGATATTAGTGGATGATCATTATGAGTTTGTTACTCCTCTCATTGTATAAATAGGAGTACCTCCTCCATTCCAAAAGGGAGGACTCTTAGAGCATTGTATCCAATTGATGATGGAATAGAATAAAGCTTCATTTTTCATATATTTCCATTATGTAGTTTTAGATGTAAATTGTGTTTATGGAATTTCTGTAGTTTTAGATATAAGTTTCTTTAATGTAGTATATGGAATAATTTGTCTTGTTCTTAAGAGAATTGAGCTCACTCTAAAAGGATGAGAGAAACATTTTATTTCATATTAGATTTTGTTTCATTTCATTGCTTATATGTTTAAGGATTTGTTTGTGATTGATGAATGAGTTTTAAATTAGAATCTTATCAACATGTGAGAGGACAACCAAGGGTCTAAGTTAGGCTCTCTCTCTATTTGATTTGCATGATAATTGAAATTCATTCTTTTGCTTTTATGTTTCAAGTCATTTCATTTCTTATGCTTATGAATGAATCTTAGTTTAGTTTGGATTAGTACATGAGAGGACAATCAAAAGACTAAGTTAGTCTTTCTCTCTCTTTGAATCTGAACAACAATTAAAGTTCATTCTCTTGTCGAATTAAAATTGGTTTCTTTTGTTTGTGTGCAAGTAGTTTCTTGTTGAGATTTTTGATATTAAGATGAATGAATTATAATGGAATACTTTACATGTCTCTTAAGTTAAGAGCTTCTTTCATTAATAATTTATCCATCTTAAGTTCTTGGTTTTAATCTCTGATTCATTAAGTGGTAATTGAGGTGACAGTGGATTTCTTGAGTCAAGAACCATTTCAATATTATTCCTCTTTTTAAACTAATTGAGTTAGAGTTATAGAATATATTACTTTCAGCTTTTGAATAGCCTTGTCTTTATTTCAAGTTTCTGGTTTTATGAATGATTTCTCTATGATACTGTAGGGAAGGACAACCGGGACCTCCTAAGTTAGGAGCCTGCTTATCTGAGAACTTCCCTTGCATATTATATTGAATCATAAACAATTTAGTTAGACATAGAGTTAGTTGCCTACTCCTGCATATATATTGCTGGCACCATCACAAGCTCACGAGTTTCCCTGGTCGATAATTTAATGCAGCAATTTGTTCAAATAAATTTCCCAACAGAAGGCCAAGGTACAAAGGTTTTTGAACTTTTTTCCCGCTGTGTACAAAGAGAAGATCGAGTTTTATAACCCAAAAACTATGGACGAGGTAGTGAAAAAAGCTAGATTATGCTACCAACAGTTTAAAGGAAAGGCTGAGCATGGAAAAGGCTGGCTAAATAAAGGTGAAATTAAAGGAAAGAAACAGAAACCAGCTTACTTAAAGAATTTTGGTAGGGATCACCAGAGGAAAAAGTTTAATAAACCAAAAGAAAGCCAAACATCTCAGTCTCAAATTGGTTCCAAAAAACTAGATGAAGGAGATAAGAAGGAAGGCACAGTCAAAATGAGGGAACCTATGAAATGCTGGGGATGTGGAGAACCCCATCTATTGAGGGATTGGCCCCATCAAAACATTCAGGTGATTATGAGAGATCGAGAAGCTACCATAGTAAATGACATAGCAAGAAATATACCCACTATCAGTGCAGCCTTGGAGAATCGACAAGCAGAACACCAAGCTACCATGGTTGAAATGGAGGGTAAGATTGCTGATAAATCTGTTACTGTTTTGATTGATCCGGGTGCTTCTTTGAGTTACATTAGTCCAAAAATTGTAGAAAAATTCAATCTCAAAACTGAAAACTTTCAGAAATCTTGGTTGGTCCAACTAGCCACCGGCACCAAAAGGAAGGTAACTCATAATTTACCTCAAACACTAATTAAATTAAATGATTTTCAAACAGAAGTAAATCTAAACATTCTGCCATTAGGTTCATATTACTTGCTCATAGGAATGGATTGGCTGGAGAAGAGAAAGGCAATGATGAATTGTTGGGAGAAAAATCTTCATTGCATAGATGAAAAAGGGAAACCTTTTATTCTCAAAGGAAAACCAAAATTCATCTCTGTAAGACAAATATCAACACTGCAATTAAAAAGAACAGCTAGGAAAGGATACCAAGTATATGCAGTACATGTAGAAGAGACAGAACAGAAACCTAAAGAAAACCTGCTAGATAAATTTCTAGTAGTGAGAGAGTTTAAGGAAGTCTTTCCAGATGAGATTCCTCATCTTCCCCCCAAAAGAGAGATTGACTTTTCAATCGATTTGGTGCCGAGAGCAACACCTGTTTCTCAAGCCCCTTATCGAATGAGTCCCCTTGAACTCATGGAACTGAAAATGCAATTGTAAGAATTGCTGGATAAGGGCTATATCCGACCGAGTGTGTCTCCTTGTGGAGCACCAGTTCTATTTGTGAAAAAAAGGATGGAATTTTTAGGATGTGCATTAATTATCGTCAGCTGAATAAGTTGAAAATTAAAAATAGATACCCTCTGCCCCGAATTGATGAGCTTTTTGATCAGGTAAGAGGAGCTTTAGTATTTTCTAAGATTGATCTAAGGACTGGTTATCACCAGCTCAGAATTAAGGATGAAGACATTAGTAAAACAACTTTTCGAACTAGGTATGGTCACTACGAGTTTGTAGTCCTACCTTTCGGTTTAACAAATGCCACTGCCACCTTTATGTGCCTAATGAATAGTGTGTTAAACAAGTACTTGGATAAATTTGTACTTGTGTTTATAGATGATATTCTAATTTACTCAAAAAGTGAAAAGGAGCACAAAGAACACTTGAGGATAGTGTTGCAAACTTTGAAAGAAAACCAGTTATATGCTAAATTCAGTAAATGTGAATTCTATAAGGACAAGATCCAATACTTGGGTCATATTATTTTTGAACAAGAGGGCTGTTGACCCTGAAAAGATAAAGGCTATTAGAGAATGGCCGGTGCCAACCGATGTTTCAGCAATAAGATCATTCATGGGGATTGCAGGTTATTATCGCAGATTTGTGGAGAGATTTTCTGCCATAGCATATCCCATAACATCACTACATGAATAAAAATAGCCATGTTTATTTCTTTGATCTAACAAAAAAAGCATGTTCCAATAATTATAAAACATTCACTAATAGAATAATACATAATGATCAAATCACAACTTGGGTAAGCTAGAATGGGCAAGAAAAATTAAGAAAATTGATTTGTTATGTGAAAATGACTTAATATTTCTTATGACACCATTGAGTTTGATATATACTTGGGTAAGCTAGAACGGGAAAGAGAAATTAAGAAAAATGATTTCTTATCTAAAAGTGACTTAAGTTATTCTTATGACATAGTTGAGCTCGATGTATGCTTGGCATATTTTTTGTTAGTCATGCAAGACTTTTGTCACTTAAAATAAAATATTCTGAATAGTTATGCTTTTTAATGTGATTGCTAGTGATTAAAAAAGAGGTCACCACAAACCAAGGAACAATCGTTCAAACACTGGTCAATATTGAATAACGATTTTTATTATTTCATCCGCTGTATTTAATTTTCGTTGTTAAATAAAACAATTGTCATCATCTGTGAAATAAGAGAATATCCTATATTATATTAAATATATAAAATTCATCTATCTGTGTAACAATAATGAGATTAAATATATCCAGAGTGGGATTTTCAAATCCCTTAGAATCTTCCATAGACCTCCAAGAACAAGCACACATAGAAAAGTATATAGATGGTCTCGAGTAATGATCAAAGATAAATGCTTATACTTGGTAGCAAAACCACATACAAATCATAATAACATGTGGTAAACTTAACAATAAACAAACAAACATTATGCTTTTGGGTTTGTGGAAAAATTTGAAAACCCAAACAAAGAAACACATGGTGCTATCCCATGACAAAAATAAGGATCAAAATTTGTTTATACAACATCTAAAAAAACTAAAAAATCTCATCTTGTTGACATTTTTCCTTCCTCAGCTTCAATGCAAATAGCTAGCAAGCATCCATGCTCAATTCTATTGCTTCTACCAAATCGACAAAGACAAAAACTCCTGGCATACAAGTAACCTGTATCATGGCTATTTGTACAATGACCTTGTTGCATTGAAGTTCTTATTGAACAATAGAACTCATCAAAAAGCCTCTATAAATAGGATATGGAATTGGTTGAAAGACAAATTCCCATTTTTGTGGGGAATTGCAATAAGAGAATTGACGTATGAACACATTGACCATCCACTACCCATTTCAATCAAAAACATCCCTCCCTTTTGGGCACTAATCATTGATTAGGAAAGTAATTTCAATTAGCAAGAGGTGCAAAGAAATCTATTGATGTCCTCTCCACAGTATCCAATAAACCAAGGGTTCTGTTAGCACTGCATTTTTTTCAAAAAAATTCAAAGTCTGGTCATCATTGAAATTTGTGTCTATGATCCTCTCTTGTCTCCTTACCTACGGTTGAAGATCCCGGAAGGTTAAAATGTATTAGTTTTTTATCATTTTTAAGCCAAAATCTAAAAGAATTTTCAATCCAATAGTTTGTTTGTGTCATAGATTTATTAGGGTAAATATTCTTTAAAGAAGTCTTTCAACTACTTTGAGTAGTTAAGGTCATAGGTTTTTCTTGAGAAGTCTTATCTATTCACCATGATATTTTCTATCCAAGGCTAAGAAAGAAATGTCAGAGTCTTCAGTTGTGTTTGGAATTTTCCGTAATAGGTACCTTCTTTAGAAAATCTCGTTTTACAAGAAAATCAAGTAGCTATTACCTGCAAAATTGGTACAAGGACACAAAAGAAACATTACTTGGGTAAAACAAACATTGCTCTTTGAATATTGAAATTCTGTTGAAACAGGATATGTAATTCATCTGAAAGGTGGATATTTCTCATTGGAGGATTCATTAAGAAAAAAAAGGTTGGTTATTTATTTGCTAAGGCTAATCAAATCTATTGCTACTCATTAAAGTTTAAATGTATTAAAGTGAAGTACAAGTACCAATTATTAGAAAATGTGATAGATTTCGATGAAATGAGTTGGCAGCAGATTTAAATCATTTTTATTTTTGTGTCATTCCCTCTCACCGAGATTTAGGGCATGCAGAGCTCTGTCTCAGTTTACTCTTGTGACAGCTACAAGAAAACAATTTTTTTAACCAAGTGCTAGCAGTCAAGGCTTTGTGGACGGTTTTTGTTCCTTGTTTTACAGGTGTGCATTAATTTTTAAGTTATTTTTTAACAGAATGGGGAAGCATGTAAAGGCTCACAAGGATGATTATCGTTGAGTTTCATCAGAAATCATATTAGTTTGCTGTGAATGGTGGGGTGAAAGAGAACACAGAGTTGCTACTTTAGAGTTTGATCGAATGCACAAGTCAAAGGTGGTTATTGTTAAATAAAATGAAAGAAATAACACATTTCTTGTGAAGGGTTCAATTGAGAGTCTGCTAGAGAGAAGCTCCAAGATTCAGCTATCATATGGAATAATTGTTCAATTAGATGTGGACTTTCAACAATGCATACTGCAAAAACTCAAAGGGATGACTTCAGGAGAATTATGATGTTTAGTTTTTACATATAAATAATAACTTAATGAATTCCCTACATATCATGGAGTTAAACATCCTGCCCACAAGCTTTTGCTTGATCCTGATAATTACTCAACTGTAACATACCTCAATAACCTCGTAAGAAAATGCATGGAGTTAGGAAATTTTTTCAACATTTACGAATGTGAAACCTTATAAATTACTTTCTATATTTCCCCATTAACCATTTAAATACCCATCTTCATCACTTAGATAAATATTTATTAAAAATCATAGTGAGTTACACAACCATTAATTGTCCTTATCGTAGCATATTAACTTAAATTTCCTGCTATAAATATGCATCGATCCCATGATCATTTTGACTCAATTAATAAATCCCATAATTGAGAATATAAACATCACATCAGGAAATATATTAACATCATGAAAATTAAACAATGAAAAATCACATAATTAAACACCGATATACCTTGGAAACACTATAGGGTGAAAACCAACAAATGTTTAATTTTATTATTAAACGCTCGTGATGGTTGTCACCCCTCACTAAATGGTTATAAGGGAGTTCATCCCTTGACCATTGTGATAAAAATTACATAGAAAAATAATCTTAAGTGAAACATAACTAGCTATAACCTATTACAATCATCATGATACCATTTACCCATGAATCCTTAATATTTGTCCTTGTAGTGAAACTGTTTCCTTCAGGGGGTCATTGTGCAGTTGGAACTAATAAACCTGCATGGACAAACAACTCTTTATGTTCCACAATGTCGAACTTGAAAATCCTTTTCTCAAGCCATCCTTCTTTCCTGCCATTGTTGTCGTCAGCACACTTGATATCATCATTAGATAAAATATTAATAAACCAATAATCAATCTCTATTTGTGACATTCAACACTATTTCTCTGCATGTATAAAACGTAACCACATTTCCATTAATTTCCTTATTTAAAATCATTTCACATGCATTATGTATAACCTATTATGTATAACCATGCCAACTCGATTTCAAACAAAGTTAACATACTAGTTATAATTTTGTACATGCAATAACATAGCTTGTTGTTCTTGCATGTAAAATATATATTTCTTTCCAAAGGAAACTAAATAAATATTTCATGGAAAAATAGACACATTTCTTTTCCAATGGATCAAACACATACCTCTTATTCTTTAATGGATGCAAAGAGACATTTCTATTTCATCCAAAAAAATATAACCCCATAACTATGCATAATATTCTCAAAATAAAGCTAATACCATAGCTAATCCCCTTAGGTTAGCAAAATACATATTATTTTTCCCAAAATAAGACAAACACAATAAATATTATGTGATTGTATCTTTCTTTTCTCTAGAAATCTAATACCCAAAACTATACATTTCCCATGCACGCAAGAATATATGTTTCTCTAAATAATATTACATAATAAAGCATGTGATTACTCTTTTTCCTCTCCAAGAATCTAATCCGATAATGCATACAAGGATATATTTTTGTCTTCAATTATTTTTGAAGAGTTCTAACACAATAATTTCTTCCTTGCATACAAATATATATATTTATTTTCCAAGGATTTTTACACCCTAATTCTTCTTTTTCCAAAATATAGCTAACTCACTATCTATTATGCATGAAATATTTTCTTATCATTTTGCACACTAGAGAGATTTCTAACATTTCCTCAAGAAATAGCATGAATAAAAAATCATTCTCAAAGAACACAACCAATTGTCTTTTACGAAAAGGGTTTTATGTGAGCTACCCCTCACATAAGTTATCTATATATTTTTACATGACTCAAGCTCTTCATGCATGTAAAATCACATAATAATTTCTAGTAGATCTAATATACTAGATATGATTCATTTGCACCTAAGCACATACTCTCTTCAAGAGTCCAATATTTTTGTTAACTTTTAATGCATATGCATCATGAGAACATACTTGGTAATATCTTAAAAGAAATAACTTAATTCATTTTAAATCATTATCACCATAGTTATTATTTCTATATATAGATAAACAATTATTCTTATCTCATTGAAATATGAAATGGAAGCACAACGTTTTACTCAGTTTTTCCTGTTTTAGCCATCCATTTTCGATGCGTATTATGAACATATGGAAACGAATTCTAGAAAACAAAAAGAGGATTTTGTTTTGGAATAGACATATTAAAAATAACCTCTCCCATATTTTTCACAGAAGTCATGGTTTTTAAGATTCGAATGAATCTTTGTTGCCCAGTTTTCCAGATTTAAATATTAAATAGTTTCCTGTTTTTGTCATAAAATTTGGACATGGTTTCTAACCAAATGGAAATGATTTTTTGAAAACCCAAAGATGTTTTTGTTGCCAACGGGTTCATTAAAAATAACCTATCTCATTTTTAACATAAGCTTTATGTTTTGGAATATTCAAACAAATATTTGGAGTTAATTTTTCCAGAATTAAATTTTAAATAATCCCAAGTTTCTGTCATCAATTATGGACACGGTTTTCAAGACATGGGAAACTAATTTTTAAAATCTAAATTAGGCTTTTGGTTATAAAATCCTTTTCTACAAAGACCTCTTTCACTTTTTTCATATCTATCTCGGTTTGCGAGATACAAAGTCATATTTAGACCCTATTTTTCAATAACTCATGCAATTCACAGAATTATCTAGCCATGAATTTTTTTTATAAATTCACAACACATGAAATATTCTTATAATTCAATAAATAAAACACTTATTCTTCTATGCACAAAATTATATAGAGGTTTTCTCACAAATTAATCTTGATTGTTTATAATATGATTTTTTCCTACCAATAAATTCAATTATTATATCATCATGCCCCATATGCAAAGAAAATAATTTTCAAAGAACATAGTTATTTATCTTTTGATGCATGCTTAGAATTACTTCTTCCTCTTCCTTGGCTCCATTCTCCATGCATTCTCTCATTCCCTTCCTCTATTTTTCTCATAGGCTTACAATAAATACAATTAAGAAAATGGAATATCTTTTCTTAAATCATAAAAGAATTCCAACTTTTCTAAATCATAAAAGCATTCCATAAAGCATCCATAAATCTGATTTTTTCTAAATTACAAAAGCACTCCATAAATCTCCCATACTTTTCTTCTAAATGTAGATTTTCTTTTTCCTTATGAGAAAAATATCACTTATCCATAGTTTCCAGAACTATTACTCACTATTTATAGAACTCATAAAAGATACCAACCTAGAAATATAATTTATTTCTATAGAATAATATAAATTATTCTAAATAAAATAATTAAGAAATAATTCTTCCAATATTCTTATAATTAAGAATCAAAATAATATTCTTCATGTAATATCAAAATAATAATTTATAATATTTAATTATTTAACAACCCTCATTTTACAAGAGTTTTTACGATGGCTTAAGCGAGCAATATTACAAACTTCCCCCATTAAAGAGAACATCGTCCTTGATGTTCTTCTCTTGTTGGAACATTAACCAGTAATTTTCATTACTGATTATTTAGGAAATGTAAAATAATACTTAAATCATAACACTTCCACAAAAACTCAAGGAGCACTTAGCCCTTTAATCATCAAAATTATAAGAAAATCTCTATCAAGTGCATGTTGCATTTTATTTAGGAGTTACACTAGTCTTTCTCTCCCACTAGTGTTGTTTGAAAACTACTTTCGTTCTCTCCCACAATAATTTCAATCAAGTTGAAACTCATGGCATTAATCTCCAGCCATTTTCATCTAGTCTGTCACGAATTTAGAGTTAAATAACTCATTATTTTATGTAACATGAGTTATTTCAATCAGCTATATATTTCAATTAATCTCCTCTATGTATGCATATATATATATATATATATATATAATTCATTTATGACATGTTCATTTTCTCATAAAAACCTACAAACACAACATATTTCATCAAAATTGTTGCTAAGATAATTTTTATATATCATGCTTGCAAATTATAACACATCCAACAAATTTGAGACATGAAATTTACAATCTATTGTAACATCCAACACCTTTAGATTTGAGCATAGACATCATTTCATCTAATTGTTGTTAATTTCTGGGAATTATTGAGGAACCAAGCATATTCCACCCAACCATGAAATATATCCAATAGTTACCCACCGAGCTAAGATCTACTTGCCACTAGAATCAACAACCTCATTGATTCCTTGGTGCTTTCTTCCCAATAGATTTTTAGTAGCGTCATGCTTTAAGGTTTGCCAACCTTTTGCCTAGGCTTTTTTGTTTTATATTTTTAGAAAAGGATACTCTTTTTTTTTCTTTAAAGCATTCCTTTCTCTCCTGCTATGCTTTATTTTACCCCACATAGTATTTATCTCCAACCAAGTCATTAACATAATCTTTCTCTCCCATTATGTTAATATTTTCCTCTATACTATTTTCTCCTAGTGATTTTTAGGAGACTTTTAGGGAAGGTCCATCTTGAATTTAACCACTAATAGCTTTTCATAAGCTGGAAATAAGTCTTCTAAAACTCTAGATTTTTTTCCTGAATACCCCAACCAATGTATTCATTAGCTCAATAATAATATTATATCATCACATTAGCCCCATTATGGCTTCTAGAGTCATTCAATCCAATAAAAATTCAATGTCTAAAAATAGTGAATGTCTAAAAATCCATTGTAATTTACATAATTTTTCATTTACATATTATCATTAAGGAAAAGGAAAATTTATGTACACCATGCATCTATACTTGACCCTCAACATGTGTCCAATAATTTGTCTAAGTACATTGACAACAATTCATCACATGTAATATAGGTGGCATACATTCCAAATTTCTACATAACAATAATCGTGTAACTTAGAAAAAAAGACATTAACATATCTTCCAAACCATAGCATCATACTTTATTTAAGGTCTCACCTTAGAAACCATCAATATTATAGAGAAATAATTGTCCCATTGAACACTAGGACACAAAATGTGATTTATTTTCTTTCCTTACCATTAGCTTGCAGCCATGTAAGTGACAACCATTAAGGAATTTTGCGAAAATAATTTGCAGCCATGCAATCTACAACCACTGTAGACTTTTATCAAATAGTCTGCAAGAATGAAATCTACAACCAATTCAACATTCCAACAAATAGTTTTCAAGCACCCAATCTACATCCATTGAGGAATTTTAACAACAATTTGCAAGCATGCAATCTATGGTCAATGAGACATTCTACCAAATAGTTGGCAAGCATACAATCTACCACCATTGAGGGACTAGTTAGCAGACATGGAATAAATTTCCATAAATATGCTTCAACTATAATATAGATAGTAAAGCTATAATTTATAGAATAACATGAATCATATTCGTATCATCAATGGTAAAATTTCTTCCAACAACACAACCAACAATCCTTACAGGAGCGTCTAATCAGGAATTTCAACCAAATTATGGATCCAAGTCTAAAAATAATTCTTTCCTGGAATCAACATGGGGGTTACATGATCTCAAGGTATGAATACCCCATAATTTTCAGATTAATCACATCCAAAACTTCCACTGATGCAATTATTTAAAACAACAAAACTTTGGATCTCATTTATTTCGAACACATGGAATGAAAACTTTCTTCTACAGCTCCAAATGAAGAAAGAGAACCCACAATTATGCTACTATGATTTTTTCATTTATTTTAAGTTCACTATGTGAATTCCACTTCGCTCTTTGCTTATTTTTAACAACTAAAGAGGTTCGTTCAATTTTTTTGTTTTGTTTTTACAATTTTTTGTTCTCCTCTTTCGGGTCAACCCCAACTTATAAATTATTTAGTTATCACACCAACCATACATTCATTCATTCTTTATAATAAGTGAATGGTAAATTTAGTCATGCTTTTTCCCCCCTTTTTTTTATGCAACATAATCATTGTTCTAATATTATGCATGCAAAGGTTGGTAATTAATTCGCACTATAAACAGTGAGTGCTCAGATGGTTCAGAGGTACAATAGAAGTTTTATTGTATTTTATCCACATCCATATTCAAATTTCATGACCACAACTTTTAAAGAAACATTATAACTTTCTACTCTTGCATGTGGTCATTAATCATGCATCATGCATCTGATCTTAATTGTAGTAGACTACAAGTTTAATTAAAATCATATCTGAGATGATGCCCACTAGCATCATATCTGTACTTCTTATTTTCATAATGATTCCCAAAAGGCACCAGTGTTACAAACTTTTTCTCTGATACCATTTATAATATACCTCGATAACCTCGCATGAAAATGCATGCAGTTAGGAAATTTTTTAACATTTACGAATGTGAAACCTTATAAATTACTTTCTATATTTCTGCATTAACCATTTAAATACCCATCATCATCACTTAGAGAAATATTTAGTAAAAATATGGTGAGTTACACAACCATTAATTGTCCTTATTGTAGCATATTAACTTAAATTTCCTGCTATAAATATGCATCGATCCCATGATCATTTTAACTCAATTAGTAAATCTCATAATTGAGAATCTAAAAATCACGTCAGGAAATAGATTAACATCATGAAAATTAAACAATGAACAATCACATAATTAGGCACCGATATACCCTCGAAACCCCGTAGCATGAAAACTAACAAACGTTTAATTTTATTATTAGATGCTCGTGAGGGTTGTGACCCCTCATTCAATGGTTATAGAAGAGTCCATCCCTTGACCATTGTCATAAAAATTACATATAAAAATAATCTTAAGTGAAACATTACTAGCTATAAGCTATTACAATCACCATGATAACATTTACCCATGAATCCTCAATCCTTTTCTTTGTAGTCAGACTGCTTACTTTAGTGGGTCATTGCGCAGTCAGAACTACTAAACTTGAAAATCCGTTTCTCAAGCCATCCTTCTTTTCTACCATTGCTGTCGTCAGCACACTTGATATCATGATTAGATAAAATATTAATAAACAAATAATCAATCTCTATTTGTGACACTTCAACACTATTTGTCTGCATGTATAAAACATAACCACATTGACACTAATTTCCTTCTATAGCATCGTTTCACATGCATTAGTAACAAATAAATAACTATCAAGCATCATCTTTCCAAAAAAACACTAACAAAATCTTGCTTTCACTTTCATATTATTTCCAAAGGAAAGCTAACATACTATATAATACTACTGTGCATGTAAATGCATAACAATATTTCAAGATACCTATCCCAACAAGAAATTTCTTTTTTTGCCTACTATTATTTCTTTTCCAATGGGTCAAACACATACCGCTTATTCTTTCATGCATGCAAAGAGACATTTCTATCTCATCCAAAAAAATATAACCCCATAACTATGCATAATACTCTCAAAATAAAGCTAATACCATATCTAATCACTTTAGGTTAGCAAAATACATATTATTTTTCCCAAAAGAAGACTAACACAATAAATATTATGTGATTTCATCTTCCTTTTCTCTAGAAATAGAATACCCAAAACTATACTTTTCCCATGCATGCAAGAATATATATTTCTCTAAATGATATTACATAATAACTCACGTGATTACTCTTTTTCCTCTCTAAGAATCTAATCCAATAATGCATACAAGGATATATTTTTGTCTTGAATTATTTTTGAAGAGTTCTAACGTAATAATTGCTTCCTTGCATACAAATATATATATTTATATATATATATATATATATATATATATATATATATATATATATATATATATATATATATATATATATTCATTTTACAAGGATTTTTACACTGTATTTATTCTTTTTTCAAAATACAGATAAGTCACTAGCTATTATGCATGAAATATTTTCTTATCATTTCGCACACTAGAGAGATTTGTAATATTTCCTCAAGAAATAGCATGAATAACAAATCATTCTCAAATAACACAGCCAATTTCCTTTTACATAAAGGGTTTTATGTGAGCTACCCCTCACATAAGTTATTTATATCTTTCTACATGACTCAAGCTCTTCATGCATGTAAAATCACATAATAATTTTTGTAGATCAAATATACTAGATATGATTCATGTGCACCTAAGCACATACTCTCTTCAAGAGTCCAATATTTCTATTAACTTTTAATGCATATGCATCATGAGAACATACTTGGTAATATCTTAAAAGAAATAACTTAATTCCTTTTAAATAATTATCAACATAATTATTATGTCTATATGCAGATAAACAATTATTCTTATCTCATTCAAAAATGAAATGGAAGCACAATGTTTTACTCAGTTTTTCCTATTTTAGCCATCCATTTTGGACGTGTATTATGAACATATGGAAACGAATTCCAGAAAACCAAAGGAATTTTTTTTTTTGGAATAGACATATTAAAAATAACCTCTCCCGTATTTTTCATAGAAGTCACGGTTTTTAATATTCGAATGAATCTTTACTTCCCATTTTTCCAGATTTAAATATTAAATGATTTCCTGTTTTTGTCATCAAATTTGCACTCGGTTTTCAACCAAATAGAAAATATTTTTTGAAAACCCAAAGAGTTTTTTGTTGCTAACGAGTGAATTAAAAATAACCTATCTCAGTTTTTACACAAGTGTTACTTTCTGGAATATTCGAACAAATATTTGGAGCTAATTTTTCCAAAATCAAATATTAAATAATCTCCTATTTTTTTCATCAATTATGGACATGGGTTTCGAGACATGGGAAACTAATTTTTAAAATATGAAAGAGGATTTTGGTCATAACATCCCATTTTATAAAAAACTCTTTCACTTTTTCATATCTATTTTAGTTTGGGAGATACAAAGTCATATTTAGACCCTATTTTCCAATAACTCATGCAATTCACAGAATTATTTAGCCATGAAAACATTTTATGAATTCACAACACATGAAATCTTTTCATATTTCAATAAATAAAACACTTATTCTTCTATGCACAAAATTATATAGAGGTTTTCTCAAGAATTAATCTTGATTGTTTATCATATGAATTTTTCCTAGCAATAAATTCAATTATTCTATCATCATGCCCCATATGCAAAGAAAATAATTTTCAAGGAACATAGTTACTTATCTTTTAATGCATGCTTGGAATTCCTTCTTCCTCTTCCTTAGCTCCATTCTCCATGCATTCTCTCATTCCCTTCCTCTATTTTTTCATAGGCCTACAATAAATACCATTAAGAAAATGGAATAGATTTTCCTAAATCATAAAAGCATTCCAACTTTTCTAAATCATAAAATCATTCCATAAAGCATCCATAAATCTTATTTTTCCTAAATTACAAAAGAATTCCATAAATCTCTCATGTTTTTCTTCTCAAGGTAGATTTTCTTTTTCCTTATGAGAAAAATGTCACTTATCCATAGTTTCCAAAACTACTACTTATTATTTCTAGAACTCAAAAAAAATACCAACTTGGAAATATAATTTATTTCTATAGAATAATATAAATTATTCTAAATAAAATAATTAAGAAATAATTCTTCCAATATTCTTATAATTAGGAATTACAAGAATATTCTTCATGTAAAATCAATATAATAATTAATAATATTTAATTATTTAACAACCCTCATTTAGGAGAGTTTTTACGGTGGCTTAAGCAAGGGATATTACATCATCAATTGAAAGCGATTTGATCTTTGTTGGTTTTGTAGGAATAAGAGACATTCCACATGTAGATGTCCATAGGGAAATTAGTGATTAAAGAGAAGCTAGAATTCATGTGTTAGTTATTACAGATGATGACAAGAATACAACAGAAGCCATATGTCATGAGATTGTGAAAATCAACCAAGGAAGCAGAAGATTTAGTAGAAAAAGCAAGTGCAAAAAAGAAAGTCAAACAAAAGGGTAACCAAGGCTGAAGCTATAAGAACTTTTGCTTCTATATTAGGTCTATGATGATTGAATATACAGAACCTTGAAAATCTAAAGAATCAAGTCAATTTTGGCTTATACATACATTATTTTCATATATAGCCACCCTTTTTGGAAAAAGTAACTATTATTTGCGGATTTTGTATCAGGAGGAGAAAATTTTTCTTTTGACACTAAATCATGATAAAGTGAATGGAGCCTCAATGGTAATGGTATTTTTCCATGTGTCATCCAGTCAAGCTGTCTTCTAGATGTCAGTTTCAGGTGGTTATTCCTACACTTTTGCAGATAAAGGTCGAGGTGTCTTTTTTAGCTGGAAGTTGCACTTTTTGTGGAGGCATGTTTCCAGAAAATGAGGAGCACCCAACCACCTCAACTCAGCCATTTAGAGATCCATACTATTATGTTTTTTCTTCATTTATATTTCAATATACTTTTTTTTATGTTTAAGGTAAGCTATACTATATGTAGAGGATTGTAATAAAGTCTCTAAAACATAATTGCACTTTTTATGGAGGCTTCAAAATAACTTCTTTTTTGTATATATGATATGTAGAGTAATGAAGAAAGAGGGGAGTTGGTCGATTGCACAGTGGACGAGTCCCCTATTATTTTTCTCATATATTCTGAGCAAGGTATTATTTTGAGAATATAATATATCCGGATGCACTCTTGAGGACTCACAAAATGTGTGATGTGTTTATTGTTTTCCCTTCTATTTTTATATACCTTATCTGTCTTTCTAGATTTATTATAAAAAGTTGTATCTTATGCTTTTATTAATTTTTTGAACCTCCAAGACATATGGATCTATTTTTGTAAGTCTTCGAACCTTTCTTGATTTAGTATGAATTGAAGATGATTCATAATCATTACCTGGGGTAGAATTAAATCATGTATCATGATCTTGTAAGTCTTTTTATATAGCATGCATGTTAATCTGTTTTTTTCAGTCTTGATCCATCAATCCTTCCTAATTCACGAAGTCATGTTAGTTGGAAACATTCCTTGTAATGGGGTGTGAGATTCTTGTAAGTCTTTTAAAAGCATTATTTCACTATACATTTCATATCTATAATTTATGTTACCTTTTTCTCTTAGCAGTGGGATTCTGTTTTACATATCCACTATTTATCTTCCATTCTTCTAACCATCAATCTAAAAAATCAACCTTCCTACCACATCATGCATCAGTGACCTCATATGCGTGAGGGATTCTTATCTTCTGAAAACACTTTCAGTGTGTGTGAGTTTCAACCACTTTCCAAAAAATCATTCAAATTGTAAGAAAATCCCTTGAGCTTAAGATGTGTCTGGATAGGCACTTGTTACAATCCAAGTGTTGATTCTAGCGCTAACAGGTTCAATTGGTTTTCAAACATTTACCTAGTTTCAAGCAGTTTTATTTAGTTGTTGTTACATCTCAGTTTTTAAATACATGGAATTACTTTTAATGCTTATTTTATATTATTTTTATTGTTTCATTCTCTATTTTTTAATTTTTTTCAATAATATTTCCTACTGTATACAATATCAATTATTTGTATTTGTATGAATTTCTTGAATTCCATGTTCCTCTTGTTCAGTCAATTTTTTCTCATCCTTCCTCTAACTTTTTCTCGCATTTCCTCTATTATTGTCAATTTCTTTCCTTTTCTAGATCTGAACCTCCAATTTCTAATGTTTTTTGTGAATTCTTATGTATTTTTCCCGCTGTGATATTTCTCTATGAATGAATACTTACACTTATATTTTCTACATTCGAATTTAGTTATTTTATTTTTTTGGTTGAAATCATATCCTTGGTTGAGCTATAAGTTATATTGAGTAGCTAAGCCATATAATTTTACATAAATGTAATTAATAAAGTTTGTATGCGGTTGGTGGGCAGTTAATTTTGAAATGGCTCGTTTGATTTGTTGGTTAACCACCTACATGGTTTTATCAAGTGTTTTTTAAAGTTAGATAAAGTTAATTTAATTTCAAAATCAAGTTCTCGATCAAGTGTTTTGAGCACTCAATTGAACTCATGAGGCCTTAAAAATGGCATCTTTATCACCCCTCCTGCAGATTTGAATGCAGCCCTGTTTTTTTTATCCTAGTTGATTTACGAAAACAAAGGTCCTCAAGTGGGGTTGTTAACCATGTTTGATTGACAAGGTAATCCTCTATCGAATGGAATATCAATTTGACACTTTTCAATTCATATGATATTTTTCATCTAATTTATTTTAAACAGAATGCTTGAAATATTTTTGCACAATTTCAAAGGGCTTTACCAAAACAGTAATAGCATAAAATATACACAACGATAAAATTTCAAAAAATACCACTATCTTTGTTTACGAGTCCTCTTCAAAATGGTACACTTGTTTTTTCAATTTATTTAAAGAGTTGAAAAATTATTACGTGAACACATGTGTCTCCAAAATGAAATTGAAATATCACTTCACCAAATTTGAAGGATAATAAAAACAATCTACTTTTCCATAAAATAAGTAATTTTAATATGAAAAAATTATTTCTGTCGGTACATCCTTCTCATATATCTATTTTAAAAATTATACATTTTAGACTAAGTTATTATACGTGAAAACACACATACCTCTTAATATATGCAAAAATTTGCAAGGACCATTATTACTTTTACTACAAAATTTAGAGATGATACGACACTATTTTTTTTTTTAAATAGTATCATTATGAAAACAACATAACTCTCCCCATACTTTATTTTTACTTTGAATAAAAATTCACAATGCTTATATGAAATTTTTGTGCTTGAATTCAATAAAAGAGGAAAAAATTGAAATTTCACAAAATTCAATAAAAGAGGAAAAACTTGAAATTTCAATAAATTCAATAAAAGAGGAAAATTTTTAACCCATATTCATGCATTCACCCCTAAGAAACACCATACCACATGCATTCATATAGAGGGATATTTATTGATGAAAAAATTACATAATATATTGAGCATCTAATATGGAGTAAATGGTTTTTATATTGGCGGGTATATAAAATGAGCTCAAAATTAATGAAAAAATATAAAGGGGAATAAAAAATTTTATTGAAAAAACAGATACCTACAATATCTATTCAATGTAGGGGTTTTTTAAATTGGGAAGATGTATTATGTTCATATTTCTAAGGGGTTAACTAATTTTATTTCTAGAGGTATTTTCCAATATCTAGTAAAAGTAAGGGTACTTTTTAGTAGGTCATGAACACACATAATCTATCATAGGTTCATTGAGTGAAGCCATTGGTCCTCAAATTGAACAAGAGATGGGAAAAACACCTGCATCATATTCAACGTGCCCTTCAAACACTATGGTGGCACAAAGTACGTTCCAAATTTGATAAATTTTTCTTTGGCATGAATTGGATCCAATATCTAGGCTTGATAATTAATGAGAAATGTGTGAAAATTTATCTCACTACGATTGAAGTCATTCAATATTGGTCAGCCTTGACAACTCTAATAGAGCTTCACAACTTTTTTGGATTTCCAATTTCTATCAAAGGTTTGTGTTGGGATTATCTTATATCACTTGGCATTTGAGTGAAGTTACCATGGGAAGAGAGAAAAACAAAGTTATTTTGGTCCAAGGAAAAATGGAAGGAATTTGTTGAGCTAACCCATAACCTTTCCTCTGTGCCTCTACTCACATTTCTAGGTCTGCAACAACTATTTGAAATTGAGAGAAATACCTCCAGTTATGATTTTGTTGCAGTTATCACCGAGAAAAAGCATCCAGTAGTGATTAAGAATGGATCATTATATTATTTTTCATCCATCTCAGTGTATTTAGAGTGGAAAAATTGCAGGAATAAACTCAGAGCAATGTTTTTACCGGTGGGACCTAGTTTCGTAAATAGGGTTTGAAAATTTTTCAGAGTGTTTATAGGTATTAAATGATGCTTTTTGGGGATAAAAATTTCAAAAAAAATTTCACAAAATTTCATACTATTCTACACAGATTCCTTTCCAATGAGGCAAGAAGCACCTCAAAAAGAGTCTATATGTGAAAATTGCACCACTCTGAATTTAACCTTCTTGTTTTCACCACCATGGTTGAAAAGAATGACAAGTAAAACCCTATTATTAATGGAAAAGGGGCTATGCACATGATTATTATGTACAATACTCTATAATATTTTATATTGTAATTATGGTTAATATTTGAGATATTCAAACCTAACCACTAATAAGATATCGGGACGCGTTAGAATCAGGTGACTAGGAGGCTAAGGTATTTAATTGTTTCAAGTTTATTTGTTCCTTAGCTTTTAAAAAGTAGCCCTAAAGGGTAGGAGATAGTACAATCATAGATGATTTTTGAACTATATAATCCCATGGGCCACAAGTGATACTTTGCTGTACTCACAACCATATTTCCAGATAGAGAAGGAGAGTAGAGCAACCTATCCTTCAACTGGAGTTTTTATACTAAAATAGTTTCCTAGAGAAAATATTATGTCAAATGTGTGTCTCATATTTTGTTGTCATTTTCTATTTTCTACATAAATTTCATTTGCTGCATGCATGCACTATTTACAATAAAATCTACGGATCTAGAAATATAAGAAAATTTTAATAATGTAGAATTTGATATTTTAAATACCATATTATAATATATGTTGTGGTGAATGATCCAGTGTAATATCTGATCTAGCTATAGATTTGAAGAATAATGCAGAGAATCATATAACATGATAGAGGCACGAAAAAGGAATAACAAGGTAGCTCTTGAAACAATACCACAGTCTTTATTATCAGGGAGAGATGAGAATTTTATAAACAATGAAATCATTCTCCTAATTTTTCATTTGTAATTACCAACGATATTTTCATAAAATCAAATGCATAATTAGATAAAAGAAATACATTGGGAGGTTTCCTTCTTTCCTAGATTTTGAGATGTTTCCCTCTTTTCTACTCTTAAACATTTCCAAAGAATGTGTGAACTTTTTCTTGGTTGCCCCATCATTGAGAGGTTGTTGATTTGAGTTTATTTCTTTGTCACCCAATTCCTCCCTATTTAGAGCAGGAAGCATCCTGACTTCCTTTACCAAATTAAGTAAAGTGTGTTTCAATGTTAGAATGTAGTCATTCAGAGAGCTACAACATGAAGCATTTTTATGAACCAAACCACTACAAGCTTTGAACACTGCTAACATATCTTAAAATGACAATAGACAGACATTGTACACCTTGCAACTAGTAAAAATTCGAAATGCATTATTAGCCTCATCGAAGTTAATTTTCTTTGTAAGCCACGCATAGACTACCCCTTTGAAATCATCCACAATGTCTTTTTCTGTAGGTGATTCTAAGGAAACATTATTTGATAGTGAGATCGAACCTCTAGATGCCAAAGGAACAATAGCCTCAACAATAATAGTCTAACAAACTAGCCTGCAAAATTACCTCAAAGGATCAACATTCATGCATGCATCTCACAATTTCTTGTATTAACTGTTTGCTCAAAGTCCACCAGACTCTTTATGGGACAAGAACCCCATGTAAGATTAGATTATTTTATTGAGCAAAGGGATGATATTGAACCATTTGCACCACTGATCATCAAGACAGTTGTGAGATCTTTAAAGAAATATTTTGCCACCATTTTGTTTAGTACTAAAGAACCACTTGCTCAACTGTATTCTCCATGAAACATTTGAAGCATACCTATCAGACTGCAGACAGTAGATTACATTCCCCAATAATGTAGCAGGAGCTGCAGAGAAATATACTAATGTGCAGTATCTGAATTTTAATGTTAGTTTTGTTGTGCTAATATCATCTTCATAATTATAAATAAGTTGTTGATATTATGCTTCATTTTCATAGGTTTCTTGAGGTGCTTGTGAGTGTTAAACAGGTAAATGTATTGTGTTTCATCTTAAATTCATAAGCATAAAAAGCATTAAAAAATAATGTTGAACAACAACAAAAAAATGTACAACAATCCATCAAAATGAACCCTTAACACAATTTTTTTATTGAGTTCACCCCTTCTGGGCTACATCTCCTTGGTCCACCTTCTATGGCTTGGGCCTTTGTATTTATAACACCCCTAGTTTATGTTTTATTTCAAAGATAGACATTTGAACTTTAATCCTAAGGGGAGTGGACCCCAAATGGATAAGTATTTTAGTGGATTTAATTAAATATTTCATTTTGGAAATTAAATAAAATAATGCTATGCAGATTGACCAATGAGAATTGTGAGATTACTTGCTAAATCCAAGAGGATGGATAGAGGCAAATAATTCCCCAAAAATCTTTCAAAAATCCTTGAAAGAATTTATTTCCAATTTAGATTTTGAGGAAAATCTAGTTTCCCCAATGAGGTGGAGAGTAGTTGGGAAGAGGTAAAAAGCTGTGAAAGGCAGAAAGCAGCTTTAAAAATCCCTAAATAGGGAAGCCTAGGCAAACAAGAAGAAAATCATCCTGATATTCTGGACGCAGAATCAGAAACAGGCTTTGGGGAGAAAAAGCTTAAATAAGCTATTCCTGAACAGATTAAGAGGTTGGTCTGGAATGGAAGTGATCTCAGCTCGGGGGTGAGTTCTGGAGATAGAGGGACTCTACGGTTGGGAGGACTGGTCAAGTACCAAAGTGGTATGCTCAAAGTGTTAGGAATGATTGAAAATTTATTTTTGTTAAGCGTAAAGGTTAATGATTGTGACTGTATACAATTTGAAATGTTTTGCTTATGCTGGTGTTCCATACATTTACAGAATGACAGAGTAATTAAACTCTCTCTGTCCTGTATAGTTGTAGGACTCAGAAATGTGAGGACAAATCAGCCAGAAACTCTAAACCAATCCCTGGTTTAAATCTGGAGATTATGTTTCCTCATAGTTTATATCTATGTAAATTTAATCTGTTTCTATTATAAATAGAATTAATTCAGTAAACATTAGGGAAATCAAATAAAAACCTGTGTGTAGGAGGAATTAAGTACATGGAGAGCAGAGCTATACATTTTTTGAATTAGCTAAGTGAATTACAGACATATAGATTTATAAATCAGCAGTGCATGTTTGTTTATAGATTTTCTTCTATAATAAGGACTGAATGGAAGAGTATATAGTTTAGTACTATAAAATCAATTTCTATATATATATATATATATATATATATATATTTAGGAAGTAAAAGAACAGGACTAAACATGTTTACTAATCATGTAAACAAATGTGATCTGAGAATTATATATATATAAACTAGTATAAATATCCTTCTTAAAACAAGGGACCAAACTTAACAATTATTGGAAATTATAAACTATGCATGTGAACCTCTATAAAATGCATGCAGACTATACATGCTGTAAAACATAACAAATAACTCACACATCAGATTTATATAAAATGCTCATGCCAGTGTGAGCCAGAATAGAGCATACTGCATATGTTATAAAATAAAATCAACCTATCCAGAGTCCACTATTATTTACACCAGTAAGTAATATTTTTAAACTTGGAATCATGAAGCAGAAGTAAAGACATACCAATAGAGTATTATGACACATCTACTCTTATAAACCCGATGATAATAGTTAACAAATTTAGGTAGCTAGGAATACTCTTGCAATACCAACATTTAATTGCAATTGAAGAAATAAAATAACATAAAATGTTGAGGAAGCACAAATCTAATATAAGATTAGTAATCTTATCAGTGTTACCCAGCAATAGAAATAAATAGATACAATCAAAAGACAACTATTGTCGTAAGCATCAACATGAAACAGTAAATCTGAAGTCAACATAGTATGTCAAAACCCTGTTCCTGTCACCCAGGAAGGGAATATATATATATCTATCTGAAATTCATATATAAATTCATGAACCCAAAATTTATAAATTATGACAGTCATGTCTTAGGATAGATTAACTGAGAAAAATAGTCTTAGCAACCATATTAGCAGATTCCTAGCAAGACAGACCAAGTCTAGGGAAATCTTTATTATTACAGTAGCAACGAGAAAATTTATATGACTCGAGTGGTTGGAACAAAAACAATTGGTATAGTAACGATGTAAGAGTATAGTCTCATTCTAACGCATAAGCGGTGGATACAGACCTGAAAGCACAAATGAAGTGAAATTAAAACCGTATGAAATAACCATTTCACTGTAACTCTAAGAGTTGAATTCATTTGGAATTCGATTTACCTACAACACAAACAACGGACAGTGAGAATACGAATCGATTGACTGATATGAACTATAATGCCCACAAATAAATGAAAAGGAAACATTTATAAAGGATCACCTTACCGATGAGGAATTTCTTATCTCCAAAACGACCTGAAACATAGATAATCGAGAAAAATAAAACCAATTAGACCACCAGGACATTCAAGGATGAGTGAGGAAGCCAGGGGTTGAATTACAAAACTGAATTTATTCTTGCCTGGGGTGATGGATTGATAGCCGTAGAGGAAGCAAGAAAAATCAAAATGTCACCATTCGAATAACCTCAGGAAATTCACGAAAGACGACGAGGAGTACGCCCTATAAAAAAAACAAAAAAAATGATTTAGTATTAGTATCCGACATTATTAACAGGAATATAAACATAAAAAAATGACAAGAAATCTCCATGATAGATGTGTTCAACTGATTGAGACAAATCCTCGACAATAAACGAAATCAGAGGAGGAAAATTCTTTAACTGCAGCTCTCACTCTATAACACAGAGCGTATTGTTATGAAAGAAGAATACATATCTAGGATCATTACACAGAGCGTAGGCTTCATCATTGAGTTAGTGTATTACGCATCAATGCATACCTGAAAGGCAATACGATGAGGGATAGATGCGCTCGAAGCTGGGGCGAGAAGATGCTTCGTTTCCTCCATCGTGCAGATGCTCGACACCGGAGGACAAGAAAAACAAATGAACGGCGAAAGAACCACTTCCATAATAACACAGAGATTTATATGCTCGTCCCATATCCAAACACCAACGAAAAACCTAATATAAAGGAACAATATCCACCGTCCAGGTGGCCTCGGATCCATGATCTATACACGGATCGATCTGGAGAAATTGCTATTTAATACTCAATAACTTAAAACATAAATGTATATCTACGAAATCCATACCACAGTATCATCAATCAAGTGAAGTGGCTGGCGTATTAAAAGAGCTATCTAGCGTGGCAATGTTACAACCAAAACGTAGATGCATAGAACCTCGAGTATAAATATAGTAAGAACTAACAACATTGAGAATCAACAGCGTGCCATCGAATAGGTGACAAGGAAATTGAAACAAGTTACAATGGCCAATTACTTTAGCAACCGTGCCAACGAGATATAACGAATGCGTTGAAATTCAAATGCACATATCTCCACATCCAATTTATCATAAATGAACGGTATGCTAGAGATCAAGGACGCAATGATCATGCTCATAGTAGATTCATATCAATGACATGATTCATAAAGAGGAATAGACTTTGAATAATTTGAAATTCGACTACGAATATCACAGCAGTAAACTCAAAATATCATTGAACAGCTATGGTCAATATAAGCACAGAAATAAACCCTAAGTAGAGAAAAAAAAAAATTTGTGGGAAAGAGGAGATGTTACAAATGGTATCAGAGCCCATGTTACAAAAAACTGGGCTGTTGTTGTGTGCTCATTGTGTAAAATAATTATTGTTGAAAAAAAAAAAAAAATTATTACTGATCTGTATTGTTTAGTGTACAGTGTGGTGCTGAAACAGACAATTCCCATGGCTAGAAGTGATGAAATTTATGTTGATCTACGTGAGGAAGATAATACACTAGATCCTAACACTCTAGTGATGGCTATGTTGCACATTTTGCAACGAGAAATGGCTAAGCTAAGAAGCTAGAATGACATATTTTCATTAGCCAGTGAGGAGCAGGAAAGGCTCATCAGAGAATTAACTTCGCAGAACAACCAAGAGGGTGAAGGTTCCGGAAAGAGGAAGAATGATGAGTCTGAGGATGATGATGCTGTTAGGCATCATTATAAGTAGAAAAAGGAATTATAGGGGGAATTCTAAAAGATTAAACCTCCATCCTATGATGGGGAGAAGGAGGAAGATGTTGAAGCTTGGTTGTTGAACATGATTAAGTATCTTCAGGTCTATGAATATGAAAGCAATCTGAAGGCCAGACTAGCTGTCTACCAGCTACAAGGTAAGGCTACCTTGTGGTGGGAGGAGATGAAAATGGTTCATGCCATTGATGAAAAGACAGTTACTTGGGAAGATTTCCAGGTTAAGTTTAAAAACTGGTATTTAAATGAACGTTATTATGATGATAAAGAAAAGGAATTTCATGAGCTTAGACTGGGACAACTTACTATTGATGAATTTGTCACTAAGTTTACAAATCTGTGTCCCTTACATATGTGAAGAGAAGGAAAAGGTGCAAAGGTTTCTGAACTGTTTGCCTGCTGTATACAAGGAAAAAATAGAGTTTGATAATCCAAAAACCATGGATGAAGCAGTGAGAAAAGATAGATTATGTTACCAGCAGTTCAAACGAAAAACTGAACATGGAAAAATATGGGTAAATAAGAGTGATTTCAAAGGGAAGAAACAAAAACCAGCTTATTTGAAGAACTTTGGCAGGGATCATCAGCGGAAGAAATTTAACAAACCCAAATAAATTCAAACTGCTCAGTCCCAAGTGGGTTCAAAACACATAGATGGAGACAATAAGAAATAAGGCACAGTTAAAATGAGGGAACCATTGAAATGCTGGGGATGTGGAGAACCCCATCTTTTGAGGGATTGTCCCCACCAAAACATTGAGATGATTATGAGAGACCGAGAAGCTACCACAGTAAATGACATAGCAAGAAATATACCCACTATCAGTGCAACCTTGGAGAATTGACAAGCAGAACATCAAGCTACCATAGTGGAGATGGAAGGTAAGATTACTGACCAATCTGTTACGGTTTTGATTGATCTGGGTGCTTCTTTGAGTGACATTAGTCCAAAAATTGTAGAAAAATGCAATCTCAAAACTGAAAAATTTCAGCAGTCTTGGTTGGTTCAGTTAGCCACTGGAACCAAGAGGAAGGTAACACATAAGTTACCCCGAACAACAATTAAATTAAATGATTTTCATACAGAAGTGAATTTTAACATTCTTCCCTTAGGCTCATATGACTTGCTGATAGGAATGGACTGGCTGGAAAAGAGAAAGGCTATGATGAACTATTGGGATAAATCTCTGCAATGCATAGATGAAGAAGGAAAACCTTTTATTCTCAAAGGAAAACCAAAACCCATCTCTGTAAGACAAATATCAGCACTGCAATTAAAAAGAATAGCTAGGAAAGGATATCAAGTTTATGCAGTACATGTTGAAGAAATAGAACATCAACCTGAAGGAAATCTATTGGATACTTTGCCAGTGGTGAGAGAGTTTAAGGAAGTTTTTCCAGATGAGATTCCTCATCTCCCCCCCAAAAGAGAGATTGACTTTTCAATCGATCTGGTGCCTGGAGCAACACTTGTTTCCCAAGCCCCTTATAGAATGAGCCCCCCTGAACTCATGGAGCTGAAAATGAAATTGCAAGAATTGTTAGATAAGGTTTATATCAGACCGAGTGTGTCTCCTTGGGGAGCACCGGTGTTGTTCGTGAAAAAGAAAGATGGAACCTTTAGAATGTGCATTGATTATCGTCAGCTGAATAAGTTGACAATTAAAAATAGATACCCTCTGCCTCGAATTGATGATCTTTTTTATCAGGTAAGAGCAGCTTCAGTATTTTCTAAAATTGATCTAAGGACTGGTTACCACTAGCTCAGAATTAAGGAGGAAGACATTAGCAAAACAAATTTTTGAACCAGGTATGGTCACTACGAATTTGTAGTCCTACCTTTTGGTTTGACAAATGCCCCTGCCACCTTTATGTTCTTAATGATCAATGTGTTAAATAAGTACATGGATAAGTTCGTGCTTGTGTTCATAGACGATATTTTAGTTTATTCAAAAAGTAAGGAGGAACACAAAGAGCACCTGAGAATAGTGTTGCAAACTCTGAAAGAAAACTAGTTGTATGCCAAGTTCAGCAAATGTGAATTCTATAAGGACAAGATCCAATACTTGGGACATATTATTTCTGAACAAGGGTTGGCTGTTGACCCAGAAAAGATAAAGGTTATTAAAGAATGGCCTGCGCCAACTGATGCTTCAGCAGTGAGGTCATTTATGGGGATTGCAGGTTATTATCGCAGATTTGTGGAGAGATTTTCGGCCATAGCATATCCCATAACCTCACTACAAAGAAAGGGGGTCAAATTTGAGTGGACTAAAAAATGCTAAAACAGTTTTTAACAATTAAAATTAAAACTCACCACAGCCCCTATATTGAAAATTGCAGATCCTAATAAAGAATTTGTTGTATGTACAGATGCCTCTAGAGAGGGGTTGGGAGGAGTCCTTTTGTAGGAAAATTCAGTTATTGCATATGAGTCTAGGAAACTGAAGACACATGAACAAAACTATAGTGCATATGATTTGGAGTTGGCTACTGTTATTCATGCCTTAAAAGATGTGGCGACACTATATTCTTGGAAAAAAATTTACATTGATGACTAATCATATTAGTCTTAAATATTTCTTTTCCCAAACTGATTTGAATGCTAGACAGGCCAGATGGCTGTCTTTTCTGAGTGAATTTGATATGGACATAAAACATATCAGAGGGAAAGAAAATAAAATTGCGGATGCTTTGAGAAAAAATGCTTGCCAAAATATAAATAGTATTGGAAGTAGTGCTAATTTTGATTTAGAAGATTTAGTGAAAAAGGAAGCAGACCAGGATCCAATTATGAAACACTACAGGCAAAACTACTAAAGAAGGAGATGACTGATTACACTCAAAACCAAAAAGGGTTGATCTGCTACAAAAACAGATTATATATCCCCAATGTGGAGTCCTTGAAAAGAGAGATTCTAGATGAATATCACAAACAGCCGTATGCAGGTCATCCTGGATATTAGAAAATGTTAACATCTTTGAAAAAGAAGTTGTTTTGGCGAGGAATGAAAAGAGATGTAGCACAATGTTTAGCTAGATGCATGGAGTGTCAACTAGTTAAAGTTGAGCATCATCATCCTGCTGGTCTTTTAAACCCTTTGCCGATTGCAGAATGGAAATGGGACACAGTTTCTATAGATTTTATAACAGGGCTACCCAAAACTAAATACCAACACGATTCAGTGATGGTAGTAGTAGACACTTTAACAAAAGCTGCACACTTCATACCTATAAAATCTACTTTTGGGACAGTCCAAGTAGCAGATGTGTTTCTAAAAGACATAGTAAGATTACATGGGGTCCCAAAGATGATTGTTTCAGATAGAGATGCTAAGTTCACAGCAGCCTTTTGGAAAGGTCTATTTGGAGGTATGGGCACTAAGTTGAATTTTAGTACTGCCTATCACCCTCAGACCGATGGTCAGATAGAGAGAACTAATCAGATTTTGGAAGATATGCTGAGAATGTATGTGATGGATAGGCCATCAAAATGGGAAGACTACTTGCATTTACCTGAATTTGCCTATAATAACAGCTACCAATCATCTATTAAAATGATTCCATTTGAGGCACTCTATGGAAGGAAATGTCGTACTCCTTTGAGCTGGAGCCAACCTGAGGATAAGTTAAGGTTGGGACCAGATGCTTTACAAGAGATGGAAAGAAGTGTTAAACAAATACAAAGAAACATCAAGACAGCACAAGATCGCCAGAAAAACTATGCTGATAAGAAGAGATTACATCGAGAATTTAAAGTGGGGGAACATGTGTATTTGTGTATTAAACCAAAAAAGAACACACTTTATCCTGGAAGTTGTGCAAAACTGGCTCCTAGATATTGTGGTCCTTTTGAAGTATTAGAAAGGGTGGGACCAGTGGCTTACAAGCTGGCCTTACCACCACATGTTAAAGTTCATGATGTGTTTCATTTTTCATTATTAAAAAGATATATACATTATGCTTCTCACATTGTTGATTGGAATGTGATACAGGTGGAACCAGAAGGGGAGTTCCTTCTAGAACTGATTCAAATATTGGAGCGGGAAGAAATTGAATTGAGGAATCGAATGGTAGCAAGAGTAAAGGTGTAGTGGAAGAACTTTACTGCTAAAGAAGCTACCTGGGAAAGAGAAGCTGAAATGATGGAAAAATATCCATTTTTGTTTGAAAAATGAACTCTAGTAATTAGATATTAACACCGAGGACGGTGTTTGCTTTTAGAGGGGGAATATGTAACACCCCTAGTTTATGTTTTCTTTCAAAGATAGACATTTGAACTTTAATCCTAAGGGGAGTGGACCCCAAATGGATAAGTATTTTAGTGGATGTAATTAAATATTTCATTTTGGAAATTAAATAAAATAATGTTGTGCAGATTGACCAATGAGAATTGTGAGATCACTTGCTAAATCGAAGAGGATGGATAGAGGCAAATAATTCCCCAAAAATCTTTCAAAAATCCTTGAAAGAATTTATTTCCAATTTAGATTTTGAGGAAAATCTAGTTTCCCCAATGAGGTGGAGAGTAGTTGGGAAGAGGTAAAAAGCTATGAAAGTCAGAAAGCAGCTTTAAAAATCCCTAAATAGGGAAGCCTAGGAAAACAAGAAGAAAAGCATCATGATATTCTAGACGCAGAATTAGAAACATGCTTTGGGGAGAAAAAGCTTAAATAAGCTATTCCTGAACAGATTAAGAGGTTGGTCTAGAATGGAAGTGATCTCAGCTCGGGGGTGAGTTCTAGAGATAGAGGGACTCTATGGTTGGGAGGATTGGTCAAGTACCAAAGTGA
The DNA here is from genome assembly GCA_034641835.2 of Pinus albicaulis. Classification (NCBI taxonomy): domain Eukaryota; kingdom Viridiplantae; phylum Streptophyta; class Pinopsida; order Pinales; family Pinaceae; genus Pinus; species Pinus albicaulis. The sequence goes on from CM076569.1 coordinate 796,941,771, forward strand.
TATGCTCACAGTGTTAGGAATGATTGAAAATTTATTTTTGTTAAGTGTAAAGGTTAATGACTGTGACTGTATACTACTTGAAATGTTTTGCTTATGCTGGTGTTCCATACATTTACAGAGTGACAGAGTAATTAAACTCTCTCTGTCCTGTATAGTTGTAGGACTCAGAAATATGAGGAAAAATCAGCCAGAAACTCTAAACCAACCCCTAGTTTAAATCTAGAGATTATGTTTCCTCATAGTTTATATCTATGTAACTTTAATCTGTTTCTGTTATAAATAGAATTAATTCAGTAAACATTAAGGAAACCAAATAAAAACCTGTGTGTAGGAGGAATTAAGTACATGCAGGGCAGAGATTACATTTGTTGAATTAGCTAAGTGAATTACAGACATATAGATTTATAAATTAGCAGTGCATGTTGTTTATAGATTTTCTTCTATAATAAGGACTGAATGGAAGAGTATATAGTTTAGTACTATAAAATCAATTGCTACATATATATATATATATATATATATATATATATATATATATATATATATATATATATATATATATATATATATATATAGGAAGTAAAAGAACAATACTAGACATGTTTACTAATCATGTAAACAAATGTGGTCTGAGAATTATATATATATATAAAACTAGTGTAAATATCCTTCTTAAAACAAGGGACCAAACTTAACAATTACTGGAAATTATAAACTATGCATATGAACCTCTATAAAATGCATGCAGACTATACATGCTGTGAAAGATAACAAATAACTCACACACCAGATTTATATAAAATTCTCGTGGTAGTGTGAGCCAGAATAGAGCATACTGCATATGTTATAAAATAAAATCAACCTATCTAGAGTCCACTATTATTTACACCATTAAGTAATATTTGTAAACTTGGAATCATGAAGCAGAAGTAAAGACATACTAATAGATTATTATGACACATATACTCTTATAAAACCGATGATAATAGTCAAAAAATTGAGGTAGCTGGGAATACTCTTGTAGTACCAACATTTAATTGCAATTGAAGAAATAAAATAACATAAAATGCTGAGGAAGCACAAATCTAAGATAAGATTTGTAATATTATCAGTTTTACCCAGCAATAGAAATAAACAGATACAGTCAAAAGACAACTATTGTCATAAGCATCAACATGAAACAGTAAATCTGAAGTCAACATAGTATGTCAAAACCCTGTTCCTGTCACCCAGGAAGGGAATATGTATATATATCTATCTGAAATTCATATATAAATTCATGAACCCAAAATTTATAAATTATGACAGTTGTGTCTTAGGACAGATTAACTGAGAAAAATAGTCGCAGTGACCATATTAGCAGAGTCCTAGCAAGACAGAACAAGTCTAGGGAAATCCTTATTATTACAGTAGCAATGAGAAAATTTATATGACTTGAGTGGTCAGAATAAAAACAATTGGTATAGTAACGAAGTAAGAGTCTAGTCTCATTCCGACGCATAAGCGGTGGATACCGACCTGAAAGCGCAAAATGAAGTGAAATTAAAACCGTATGAAATAACCATTTCACTGTAACTCTGGGAGTTGAATTCGTTTGGAATTCGATTTACCTGCAACACAAAGAAGGGATAGTGAGAATACGAATCGATTTCTTGATATGAGCTATAATTCCAACACATAAATAAAAATGAAACATTTATAAAGGATTACCTTGTCGATGAGGAATTACTTATCTCCAAAATGACCTGAAATAGAGATAACCGAGCAAAATAAAACCAATTAGACCACCAGGATGTTCAAGGATGAGTGAGGAAGCCAAGGGTTGAATTACAAAACTGAATTGATTCTTGCCTAGGGTGATGGATTGATAGCCGTAGAGGAAGCAAGAAAAATCAAAACATCACCATTTGAATAACCTCAGGAAATTCACGAAAGACGACGAGGAGTACGCCCTATAAAACAAACAAAAAAAATGATGTAGCATTAGTATTTGACATTATTAACAGGAATATAAACAAAAAAAAATGAGAATAAATCTCCACGATAGATGTGTTCAACTGATTGAGAAAAATTCTCGACAGTAAATGAAATCAGATGAGGAAAATTCTTTAACCTCAGCTCTCACTCTATAACACAGAGCATATTGGTATGAAAGAAGAATACATAGCCAGGCTCATTACACAGAGTGTAGGCTTCATCATTGAGCTAGTGTAATACACATCAGTGCATACCTGAAAGGAAATACGATGAGGGATAGATGCGCTTGAAGTCGGGGCGAGAAGACGCTTCGTTTCCTCCATCGTGTAGAGGCTCAACACCAGAGGACAAGCAAAACAAATGAACGGCGAAAGAACCAGTTCCATAATAACACAAAGATTTATATGCTCATCCCATATCCAAACACCAACAAAAACCCTAATAGAAAGGAACAATCTCCACCATCTAGGCGGCCTCAGATCCATGATCTATACACAGATCAATCTGGAGAAATTTCTATTTAATACTCAATAAGTTAAAAAATAAATGTAGATCTACGAAATCCATACCATAGTACCATCAATCGACTCAAGTGGCCGGCGTATTAAAAGAGCTATCTGGTGTGGCATGTTACATCCAAAACGTAGATGCATAGAACCTCGAGTATGAATATAGTAAGAAATAACAACATTGAGAATCAACATCGTGCCATCAAATAGGTGACGAGGAAATTGAAACAAGTTACAATGGTCAATTACTTTAGCAACCGTGCCAATGAGATATAACGAATGCATTGAAATTCAAATGCATGTATCTCCACATCCAATTTATCATAAATGAATGGTACGCTAGAGACCAAGGACTCAATGATCACGCTCATAGTAGATTCATATCAATGACATGATGCATAAAGAGGAATAGACTTTGAATAATTCGAAATTTGAATCTAAGGTTATAAGTCTTGGAGTGGGACGAAGATATAAACTCAATGATTCATAAATTATACATACAAGCCATAAGAGTATACTATCAAATGCTAAGGTATATGTAGGGTGGGCCTAGGAGTATGGTGTGAAACCATTAAAGAACATATCTAAATGTAGGAGCAAGTTTATAACTATGGTAGGTGAACCATATACATATATGGGGATCAATATATATATATATATATATAGTTAATATCTGCTACAAACATTTAGTGGAAAAACAAAAATAAATCATACTTACAAGAGGAATAGAAGAAAATAGGAAATCTATTCCATAGTAGATCCAAAATGGTAAATTTTGAAAAATAGAATTGAATAGCTGTGGTTAATAGAAATATAGCAGTAAACTCAAAATATCATTGAATAGCTATGGTCAATATAAGCACATAAATAAACTCTAAATAGAGAAAAAAAAAATTGATTGTGGGAAAGAGGAGAGACGTTAATAAGAGCTCTAAAAGGAAAAAATGGTTGTTTACAATCATCTATTTCTCCTTAAACCTACTTCAACATGCTCTGAACATCCAAAAATGCTAGGATAAACTCTTTCTAAGCCAAAAATAGTCAAAATTTGCAAAATTTATGCTTCATTTAATTTTCCGTAGGAATCTCCTCCAAAAGTGGAGAGAACTCTAGTTAGCATAGCTAAATCTTGAGTCTCACTGTAAATTGTGGACTCCACCAACTCTGGCACCAAAATTATGGTGAATTAATTAAGTGATAAGCTTGTATTAACATTGTGATAAGCCACAGTTGAATGTGCTAAGTGCTTTGTATCAGAAGCCCAAATTAAATCGAGGTTTAGTGCTTTAATTCTTTATTGTAAGAATTAGCCTCATTTTAACTGCTAATTCTACACATTTTCCACAACCTCCGCAGCTGGTCATGGAGTAAAGGTCATATGGTGAGGGGGTTTTCCTACAGGGCTCGCCCCCTACTCCCACCATCAGATGATGATATAACATTCATATATGTGTTTTTCGCTATATATAGTAAGTCTCATTGCATGGTCCAATGGTGTTGTGTTGTGTTGGTGTAGGGTAGGTCACGGGGTTGACCCCAACCTCTTTCCTTCGGCTCGTGGTAATACTTTTGCACAAAAGCATATAATTCCAACCTTATAATTCAACTTTAGAAATAAAATTTGGAATTTGACCAAGTTGAAAGTTCGACCTTGGAAGGGGGCACGTGGTAGCCTCTCGGCTAGCCACATGTCCTCATGTCATTGGTTCTTAAAACCTCCAATAAAATTGAAACAAGTCAACCGCTTAGCAACCATCCATAGATTGACACTTGGCATAGTGTGATTGGGCAAAATTAAGGAATATTCCCATAGTCTCATTTTTTGCTGACTAGGCTTCCATGTCACCAGTTTGTCCTTTTTTGCAAAAAATTTAGCTGTCTAGGAAAAAAAACAATATGCCATACCTTGCTCATATGGAGACGGTTTTTGATGAAACAAATTGTGTCAGATTCCTAGGAACGAGATCTTCTCTTTCATTCAGGTTTCAATCAATTTTGAGAACCTCAATTTTTTAGTTTAACACTAAGCACCTGATCAGAAGAAAATAATTGACCCCTCTAATCCAAATGTCAAAGCTAGCATAAGTTGGTCTGGAATCTTCACAAGGACACTCCATCCACTTCCTCAAACAATAGGACTACATAGAACTCAGTCAAAGCCAGAATTTAAGAAGATTAATAGTTTATCAACAAGGATATAATGGAAATAAAGAAGCAGAGCTCCCCTCATGAAAATGATGACTAGGATGAAGTAACTATTCGTTTAGACGTCAATGGTTATAGGGGGCATGCATACATTCACTAAAAATATGATAGCTTAATTTGTATCCAATACATCCAATATTATTTTCATTGATAATGCTAAATAGCCTTCATCAAAGAAGATTGGAACTTTCCTTTTGCAAGATAGTAAATTTTATAGGGTGACTTAAGTACCATCACAAAGTGCCGCTACTTACAAATGAATTTTTTTTTAAAATATAAATTCAATTCTAAGTGGAAAATAAAGACAAAAAGAGAAAAATGTTTGCAAACATGAATACATCCTGTCATAAAGGATCAATAATAAAAATGTGGTTGAAAACAGGTCATTGTATTTAGTAAACGAACTATCAATCATATTTTTACCAAAAATTTTCACCAAATTTCTCAAAAGAAAACAACCACATGAAAATGCCTGCAATAATGTGGCAATTTATTGACCCTGACCTCGGGTAGAATAGTGTAAAAAAAAACTGGAATCACACCACATACAAATTAGCGATGACTACCAATGAAATGATGCATCAGAGAAAAACCAACCTAACTAGTGCCCACCCAACTTTCTGTCATTCATTAATCTCTGGAAACCATTTAATATCGAATGACATATATTTTTATACTATGGTTGTGGGGTAGGATTTACTTATCCGTTGGCAGTTGTAGGAGAGAAGGAGATTGCTATGCTCCACTATTCTAGTCTTTTCACATCTATGATTTGGAAAAAGAGATTATTGATTGAAATTTGAGGTGGTATCTCTGAAATTTTCTTGGGAAGAGTTTTTCTTCATGTTTGGACTTCAAATATCTCCTAGCAACAACAAATTTCCAGTGAGATTGAGAAAAAAATTGCAGGATTAGTCTACAAGTGTGCAATATATGAACTACTTCAATAGTTGTCTTACCCTTTCTATTTTCCATTCTCATCCCCTTCATAGCCTTCACGCTCCCAAATTTATGTTTCTAAAACCCATGTTTGGTCAGTTTTCTAGATTGTGAAGCCTTTGGATCCTATGTATTTGTCAAAAATAACACTCTTTGTGCAAAAAATATGTAAATTGGGTATTGTTTTTTTTCTTGGAGGATGAACAGAGTACTTAGCATAACTATGTAAATTCAGTACTGTGCTTTTTTGGAGGATGGCCAGAGTACTTAATGTATGTACTAGAGTGGTTTCTAACTTCATTATGTACTAGAGTGATTTCTAACTTCATTATGTAATAGAGTGATTTCTAACTTCATTGTTTAACCGTTTAGGAAATAAGCATATATTTTGTTGTCACTAATGTTGTATTTGTATTCTTTGAATTCATATATATATATAGTTTCCATGCTGGATGTGTTTTGAAGATTACAATGGTGGTGACATTATTTGGGCTTTTTGTGTTATTTATGAATTTCTTTGAACAAAATGTATGACTACTTTGGGGAGAAGAATTCAAAGGAGGAACTTTAGATATGGATGAATGACAAATAGTGCACAGAGTGTAATTCATATATTAAATTTTATAATGTGTAACACCCCTAGTTTATATGCTTTTCAAGTTAGACACTTGAACATCCAAAGGGGAGTGGACCCCAATGGAGAATTATTGTGTGGATTTATTGAAATATTTATTAATGAAAAATAAAAAGGAATATTTATGTGTGCACTATGACCAGATGATATTTGGAGATCCCAAACCTGATCCATGAGGTTATGGAAAAAGGTTAAGACTTTCCCCAAAACCTTTCAAAAATCCTTGAAAGGAATTATTTCTAACTTAGATTTTTGAGGAAAAATCTAAATTCCCCAATGATGATGAAAGTATTTGGGAAGAGGTAAAAGGCTGGAAAAGAAGAAAACAACTTTAAAGCCCCTAAATAAGGGAAGCCTAGGCAAACAGGAATAAAAGCATCCTGAAATTCTGGATGCAGAATTGGAAACAAGCTTTGGGAAGAGCATAGCTTAAATAAGCTACTCCAGAACATATTGAGGTTGGTCCATTCTTGGGGGAGGATCTTATCTCGGCGGTGAATTTTGGAGATAGAGGAATTCTATGGTTGGGAGGATTGGTCATAGAAAAACTGTGGTATGCACTCATCTATGATATTTTATTATAAATTTTGTTATGAGTTTATAATATGTTATATTGGATTTGAGAAATTAAACTGAGAAGTGGTAGATAATAAATTCCTGCATTTAATAGAGTTAGATAGAATAAATTAATCTTCTGAATTTCTGTATAGTAGCAGGAATAAATTCTAGGAAATACTATGAGCCAGAATCTCTAAACCATAGTCTGGTTTAAATCTGAAGATATTTAAATAATCCTAGAGGTTCTTATAAGATAATAATTTTAATATACTTCTGTAGTATAAAATAAACATTCTGCTAAAACTCTATTAGGTTAGCTATAAGGAAATCTATACTTAGAGCTAGCTAATTCAATTTAAATGATAGAAAATGAAAGTGTCAAATATCACTACAACTAGTCTGAGATGAAGTAAATACTTAATGATATTGCAGAAGAAAAATAAATAGCAGAAGTATAATTAATATACTACTCGCTAGTACATTATATAAAAACATGAGTAAAGTCAATAATTAGATTTAATTTCAGAAACTAATGAAATCTGAAATCTAATTTCTATTAGAATAAAAGTATTCCCTGAAGTAACGTTTTTAAATAAATCATGTCTATTTATGCTGAAGAGATAAATACATGAGAATAATTATTCTAAGATAGAGCAGAGAAATGCCACTATATCTGAATACTGTCAATTAAAGATGCTAAGAAAGGGATAAGGAACCTTACTATTTATTTTATTAAGTATAAGGGTAATCAGGAAACAAAAGGGTAGAACCATTATTTTTAATTAATTTATTCACCATATTACTTCTAAATCAACAGAAGTTATATTATGATTATTATAGTAAGATATGACAAAATACCATGAAACATCATTGAAATCATTATTCTACACGATCACTTTACAAAACAAGGATAATTATTTCAGTTTAAAATTAAACCTTAAGTAGAATCTGTATAAAGAGGTGAAAGAAAAAAATATATATATAAAAATAAACTGATAGCAATTTTCATTCACCAAAATTGTAAGCATTATAAATTGAAATGAAAAATAAAACAACCTGAGAATCGATAAATTCATTTATACAGAACTCTATAGGAAGAGAAATTATATGAAAATGTATATCAGTGTAAACCATATGATAATAATATCATAAGAGGGCACTCTAGAAAATTATATAAAATTTAATTTTAGACCAGATAAAATAGTACTGATATTGAGAATCTGAAATCCATACACCAGCTATATTAATAATAAAAATTTACAGTCCAGAGGTATTGTATGGTACTGGGAACTTTGAAAAGGAATCTGTCTAAAATTTCTGCAGAATAGCCAAGAGGCTAAGAAGGCAATAAACTTATTAAAATACAATAACAATGGTATATGCATAGCTCCGCTATAACATACTAGAAATACTTGATGAAGAGCTTGTAAACCGACTTGTGTAGAGGGAAACGAGTCAAGTATTAAGAAGAGAAATAGTCCGAAAAGCCAGAGTATCATTTTGACAACGAAGGATAGATGATAAATGAAAACGTTACCTGTGTCACATCGCAGATAAACATTAAATTAGTATGTATAAAATAAAACAAAAATGATTTCAATTTAATAAACCCAGATTAACATTACTAATTACATGTGACAAATGCAAAACTATATATTATCGAAGCTCAACTTCAATACAGAGCTGGAATCAATTTCATTTTAGAATCGAGAGACATAAATGAAAAACCCTATACACAATGAAATGGGCAAATCCATAGAAGAAAATAAAATACGATTTGGGGTTTTAAAACTCCCATCAAATATGAAAACAATACATATAGTAACAAAACGAATTAAGGAAAGATAACCTGGGGTTTCTCTGAAAAATAATAGCCATCATCGTGGTCAAAAGAAGCACTGCATTTTTCCATTAAGGCGATATGAAATACATAGGAGGGTTACAAATGCAACCGGAAGAAAAAAATCAAAAACAAAATCGTATTTCATTAACCGAGCTATATTTCAGAGGTATCTCAGAGATGAACGAATATAATGCAGAGTATAAGTTGAATTATGTGTAAATATTCAGAACTAAACTAATAATAAAAATCTTACTGAATATAAGAGCTTCATATCCGAAGGGATCGATCTATGAACCAACAAAGAAAAATCCTCATCGTAGTTTAGGTATGAAACGAGGAGAACTCAGCCAGAAGAAAACAAGTTACGATGTAAAAAGATAAGCAAATGAAATATCAACCATTGATAATTAATATTAAATATCAAATGAATGCAAAAAACCTAATAAGATCGAACCCTACACATGTCTCGACCTGCTTGAATCGTATGATTCAAGATGGAATAATTGATGTAATTTAATGCGAAGGACTGTTTGGAGTAGTTCCACACAGTTCGAGTTAATACAATTATACGACTACAACTGTAAGATCTAAGTTATCAAAATATCGAAATTCAAGAAAAAAACATAAACAAAACCTCACGTGTGAGAAGCATGTTAATAAACTCGTCGGTAAGGACACTTAAATGTTGTAGTTAATTCTGGAGTACAAACTGATTGGATTGCCAACGCATGACTTGACATGCATCTTAATAAACAATGCCAATTACATGCACTAAGATCGAAATCAACACTCATTCCAAAGAAATTTTATAGTGAAGCAATTCGATGGTATAAGCGAGTTCTTTAACATTATTAAAAGTGAATTACGATTTACTCAATACCTTAATCGAATGTTAATTCATGTGGCGGATAATATATCTTAATTGAATGTTGATTTATGTAGTACAATGGTACTATTATATGAATTATGTATGAATATAATTAATGGCAACACATATATATGCTTAGGTCTAATGGAACCATCGAATAATATATCTACGTTTAGATATAAATTATGAAGTAAAAAATAAACGATTTTTATATTTCTTAAATTAAAATGCCTATGTTGAAAGGCTAGGTTAATAGCTAGAATATTAGAAATATATATATATATATATATATATATATATATATATATATATATATATATATATATATATATATATAGAATATCAAATTTATATCGTCGAAAAGAGACTAAATGATATATATAGAATATCAAAGTTATATCATCAGAAAGCGACTAAATGAAAAAAAGAAAAAAGAAAAAAAAATTGAGGTATGTTACAAATGGTATCAAAGAAATAGTTGAAACACTTGGCAACTTATGTGCTCACACAGAAAATTTTATGCTGCTGTTATGAATTTTAAATTTTCCCAATGTTGGTTTACTGTATATTTAACAGTACTAAGGGATATAGCTACGAACCATGATTGAAGAGGACAAGGGGTATGTAGATATGGGTGGAAGAGAAAACATGCCAGATCCAAATGCTCCATGGAAAGCTATTTTTCTTAGAATGCGACGAGGAATGGTCTAGATTTAAAGCCAAAATGATAGGCTAGCATATATAAAATTGGAGCAAGGTTAAAACACTGGAAAAACTATGTAACCACCCGAAAATTGTATGCTGATGTATGAAATTTAAATTTTACTAATGAAACAAAATTGTATAGAAACAGTACCGCAGTATAGACCTGCGAATGATGACTGATGAGAAGGGGTTATTTTTCACCAATGAGAAGCAAGAAAAACTTGTTTCGTACTTACTCATATACCAATCTTAGTAGCGGTAAAGTTAAGGTAACGATTGAATATGAGTTTCCCTTTTGCTATAATAATGATCAATTTATAGGTGTCAAAATATTTAATGGAATATTAATGGTTAACAGAAAGTCAGAAAATCATAAGATATTACAAAATTAAATGTAAGTCGTTGCCAATTAAGGCTGAAGACAACGAAGAAAATTAGTTTTCGGACCTGCATGGGTGAGAAATGGATAGTGAGGTTACCTGGAAGCAGAAAAAATTAAAAAAACATCAGAATCCTGAGAATTTTAAAGAATAAACATGACTTTGAAATTTAATTTCATACCTCATAGAGCGATGAAAATCGTATGCTCGACTGATAGACCATCACTGTATATTTCAAACTTTATCCTTCTTACTTCTTTTAGTGCTCTTTGGCACGGTTTGCATTTGAATTATGAATTTTCACCATTGGATAAGTAGGTTTGGCTTACCCAGGCCAAGTGAGTTGGGGCTTACCATGACCCCCTCACCATTCACCTCCAAGATGCCTTTTCCTCTTGAATGATGTACGCATATTCTTCTCAATTGTAATATGGTAGATACTCACACTAGTTAGAATTAACTGCCAACTGAGGAACAGTCCTAGGGTTTAAAGTTTTTCATTCAATTTACTATATAATCTTTGTTCAGTGTGCAAATGTCTATTCATGAGTTAGATTCTATTATGTTTTAAAATTCATCCCTTCTCCATGTATTTTCGATGAAATTTTTCATGGTGATAATAATACACTAATCCATACAGGAATTTTTCTATAATGTTGTATTTTTCAGAATTTTAAATAAACTTGGTTATGAATTTCAGAACCTGTTTGTAATTCTAGTTTTCGATTTTTTTTCCAAATGGTATCATTTAATTTTCATGGTTGTATTTCGTATTACCTTATTTTTATATTTTGTGTTTATTTGTTGATAGTAGTACTTATTTGTGTACTTGTTCGATTGCAGCTTTTAATTGGAATTTACAAATTCTTTCTGGGTTCAATTTTTCCTTCTTTTTTATTCAAAGCTTATACCCTTACTAGCTTTGGACTATTCGACCTGGTTTCCTCCCTTCTGGTATAACCAACCAGGGTTAAGGAGTATGAAAAAACTTCAAACTTCCAGTTGTTGAGCTCAATTGCCTTTGAATAAGCTTCATTTAACTGATTTACGGACATTCCAATTTATCCCAGTATGTATTTCTAGTTGTAGATTTTAATAAGTTTTCTTGTAACATTGCATCTTCTACTGCATATAAAAACTATAATTTCTTTGACTGATGTAATATACTATATTTTTCATACAACACATTCTTGCAATGATTAACAAAAATTAATACTCTTTCAAATAAAGACAATATTGTTGTGATCTTGTTATTTCTAGCAAGGGTAACTATTATTGTTAGGGTAATCTAGGTTTTCTAGTGATTTGTATAATATAATTATCGTGATTTTGTATCAATACTTTCACCTACATAGAGAATGGAATCCTTAAGAATTATTTCGATACACTCACATGCATCATAGATTGGTATATGCTCACAACATCAATTACTTGAAAACATAGAATAATATATAATAATCAATGTACAACATTTACTTGAATAAATGTATCAAATGGAGTGCTTGCTGAAATTAAACACATATATTTTTTAACATCTTTTGTTTCAGAAGATCTTACCTCCCAACCTCAAGACTAGCTATGACATCCTCTCTCTCCCCTGAGCTCTTCTTTTCAAAAATGGAGTAATAAAATAGTCTAAGCATCAAGACCCCAAGTCCAGCTTAGACATTCACCATGCTTGGGATATATTTATAAATATCCACTAGTTTATTGAACCCAACTCAAGAGTTTCCCTTGGCAATGCCATGCACAACCTCCAATGGATTTTCTTTCTCTTCTTCTCTCTCTTCTTGATTCTTCCTTTAGCCTCCCTTGGCCTTCCTTGGAATCCCTTTTTCAATCAAGGATTACATAACCACCAGTAACTGTCTAGGAGGTTTACTTAACTAACTTCTTTTTAAAGTAAAACATATTTTCCATGTCATTAAAATCATATCACAAAATCACTTGGCTACTCAAGATGAAAGTTTAGATTCCAAGTTAATGGTAAAATTGAAAATTAAAATGGTAACTTACTTAACACAGTAATTTCTGAGGGTGTTACATCTTCCCTCCCTAAAGTGAAACATCATCCTTAGTATTTCTTAACCCTTAAAATAGGTTGGGAACATTCCTCCATCCATATAGATTTTTTACGCTCCACTCTCTAGGTGAAGTGCTATTATGACACTTAACTCAGTTATCACTTGCTTTTGTGGCAACAATTTTCTTTTGATTGAATGTGCACAGAGGTTCGACTAGATTTATTCCATCCAGATTCGACCTACCTCCTACCTCCATAACCGTTATGGTCATTAGTTTTTATTAATTAATAACACACACACACACACACACACACACACACATATATAATCAATATTTATTACAAAATCCATTAATTATTATTTATATCTACCCATCAAGAGTCATTACTATGCATCACGACGTGGAAAGGGTTACTAACCTAGGTTGAATAAGAGTTAGGAACATTTTTTTTGAAACTCATTATTTTAAATTCTTTGACATTCCCAACGGTTATGCCAATAGATGAAGGCCACTATAAGTTTCAAATCACGAAATAGTTCTTGTCATTTATAATAGATTTCAACTAATACACTACTGCATACATATACACTTTTCCTTATTACACCTTTATATTAATTCAATCATTACATACATAATATTTATGCGTAAATAATGTTTTCAAATAACTCTTTTTTTCCTGTCTCTCTAGATTGCCATTTTATTGTCATTTTTGCTGAGTAAACTTACTGATTCCTTCCATGGGTTGCTTTGAATTTTTTTTTATTAGCCACCAAGGATCCATTTTCCATCCTATATTATAAGATTTTTATGTAAATAATATGCAATCTGGCTTCTGTGTATAATCATGGAGTTCCCCCTTTTAGTATTTGTATGTACATTGACTGTTCATCCTCACCATGTCACCCATTTTTTATAATTCAAAGTGCAATATAATATCCACTTCATTTAACCACAAATTATCTAATACATTTGAGATATCATATATGATGATGTATTAATAGATAATAGCTTTATTCCAATTTAGAAATAATTGGTTGTGTTATTTACACTGGAGTCATACTTGTTATTGTCTCAAGGAAGCGTTCCATAATAGAATAGTGAGCATAGGAATCACGTGCCCCAATGTGCTACCCATATTCTCTTGTCCCATCTTAATTTTGCTCATGATTATATGTCACATCACCTTTTTTTGTAACTTCACTCTGTTTCCTACCAATTATTTCCTACACTTTGTATGTACGTGCTTTAAGGAAACAAACTCATAGTATTATGTGATATCCTTGTTTGTTAAAGCATCAGACTATCAAGGATCTGGTTAATAATATCCTTATTATAGTTTGTGGAAGTATCATTTGGTTTTATTATATATATATATATCCATGTAATTTAACACTCATCTATTCTTGTTAATCATGTTGTAACCACTTATCTCAAATATTCAGATATTGGATTTACAACTAATAGTAATTGCAATCAACCACAATCTCTTGTCATATTGTTTAATCCTATTTAACATTTAATTTGTGAGGTGATTATAGAAATAAGCATTTTGCGAACCGTTCTTTGATTTAGCATTCGGATTTTTTTACTCACAAACTCTTGAGTCCTCTACATCAGCAAAGTGTTGGAATTCCAAAGTCTACCTAGATTTGTATTTTAAGGTCATGATACTCTTCTAGACGATTCCCTATTCATCTTTGAAAATATCATAAATGTAATATACCATAATGTCTTACTTACAAAAAGAAACATTAAAACATTAACAATGGGATATGTTTATGTATAATCCACTATGTTGATGGTGTACTCCCATCATTCTACTATTGTAACCAGTCTTTCAATGGTTCCCTTACTTAAAATACTTTTCAAGTGAAATCTCGTTAATTACTTTATCAACTTGGACTTTATTTTCTGTACCAGTTTGTTATTACTGCATAGGATTTATTTATACTAGAATTTATATTGTTGGCATATAGATTTGTGTTTTTGCTATAATGTCTATATCTATTTACCATTTCACCTTTGAGAGATTAAATCGGTAATAAGAATGATGTGAATGGAGGATGTTAGTAATTCTCAGCTAATTCCTCGTTCATAATTTGAATAAAAATGGCTTATGTGTGCTTAAGGATTCATGTTTTCTTGCAAGTTATCAAGTCCCATGAGTGTTTTTCATGTCAATTTAGGGAGAAATTTAACATAAAAACAAGAGTTGAAAAACAACAATAAAAGTACAGAACATAACCATACTTGATATTAACACATGTATTTGATAAAGGAGTTCACTCCTCCTGGGCTACATCTCCTTGGTCCAGCTTCCATGGCATGGGCCTCTATATTATGCTCAAATTATCAAATTTACCTATTTACAATTATCTTTAACTCTTGTAACACGCTCCAATGAGTAAAAAATGGTTCGAAATGGTTAACAAGCCTATTTCTGAGCCTGATTTGGTCGAAAATTGCAAAATTTATGGCTTCTTCAATTTCTCCCACTAAATTCGGCTGTAAACTAGTTAACTGCCACTAAAAATGACAGTTTCCAACAATTTCAGAGGTACGCTAAGTTAATCCACATTTAATTTGAAGTGGTAGTTACTGCGCTAATTAAGTGCACTTAACGTACTAATCCAATGCTTAAGTTAATCCTCATTTACATTTTGATTAGCACAAACAAAATGTGCATAAGGTTAAAAAAATTGCAATTAATGTTTAAACTGTGTTTAGCCTCAAGCTCCCTCCGGTGGTCCTAGGAGGTGGTCCTATGGACTGATGCTAGCCCTCTGGGGCTGGACCCTCTTTTCCCCCACCATAAAAATAGTTTTAAAACAAATATAATATGGCTTGCACGTAGCACAGCTCGTATATGTTGCGCATGTTGTGGGGGAGGTCGTAGGGTCAAACCTCGACCTTTTCCTAGCCCTTTAAAAACAAATTACCACACATTTCAACTTGGGGTGGGCAGGCAGGGGGAAGACGCATGTGGAGGCCTCCGGGCTAGCCACGTGTCATGTCCTCATTGGCCCAACCAACTCCAACCGAATTCCATGCTGACACTTCTCAACTCATTTTTGAACCATGTGGGGAATATTCCTAGAATATTATAAGGAATATTACTTGGAATATTTAATTTTTTGCTAACTTGGCTTTACGGATGCCTGGTCAGCATTCCTGTCACAAAATTTACCTATTTAGCCAAGTGAACAGATCATGTTTCTCGGAGGATATGATGAACATTTTTT
The DNA here is from genome assembly GCA_034641835.2 of Pinus albicaulis. Taxonomy (NCBI): domain Eukaryota; kingdom Viridiplantae; phylum Streptophyta; class Pinopsida; order Pinales; family Pinaceae; genus Pinus; species Pinus albicaulis. Next base: position 796,957,656 of record CM076569.1, read on the forward strand.
GTGAAACAAAGTGCACCAGATTCAAAACAACGAGAACTACATGGTCGTTCAAGTTCCAAGCCAATCTTAGAACTTTGAATTTTGAGCATGAAATTGAGCCCCTCATCATTCCTCCCCACTAGAATCTTCTTGAACCCAAAAATATCTTTCATTAATGAACATGTGGATGAGGGTACAGTTCCCTCACCCTTCCCCTATCAATCCACTGGAATTTTACCAATTTCATCAATTTGAGATTTTCACAGAAACTAGTCTTTTGCCTTGACTCTGTAGACCTTGTCTTGTTGTTATAGATACCATCATGTTGCAGTTTCCTTGAATTTGAAAAACAACAATCTGTACTTGCAGGAACATACTTTTTCCACCTTGGTCCTCAATCAAAGGAAACTTGAAAATTTTCACATCTCGAACACTATTGACATGGCGATTTTTAGCTTCTCTTTCCTTGTACTTGCGTTGACTTTTGACTAGGTGTTTTCGTCATTGCCATGTACCATTTTGAACCAAAAAACAAGAACTTGTGGTACCTATGCCATATTTTTCAAGTCGCTCTGACACTTTCTCTTTGACCTTTTCACTCTCTTGCACTGGTATCTTGTTTCCATCACTGCTCAACACTGATATTGACTGCTGCAAATATTTCACATCCTGTTTACCTCCTTTCAAAGGAAACCTGTTAGAGTCCTGAAACATCTTATTACATGCATTAGAAAATTCAATGAAATCAAATTTTTCATTCGATGCATAATTTTGAAAGGTTTCATCCAAACCATCTCTATCATGATTAAACATTAACAAAGTCAAATTTTGACTTGCATTTACTATTCCCTTCATTTGTTCTGCATGTATAAGAGACAAAATTATCTTCTTCTTATGTGCTCTAGATATGTATGAAATTACATACTTAAACAGGTGATACTTATTCTCATGGCGATGAAATACTTATTTCCTATCATAAAGATAAGAACTTCCAAAAACAATACCTAAATTCTCAGGCCTCACTACATCAAGTTCAACTTCATCAATAAATTTTGAATTGATTGTAAACCTTAGGATGCACTTCTTACCTGCAATTTTGCATTCTTGCATATCCACCCTAAAGGATAAGGTGTTCGATGTAATTTTTTTTCAAGATTTAACTTCTTAACTAAGTCTTTAGAAATTAAATGAGCTTGAGAACCACTATTAAATAGTGTGTCTATTTTCGTATGATTTGAAATGACTCTAATATGAAAGAGTTCTATTCTTGTACCTTCATCTTGAGCTACATTGGAACAACTTCAAGAGCTAGTGCTATGTTCTTACCTTTCAAACCCATTGTTGTAATATTGGTTTCATCTCTTGAATCTAAACCTAAGTCATGTTCAATGATTGCAATCATATTCATCATGGCCATTCTTCGAACAATGTTTACATGTGAGTTTATATTTTTCTTTTTTGATATAAAATTTTTTGTTTCCTCTTCCATTAAACTTTCCCTTTCCTTTACCCTTGTACTCAAGGAAACTATTACTTTTTTCATGTGCACTATGTTTCCCTCTTGCTTCTAGTTGTATGGCCTAAATGAAAACCCCATCTAAGTTTGTGGGATTGAACATGAGAATAGTATGTCTAACATAACTATGAAAACCACAAATGTACTTTAACAAAGCTTCTTGAGAATACAAATTAACACCCAAAGAAAAACCTCTTCTCCTAAATTCATGAGTATAATCTTGCACACTTTTCCCTTTGAATTGTCTAAAATTTTGCCAACCCATAATATCTTTTTGAATGTAAGCTAGAGGATAGAATTTCCTTTTGATGGAAGCAATAAAATTTGACCAAGACATTGAGATCGTACAATTATTTTTAATCTCATCTTTAGTCCTTCCTTCCCACCATACAAGTGTTGACCCCTTCATCCTCAAGGAAGCTAATTGAATCTTTATGTCATATTCTTGAACGCTCTAAATTCTGGAATAAACCTCCAATTAACGAATCCAGTTATACATCTTCTCTGCATTCACTTCGCCATTGTACATTGGAAGCTCAAAATTAACATAAAGTTTAAGAAAAGGTAATTTACCAACTCCTTTGGAAATTTGTGGATGAAAGTAGGGAAGAGTTGTTGTAGAGGAAGATGATGATGAGGATGGTGAAGATGGTGGTGAGGATGATGGTGGAGTGGATGGTGGCTTCTTACCATCTCCATGACCTCCTCCTAGAGTACCCTCTCCTTTTGGAGCCCTTGAACTCTCTCATTGCATTCTTACATTCATTTCCTCATAGAGGATTTTAACCATCTCATTCAAATAAAATAATGTCTTCCTTAATTCTCTATCATCTTCTATCATGATAGGTTCTTCTTCATGAGGCATGCTCACTGAAGACTCAACTTTAACTTGAGGATGTTCTAGTGTTGAAGACTTTGGAAAACTTTCCCTTCTTCCTCTAGACCCAACTGCATGGCTCTCAAGCAACTCCCTTCTCCTATTTTAATTTTTAACCTTTTACGCATAACAAAACCTTGCAAAAAATTAGATCCCTTCTTTCAAAACAAAACGTAATGAACTTGAGATTTGATACTAAAGATGATCTGATTGGAGGATGTTAGTAATGCTCAGCTAATTCCTCATTCAGAATTTAAAAACAAATGGATTATGTGTGGAGAAGGATTTAGGTTTTCTTTTAAATTATCAAGTCCTATGAGTGTTTTTCATGTCAATTTAGAGAGAAATTTAACATAAAAATAAGAGGTGAACAACAACAATAAAAGTACATAGCATCACCATACATAACATTAGCACAGGTATTTGATGAATGAGTTCACCCCTCCTGGGCTACATCTCCTTGGTCCAACTTCCATGGCTTGGGCCTCTATATTATGATAAAATTGTCAAATTTACATGTTTACAATGTTCCTTTTCTCCTGTAACCTACTCCAATGAGTCCATAATGGCTCAAAATGTCCAACTAGCCTCTTTATGAACCCGATTTGGATCGAAATTGCAAATTTATGACTTTCATTTCTCCTCCCACTTGTCTGCCCTAAACTAGTTAACGGCCACTAAAATTGGAAGTTTCCGCTAATTTTTTAGATCCACCAAGCTAATCCACATTTTATTTTAAGTGGAAGTTAGCAAGCTAATTAAGTGCACTTAACGCGCTAATCTAGTGCTTAAGTTAATCCACATTTACATTTGGAATACCACTAACAAAGCATGCTTAAGGTTAAATAAATCACAATTAAGGTTTAAACTTCACTTCTCCTAGAGCTCCCACTGGTGGTCCTGGGTGGTGGTCTTATGGACCGAAGCTAGCCCCTCTTTTCCCCCACCGTAACAATATTTTTAAAACAAATATAATCTGGCTCTGTAGTATCGTAAGGAATAACCGATAGCGGAGATGGTATGTGTTACGCGTGTTGTGGGGGAGATCATAGGGTCCAACCCCACCCACTGCTCGGTCCTTAAACAAACATTTTACCAAACATTTCAACTTGGGGGGAGGGGAGGGACATGTGGTGGCCTCTGAGCTATCCATGTGTCGTGACCTCATTGGCCCAGCCAACACCAACCAAATTCGATGCCGACACTTGTTAACAGGTCATTGGCCCATTTGGGGAATATTCAGAGAATATTCCAAGGCTTATTCCTTGAAATATACCTTTTGCTGAGTGGGTTGTATGGATGCCTATTCAACATCCCTATCACACAATTTACCTATTTATCCAAGTGAACATATTATGTTTATGGGAGTATACGACGACCATTGTTTGTGTAACAAAGTGCGTCAGATTCATAACGACAAGCACTACACAGTCATTCAGGTTCTGATCCAATATAAGCACTTTGATTTTTTAGCCTAAACCGAACCCCTAATCAAAGAAATCCTCCCCTTCCTATCAATCACCCAAGATGCCTCAATGTCTATAATTATTAATATTAAGATTCATTAGTAAACATCCTACATATGTGCCAAAAGGTAATTATAATAAGAAAATAATTATCTTTTTGACTGCATATTACTAACTTTGGACCAATAGTATCATTTACACCTTTTGTATATGTCTCCTTCCTCAACAATATAAATTTGATTTTAATTTAAAATGTATTTCATGTTTCATTTTTTTTGTTTAAATTTTTACTTCCTTATGGTTACAAACCATAAATTTCCTTTCTACTCACTATCCCTAGGTCACGGGATGTGGTTTACTATTTACAACTTTCCTCTCCACATGCATATGATAACACTGTACTTTCACATCTACAGTTGCAATTCACATTGCAATGTTGTTACCTACACAATTGTTCATGTTGCCAATAAGCTATTCATGCTTAATCCGATCAACAATGTCAGTCATAAATCTGCATTGTTTAAACAACTATTCACTTTCACAATCCTCTTAGTTTCATGCACACCACATTGTCATGCATAAAATTATATAGAAATATTCATTCATATGTAAATGTCAACAACAGTTAGGGTAATACAAACATTTTAAAATTCACACAACGTATTTCCACCATCAAACCAACACATGAAATAACTACCATGATCACTTGTTTACAACTTGCAATAAGCTTTAATCAAAACCAATTCATGCATCTAAGTTTTTTTTTAAAATAGATAGTCATGCAACACTAATCATTCACTACTACCAACCATCTATATATAGCAATGACAGGACTTAATCAACCACTAGTTATTACAGTCAATTCTCACTACCTCACTCATTGTTTATATTTTATTTTTAACCCCTAAAGTGGTTCATTAAATTTCTTTTCAAAACATGTTGTTGTCCTCTTCATGAAAATTTCCCATATTTTACATCTCATCATTAATTTCACACACCTTCATCATGAATTATGGTCATTAAGTGTATCAATAATATGTCATATATGCAAACGATGATGGTCAACTGTCACTTTCACTAGTGAGTAATGAGGTTTTTCATAAGTGCATATCATGAACACATTTTTACAACATGGTTTATTACATATGACTCTTCAATGCTATTATAGGCATGAATCACATGTGTCATGTAGGAAGGAGGCTACTACATATATCAATATGTAAATTGTTAGACTCATACCTTAGTTGAGGTCCACTAGTAGCATACATCGATTTTCTTTTCCTCTAAACAATTCCCAAAGTTGTCAGTGCTGCAACCTTCAGCTCTGATACAACTTGTAACATCTGCCACAATACTCCTAGAAATACTATATCTGACATTCGACACACTATCCATTCACTTACTATATTAAAACTCATAACACAATTTTCATTTACGATTTGTAATGTGTTGTCATTATTACACACAGTATTTACATTTAACCCACATGGGGTGTTAAATCTTGGAGTCAACCTTAGATTGGTTTCATGCTTATTTATACAACTCACTATTCATCACGTAACTATTAACCTTACCACATATATTTTTTACCCCATCCCTTAGATGTTTATGTGGGAAACACCACGTGTGCTCCAATTCATCTGAGATTTCTCGAAGAGCAAGTGGAAAGTTATTTTGTGGACATTTGTGTTGATCACTGCCGTTGATATAGATCTAATCAAATGACCCATATCGTTGGCGGGATGGTTTGGGTTATACCCCACCCAAACCCTCCCTGCATCAATCATTTTGACTCTCATTTGCTTCCAGAGCTGCTCCATGTGACACCAAGGGTTATTGTTTGGGTTTTGTTGTTCCAATGCACTCAGAAGGTTTCTCATCTAGTTCTCTTACTTCAACATGCACCCGAGCTCATTGTATTCTTGTTCTTATCATGTAAGAAAACTACAGTAACCAACATATCTATAATCATTTTGAATATTGTTCATTTCTTGTGTTGGACTCATGCCTTCATTAAATTAAAGTTTTCTTTGGTGGGACAGGTGGATAAGAGGTATGATTTCTGCCCATTCCTGCACTGGGGTTCCTCACAACTCACTAAAATAGCCATGTTGATTTATCCTGAATCCTTAAGGGTTTTTATTTTTTACCTTCCTGGTTATCTACTTTTCCAGCACCACCACCACGTAACTCTCTTTTTCCTAATCTCGTTGCAGAATTTTCTTTCTAAGTACTTGCTCCATTTATTGAGTCTCTTTCGAACCGAATCCTTCTCGCTTGTTTTAGTGATCTTTGGCACCATCTACATATGAATTAGGAATTTTTCACTAGATAAGTGGGTTTGGCTTACCCAGGCCAAGTGATTTGGGGCTTACCCTAACCCCCTCACCATTCGCCTACAAGCTATATTTTTCTATTGAAAGATGTATGAGTATTCTTCTCGGTTGTAATCTGGTATATACTCACACTAGTTATACTTAACCCCCAACTGAGGAACTTTCCTAGGGTTTAAATTTTTACATTCAATTTACCATATAAGTTTTTTGCGGTGTGCGAACAACTATTCATGATTTAGATTCTATTACATTTTAAAATGCCTTCATTTTCCATGTATTGTTGATGACATTTTCCAGGGGTATAATAATAAAACGAGTCATACAAGAATTGTCCTATAATGTTGTATCTTTTGGATTTTTAAAGAAACTTGGTACTGAATTTGAGTACCTGTTTGTAGTTACAGTTTTCCATTTTTTTTCCAAATGGTAGCATTTAATTCGCTTGGTTGTATTTTGTATTATCTTATTTCACACTGGGTTTAGTACTTGTTATGTTTTGTGTTTATATATTGACATTAGTGCTTATTTATCTATTTGTTGGATTCCAGTTTTTAATTGCAATTTACAAATTCTTTCTGGGTTTAGATGTCCCTTCTTTTATTCAAATTTTATACCCTTACTAGCTCTAGACTGTTCGAACTTGTTTCCTCCCTCTAGGGAGAACTAACCAGGGTCAACGAATAAGCACACACTTCCACGTCCAGAGCTCAATTCCCTTTAATTGAGCTTAATTTAACTAATTTAGGGATATTTCACTCTACCATAATGTGTATTACTAGTTGTAGAGTTTAATGAGTTTTCCTGTAACATTGCATCGTCTACTCCATATAATAACTTTAATTTCTTTGACTCATGTAATATAGTATCTTTTTCATGCAACACATTCTTGCAATGATTAGCAGAAATTAATACTCTTTCATATTAAGATAATATTGATGCGATCTTGTTCAGTCCAGCAAGGGTAATTCTTATTATTTCCTTGATTTAATCCACAGAGTTTTCTTGAACCACAATGACCTTTATCGAGTTTACTCATAAGAATCTCGATTTTTTAGTGATTTGTATAATATAATTTTCATGTTTTCTAGCGATTTTTACAATAGAATATCTAGATCTTGTATCAATACTTTCACTTACATACAAAATGATATCCTTACAAATCAATTTAATACACTGAGATGCATTATAGAGTAGTATCTACTCACAACAACAATTACTTGAAAACATAGAATAATATATAATAATCAGTGTACATTATTTACTTGAATAACTCTATCAAGTGTATTTCTTGCAGAAATTAAATAGATATATGTTTTAACCTCGTTTTTTGAAGAAGATATCACCGTTGGCTATGACATCCAGTCTCTCCCCCGAGCTCTTCTTCTCCAAACTGGAGTAATAAACTAGTTTGAGCATCAACACCCCAATTCCATCTTAGACATTCACCCTTCCAGAGTTAGATTTAGAAACCTCCATTGGTTCATTGCCGTTGGCTCAGGAGTTTCCCTTGCCAACCCAAGCTTCAATGGATTTTCTTGCTCTTCTTCTCTTGCTTCTTGATTCTTCAATCAAGGATTACATAGATTACATAACCTGTAGTAACTCTCTAAAAGGTTTATTTAACTAACTTCCTTTGAAAGTCGAAAGTTTAGATTCCAAGTTAATTGTAAATGTGAAAAGTAAAACAATAACTTGCTTAACATAGTAATTCTTCAAGACGCTATAAAATGAGCCTCTAAGGATAATAATGAAAACTAAAATACATGATTTGTTTAATTTTAATTTGTATTACAATTTCATTACTTATATGTTTGGTTGTTAGTAAAATAAAATGTAACCTTATCATGTAACATTATATACCTATAAAATGATGAAGATGACGACTAATTCTTGTATGCACAATATTGTTTTGTCATCACCCTACATTAAAAGTGTTTCCAATGATGGATTCACGCATGAAAATAGGTTCTTGCGATTTCTAGGCTCACCGATACTTGCAGGTTCTATGCAACAATTGCAACGATCTGTATAGCTCCTCCACACACTACACATATCCCTTCCCTAGCAACTTTTCCATCACTTTGATGCAGAGATTATAAAATGGCGGTTGCACAAAGAAATTAATTTGGCTTACTAATATTTTTCTTTGGCATTGGCGGTGCAAATTACCCACATCAAAATAGTGAATACGCTCACCTTAAATTCAAGCGCTCGATAGACAACAAACTACACGGGGCTCTACAAACAATGAAAACGGGGTCATTGTAAATTCGAGAGCTCGATGATAAGCCTAAACAAAAAAAAAAAAGGTTTTACGTGGTCGAGGGATAGCATGAACAACTAGAAAAGGCAATAGTGTTTGAACTCAAAAGCTTCGCTAACTCAAACCAAAGAAAATGAATTCTAGTACTTTTGCAAAGAGTCTTTAGATTAATTTATAGAAAGTATACATCCAAGGCAAACTAACGAAGGGGTTGCAAATAATTTGACAAAGATTAAAATTGAAACCAAATAATTTGAAATTTCAATCTAACATTAAAAGAAAAAAAACTCAAAAAAAAAAAAAAATTGTATATCAATCAACAATTTATCATTTTGATGGAGTTTTCTAAAAGTTTGCAGAGCTCTCCACATCACTTGTATCATTGAAGCTGCTCTTATACTCTGGAAATAATGAGAAATGTCCTCACTCAACTCTCTCTCTCAAGAGGAAGAGGAGAGAAAAAAACTTTAAATAAGTTTATGTGTTAAACTAATTTAGTTTAGGATCACTTATATCATTTTCAAGTGTCCAATTATATTTAATGCATTTCTAACAATACTTCTAATTAATTTTCTAATTTAATTTCTAAAGAATGACGTTTCCTATTATAACTAATAGATATCTATAACTCTAAATAATTAATTAAATATTAAAAAAAAGGTCTAAATAATTAAAAATTAATTGATACATCATATATCTAACAATACAGTTTGAGTAGACCTAATAGTCAAAAACATATTTTTATAGTGACCTTAAAATTAAATAATAGTTATATATATAACAATTTTTAAATTAAATTAAAAAATAAAAAATAAATATTTTATATGGTAACTAATTATATTAAAATGATTTAATCTTTATTCCAAAATAAATAGCCATAATAAAATATAAATTTTTTTATATTCTTGATTGTTTTAACCATTAAATGGCTACATTTCCCTAATATTGTTTTGTCATAACCCTACATTGAAAGTGTTTCCAATGACAGATAAAGATATGAAGATATACTTACAATTAAATTTGAATTTCCATGTTCCAATTGAAAGTGCTCTCATCGACGGATACAGATATATAGATATACTTACAATTAAACGAATTGCTATGTTCCATTTTGTGTATACTTGTATCTCTTCATATTGCACCTTTGCCTTTCCACGCGTGGAAGTCAGTTTGACAGTCGAGATGTATCAAACGGTCGCAAAGCATTAAGTCAAACATCCCAAGCTGGTCACACAATACTATTCCTCCCTGTGTGCACCCATTCAACCCCCAAAGTTCTTAAGCCGTCTGCCCTACGAACGAAGGATCTGTCAATGGTCCACGTTACAATTAATTTGAATTCAATTGAATATGCAGATCGATTGACCATCTCACATCTAAAAAAACGTGTCTACTTCGGCTCCTCGCCCTGTCCGTCTTGTATTTATACAACAGATGATCTCTCAATGCGAGGAAGAGTAATGTATTGTATGCATCCACCGAATATTTGATCTGCACCCACCAAATCACTTTTTCATAACTCTCATTAACGACCATCAATCATCTAACCGAACCGATCAATCAGCTAAAGACACATTTATTAAAACGATGATGCCATTCCCCAAGAAAATGCTAAATGATGTGTCCGTTATTCTGGTTGCCCTACTTATGTGGACGTTGTCGTTTAAAGCAGGCCCCTCACTTACTCTGGTTGCTGCTCGAACTCAACCCACCCAACACTTTCCAGGACCCCATAAAAGCAGCAATGATCAATTGCTTGGAGATGATGGTCATTCTGGCCATCCCCATATTCCAACTCCTTCACACCATCGTAACGTTCATTCTTCCATTGAGGCGTCAGCAGCAGGAGAACTGTCTACGTGCCCTCCAGCTGCACCTCAGTGCCCAATACATGCTCCAACTCCTGGATGTTGCACTGCAAAATCAAAGCAGGTGCAGCAAGTGAAGGCTAACGGCAAGGCGCAGTTACTGGTGCTTTCGTTTCATCCTAAACCCATTCCCCATCTTCCAAATCTCACACCAACGTAACGTTCATTCTCCGTTGGGGTGTCAGCAGCAGGGGAACTTTCTATGTGCAGTCCAGCTGCACCTCTATGCCCACAGAATGCTCCAACTCCTGGATGTTGCAGTGCAAATTCAAAGGACGCTAACGGCAAGGCTGAGTTACTTAGGAATTATGGGGGCTCCATTAATGCTGGAAAGCACGCGTCAGCACATCATATTTAAATCGCAGTCGAAGGAGGCAGGTTTCAAGATTCACTAGCTGCTCACACTCAATCCTTTAAATGTACAGGGAAATTAATTGGCTCATGAACGAAACACAGTTTCTAACACCACAGAGAGCCCCTCACTCTATCCAGACATATAGATGTTGGCTCATCCCGTATTTTGTTTTCATCGGGTAGAGTATTGTTAAAATAAATATCATTGTATGTATATCCATTGATCGGGGCCTATAGCATTAATAAAAAATTGTATGAACTCTTTTTAGCTCATAGGGTTTCATTCCCGTTTTTGTTAACATTCATCAAGATGAGTGGATTGGGATTTTGTACACAGAATCACAACTCTTGACTTGTCATTGCTAGGTCAAGCGCAAGGCCACTATCATATGGCTTTCATCGCCTAATGAAAAGTGCTAGGTATACATGTTTTAAAGGTCTATCGAGAAGAGGGTTGCGAGGGAAATTTAATGTATAGTGATAGCCGAAGATAAGAAATTGTGTCTGAAAACTTTTAGAAGAGTTTTTCTAGTGGCTTTGGGTCGATGTGTGAATGGGAGTGTAATAATACGTATAGTGTAAATGTCATCAATTATGTACTAATAGAGATAGTTTAAAGTTTGTGATTGATTTATGTAATAAGTTATATAAACAAAGAATTCACATATTTGATTTACAAAGCAAAATACACATGTGTTTTTTTATGCGTTGTAAAAAAATAAGATTTTAATTAACATATATCACAATTTTAATAACTCATGTGAACATGGAAAATTTTGTTAATCAATTATACTTAATATCAATATTTTCAACATCTTGCATAACCTAAAACATACTTTTAAGATATCTAGTAATGAAGATTCATTTTATTCTCAATTGTTTTCATAGTAATAGTAACTTAATGAAATATAGTAAAGATGAGTAATAAGTATTCTTAAGTGGAGGTCAAGGTTTCCTTCACTATATGCATAAACATAGCCATGTTTAGTTCCTTTGATCTAACAACAAACAAAAGCATGTTCCAACCATTATAAAACATTCACAATAGAATAGTAGGTAATGATCAAATCACAACTTGGCAAGCTAGAATGGGCAAGAAAAATTAAGAACATTGATTTGTTATGTGACAATGACTTAAGATTTATTATGACAATTACTGAGTTCGATGAGATGTTTAAAATGGAATGTATATAGATGAAGAAAATGATTTCTTATCTAAAAGTGACTTAAGCTATTCTTATGACAATTGAGTTCAATGTATGCTTGACATTTTTTTTTTTTAGTCATGCAGGTTTTTGTCACTTAAAATAAAATATTATGAATTGTTACGCTGTTAATGTGATTCTAGTGATTAAAAAAGAGCTCATCATAAACTAAGGAAATTAACTATTCAAACATCATTTACATTTGAATATTGATTTTTAATATTTCATCCCCCGTATTTAATTTCATTGTTAAATAAAACAATCAAGCACATTCGTGAAATAAGAGAAGATCGTGTACAGGACAATATAGAAAATTCATCTATCTCTGTAGCAATAATGAGACTAAATATATCCAGGATTTTCATCTATGGGTACAATCTTCCATAGACCTCCAAGAACAAGCCCACATAGAAAAGTATATTGATGGTCTCAGCAATGGTCAGCGTAGAAATTCTTATAACTTGGGAAACCACATACAAATCATAATAACATGTGGCAACCGAACAATAAAAAAACAAACATTATTCTTTTGGGTTTGTGGAAAAATATGAAAACCCAACAGAGAAACACATGGTGCTATCCCATGACAAAAATAATGATGAAAATTTATATACAACATCCGAAGAAATAAATAAATCCCATCTTCTTGAGATTGTCTTCCTTAGCCTTAATGCTATCACCAAGTAACCATCCATGTCATTTCATCGTTGCTACCAAATCCACAAAGACAACAACACCTGTGGTTACAAGTAACCTGTCTCTTCATGGCTATTTGTACAATGAACTTGAGATTTGATACTGTAAAGATGATCCACTTGAGGATGTTAGGCATGCCTACTAATTCTCATTTAGAATTTAAAAACAAATGGATTATGTGTGGAGAAGGATTTAGGTTTTTAAATTATCAAGTCCTATGAGTGTTTTTCATGTCAATTTAGAGAAATTTAACATAAAAATAAGAGAACAACAACAATAAAAGTACATAGCATCACCATACATAACATTAACAATGTGCATTTGATGAATGAGTTCACTCTCCGCTACATCTCCGGGTCCAACTTCCATGGTTTGGCCTGAGACAGGATAAAATTGTCAAATTTACATGTTTACAATGTTTTTTTCTCTGTAACCTACTCCAATGAGTCCAATGGCTCAAAAATGTCCAACTAGCCTCCTTTATGAACCCGATTTGATCGAAAATTGTAAAATTTATGGCTTCTTCATTTCTCCCACTAAATTCGGCCCTAAACTAGTTAATCACAATTAAGGAATTGAAGTTTCCGCTAAATTTTGTAGGATCCGCCAAGCTAACTAATATTTATTTTATGTATAAATAGCTTGTTAATTAAGTCGAATTAACGCGCTGTAATCCAATGCTTAAGTTAATCCAAATTTACATTTGGAATACGCTAACAAAACATGCTTATGTTAAATAAACTGCTAACTAAGGTTTAAACTCCACTTCGCCCGGAGCTCCATCGGTGGTCCCGGGGTGGTGCTCTTATGGACTGGAGCTGGCCCTCTTTTCCCCCGTCGTAACAATATTTAAAAAAAATATATAATTCAGCTCTGTGGTATCATAAGGAATAACCGATAAGGTAGACGGTGTGTCACGCGTTTTTGGAGGTCATAAAGGGTCGAACCCAACCCTTTGCTTGGTCCTTAAATAAAAAATTTACCAAACGTTTCAATCAACTTGGGGGGGCATGTGGAGGCCCTGAGCTATCCATGTGTCGTGACCTCATTGGCCCAGCCAACACCAACCGAATTTAGCGTCAACACTTGTTACCTGTGTCATTGTTTCCATTTGGGAAGATTCCGAGAATATTCCAAGGCATATTCCTGAAATATACTTTTTGTTTTAATGGGTTGTATGGATGCCACTATTCAACATCCCTACTGCGCTATCCCCAACATATCCAAGCAAACATATTGTGTTTATGAGAGCATACGACAACCATTATTTTGGGGTAGAAAAGTGTCAGATTCATAACGACGAGCACTACTGTTCAAGTTCCGATCCAATATAAGCACTTTGATTTTAGCCTAAAACTGAACCCCTAATCAATTCAAAGAATCTTCCTATCAAGCACCCAAGATGCCTCAATGGCTCATAATTATTAATCTTAAGAGTCATTAGTAAATATCCTTAATATATGTTGCAGTTAAAATAATAAGAAAATAATTATAATCATATTCGCATATTACTAACTTTGGACCAATAGTATCATTTACACCTTTTGTATATGTCTCCTTCCTCAACAATATAAATTTGATTTGGAAATAATTTAAAATTTATTTGTGTTTCATTTTTTTGTTTAATTTTTACTTCAAGGGTTACAAACCCATACTTCCATCCTCAAAGTCACTGGATGTGGTTTACTATTTACAACCCTCCTCTCCACATGCATGAAGATAACACTGTGATTACATCACAGCTGTAATTCACATTGCAATGTTAGCACTTACACAATTGTTTATGCTATAATAAGCTATTCATGCTTAATCCGATCAACTTTGTCAGCCATAAATCAGCATTGTTTAAACAATCTATTCACTTTATTAATAATCCTTTTAGTTTCATGCACACCACATTGTCATGCATAAAATTATATAGAAATATCTATTCAGTATGTAAATGTCAACAATAGTTAGGTAATAAACATTTTAAAATTCACACAACGTATTTCCACCATCAAACCAACACATGAAATAACTACCATGATCATTTGTTTATAACTGGTAATAAGCTTTAATCAAAACCAATTCATGCATCTAAAGTGGAAGGATAGTCATGCAACACTAATCATTCACTACTATCATAACGATCTATATATAGCAATGACAGACTGACCAACCACTAGTTATTTATTACCAATTCTCACTACCTCTACTCATTGTTTATATTTTATTTTTTAACCCCTAAAGTGGTTCATTAACTCTTTCAAAGCAGATGAGTGTCCTCTTCATGAATCTCTCATATTTTTATCTCATTGTTAATTTCACACACCTTCATCATGAATTATGGTTATTAAATGTAATTGGCTACTAATTCATATATGTAAACGAGGATGGTCATGAATCATTACTTTCACTAGCGGAATGAGGTTTTTTCTAGCAAGTGCATATCAAGGAACACTATTTACTAAAAACATGGTTTATTACATAGACTCTTCAATGCTATTATAGGCATGAATCACATGTCATGTAGGAAGGAGGCTACTACACATATCAATATGTAAATCGTTGGACTCATACCTTATTGAGGTCCGCTAGTAGCATACATCGATTTTATTTTCTCTCTAAACAATTCCCAAAGGTGTCGTGCCGCAACCTTCAAAATTCTCCTACATAAATTGTAACATCTCGCCATAATACTCCTAGAAATACTATATTCACATTCGACACACTATCCATTCACTTACTATATTAAACTCATAACACAATTTTCATTACGATTTGTAATGTGTTGTCATTATTACACAATAAACATTTACATTTAACCCATATAATGCAGTACCTGGAGTCAACCTTAGATTGGTTTCATGCTTATTTATACAACATACTATTCATCAGAGAATTTAGTTAACCTTACCACATATATTTTTTACCCCATCCCTTAGATGTTTATGGGAAACACCACGTGTGCTCCAATTCATCCGAGATTTCTCAAGAGCAAGTGGAAAGTTATTTGTGGAGATTTGTGTTGATCACCGCTGCTATGAGGGATTCCATCAAACTAACTATTAACAAGTATGGATGGTCTAAGAACTTCCACCCAAACCCTCCCGCATCAATCATTTTGACTCTCATTTGCTTCCAGAGTCGCTCCATGTGACACCAAGGGTTATTGCTTGGGTTTTGTTCCAATGCACTCGAAGGTTTCTCATCTGGGCTTTACTCAAACATGCACCCGAGCTCATTTTATTCTTGTTCTTATCATGTAAGAAAACTTGGTTAATCAATATTATCGACAATCATTCTGAATATTACTACTTTTTGTGTTGGACTCATGCTCTCATTTAATAAAAGCTTTCCTGTGGGACAAAGATAAGAGGTATGATTACCATTCCTCATAGACTGGGGTTCACAACTCACTAAAATAGCCATGTTGATGTACCCGAAACCTTAAGGGTTATTTGTTTTACCTCTCGGTTATCTATTTTATAGTCTCAACGACCATTAGGTAAGAGATTAAAATAATGTTTTCATTTTATTTAGTTATCATTGACATTTCCTTACATTGTCTCCACAAATCAATGGTATTGTATCTTTCTACTACATGGTACAAGAGTCCTTGAGAGCCAATTTAACTCGACTCGAGAACACCAACTCTCTTTTCCTAATCTCTGCTAAGTGCACTTTTTTCTAAGTAATTTATTCAGTTTATTGAGTCTCTTTCTAAGAATCCTTCTCGCTTGTTTTAGTGATCTTTGTACTGAATGTTATTAAATTTAAAATTTTTCTACTAGATAGTGTTTGGTTTACTCAGTTACATTTTTGGGGTTGACTAACCTTCATTCATTTATGTTTATTTTTCATTTGAAATATATGATGTATCTTCTGGGTTGTAATTCATATATACTATAATAGTTATATTGAACTCAATGAGAATTTTCTAGGTATTAAATTTTTACATTCATCTCAATATATAAGTTTTTATGGGGTAAATAATCTATTCATGATTTGCATCTACATATGAAATGTCATTTATAAAGGTATTGTTGATATATTTGTGTATGAATAATAAATAAATTACATGTATCTGTCCTATAATGTTGTATCTTTGGATTTATGTTACTATAATTAATGCAGAATCTTTATTTTAGTTAAGGTTTTCCATTTTTTTCCAAATGGTAGCATGACTGCATGGCTGTATTTTCTTTTAGTATTATCTATTTTACTGCTGTAATTTAGCAGGTTTGTATTATATTACATTAGTAATTTATCTACTCATTTTGTTGATCTCATTAACAGTGAATTACAACTTTTCTGCACAGATGTCTCTTCTTTATTCAATTTTATACCTAATAACAGATCATTTGAATTGCTTCTCCTAGTAGGAACAACTGTGTAATAATCAATACAATTACCATCATTAGAGCCTGAATTTCTTAATTGTTTCAATTTAACTAATATAGATACCACCATGTATTACTTAGTTGTAGATCGTTTAATGAGTTTTCCTACATTACCATCTATATAATAACTTTAATTTCCTTTGACTGTGTATATAGTATCTTTCTATGTACATTCTTTACAATGGATGTTTAAATTACACACTTTTTCATATTAAGATAAGATTGACTACATCTTGTTCCACCAAATGCCAAACTTCATTATTTCCTGATTAATCTAATAGTTTTCTAACCACACCCCACTGAAGTATCATAAGAATTGTGTTTTTTAGTAGATTTGTATACATAATGCCATGAAAAAATGTATTTTTACATTATCTAGATCTTGTATCACTAATAATTTATATATAATGATTCTACAAACTACCTTCAATACACTGAGATGCATTATAGAGTAATATCTATCACATTGAACAATTACTGAAAAAATTATAAATAATATATACCAATCTGCATTGTCATAGTTTGAATAAATTTACAAGTATTTCTATGTAAATTGTAAATACATATATGTTTTTAACTTTTTTTGAAGAAGATATCACCGCTGCTGTTGACATCTAAGCTTTCCTAGCTCTTTCTTCTCCAACCATAATGTAAACTAGTTTGAGCATCAAGAACCCAATTCCATCTAGACATCTACCCTTCCGTAGTTAGATTTAAACCTCCATTGGTTCATTATTTTGCCTGTGAGTTTCCCTGCCAACCGGCTTCAATGGATTTTTCTGTTTTCTCTGCTTATCAATCAAGGATTACATAGGGATTACATAACCCGTAGGTAACTTCTGTGTTATTTATTTAACTAACTTCCCTTTGAAAGCTCTGTGTTTAGATTCCAAGTTAATTGTAAATGTGAAAAGTAAAACAATAACTTGCTTAACATAGTAATTCTTCAAGACGCTATAAATGAGCCTCTAAGGATAATAATGAAAACTAAAATACATGGATTGTTTAATTTTAATTTGTATTACAATTTCATTACTTATATGTTTGTCATAGGTAAAATAAAATGTAACCTTATCATGTAACATTATATACCTATACAAATGACAGATATCACTACCTTTAGAGGCACAATTATTGTTTTGTCATCACCCTACATTGAAAGTGTTTCAATGATGGATTAACGCATGAAAATAGGCTCTGAGATTTCTAAGCTACCCATATTTTATGGTGTTCTATGCACACCAGAACGACTGTATAGCTCCTCCACACACTACACATATCCTTCCCTAACAACTTTTCCATCACTTTTGCAAACATGGATGCGCAGATTATAAATAAATGATGGCGGTTGCACAAAGAAATTAATTTGGCTTACTAATATTTTTCTTTGGTTGGCGGTACAAATTACCCACATCAAAATAGTGAATACGCTCACCTTAAATTCAAGCGCTCGATAGACAGAAATCACATAGTTCTTAAGTAATAATGAAACTGTTTGTAAATTGAATATCGATGATAAGCCTAAACGGTAAAAAAAAAGGTTTTACGGGTCGAGGGATAGCATGAACAACTAGAAAAGGCACAGTGTTTGAACTCAAAATCTTCTCTAACTCAAACCAAAGAAAATGAATTTCTGGGCATGCAAAGAGGCTTTAGAGTAATTTATAGAAAGTATACATCCAAGGCAAACGAACGAAGGTTGCAAATAATTTGACAAAGATTAAAATGAAACCAAATAATTGAAATTTCTAATCTAACATTAAAAGAAAAAAAAAATTGTATATCAATCAACAATTTATCATTTTGATGGAGTTTTCTAAAAGTTTTAAAAGAGTTTCCACATCACTTGTATCATTGAAGCGTTTCTCTTATACTGGAAATAATGAGAATTGTCTCACTAACTCTCTCTCAAGAGGAAGAGAGAGAAAAAACTTTAAATAAGTTTTTATGTGTTAACCAATTTAGTTTAGATCAATATATCATTTTCAAGTGTCCAATTATATTTAATGCATTTTTAACAATACTTAATTAATTTTCTAATTTAATTTCTAAAGAATGACGTTTTCCTATTATAACTAATAGATATTCAGAAATTTAAATAATTAATTAAATATTAAAAAAAGGTCTAAATAATTAAAATTAATGATGACGTATATCTAACAATATACATGAGTAGACTTAATAATAAAACATATTTTTATAGTGACCTTAAATTAAATAATAGTTATATATAATTAATTTAAATTAAAATTAAAAATTAAAAATAAATATTTTATATGGTAACCGACATATTATAATGATAAACTTTATTCCAAATAATAAAAATAATAAATATAATTTTTTTATATTCATGATTGTTTTAACCATTAAATGGCTAAAGTATTTCTAATATTGTTCGTTATAACCCTACATTGAAAGTGTTTCACGACAGATAAAGTAGATAAGAGAATACAATTAGATTTGAATTTCCATGTTTGCCTTGAAAGTACTTAATGACTTTATTACAGATATATATAGATATACTTACAATTAAATCTGAATTGCTATGTCTCATTTTGTGTATACTTATATCTCTTCATATTGCACCTTTGCTTTTCCGACTGTGTGAAGTCAGTTTGATACGCGATACAACAAATGGTCTCAAAGTGATGGTCAGCATCCTCGCCTCCGTCGCACAATATTATTCCTCCCTGTGTGCACTCATTCACCACACAAATTCTTCCGTCTGCCCTACGAACGAAGGATCTGTCAATGGTCCACGTTACAATTAATTTGAATTCAATTCAATATGCAGATCGATTGACCATCTCACATCTTAAAAAAGTTACTGTTTTGGCTGTATTTCTACCGTCCGTTTAGATGATATTTATAGAACATACGATCTCTCAGCTGGAGGGAAGAGTAATGTTTTGTATGGTCCACCAATATTTGATCTGCATCGACAAATAACTTTTTCATAACTTCACTACCGACCATCAATCATCTAACCGGAACTGATCAATCAACCGAAGATTCATTTATTAAAACGATGATGCCATTCTGTGTCTGTTGAAACTGCTAAATGATGCGTCTGTTATCTTCAGTTGCCCTGCTTATGGACGTTGTCGTTGAAGGTGGCCCCATCGTGTTTGCTGCTGAACTCAACTCCTCCCAACACGTTCCAACTCCTCCAGGACCTCATCACAACCCCTCTACTCGAGCTTGCTGACCTTCCAATTCCTTCACACCATCGTAATGTTCATTATTCCGTTGAGGCCAGCAGCAGCTGAACCTTCTCTACGTGCACTCCAGCAGCACTCAGTCCTCAAAACATGCTCCAACCTTGGATGTTGCACCGCAAAATCAGTGTGAGTGAGGAGTTGTGGTGAAGGCGAATGCAAGGCGTAGTTACTGGTGCTTGTTGATCCTAAACCTATTCCCATCTTCCAAATCCTTCACACCAACGTAACGTTCATTCCTCCGTTGGGGTGTCAGCAGCAGGGAACTTTCTATGTGCAGTCCTGCTGCACCTACGCTCTACACAATGCCTCCAACTCCGGATGTTGCACTGCAAATTCAGGCATGATGGCTAACGGCAAGGCTGATCATTTAGGAGTTATAGGGGCTCCATTAATGCTGGAAAGCACGCGTCAGCACATCATATTTAGACAGGTTTCAAGATTCACTAGATGCTCACACTCAACTTTAAAAGTACAAGGAAATTAATTGGCTGATGAACGAAACACAGTTTGTAACACCACAGAGATCCCTCACTTATGCATACATATAGATGTTAGTTTTATCCTGCATTTTTTTCTTCGATCGTGTAGAGCATTGTTAAAATAAATACTTCATCATGTAATATCCATTGATCGTTTAATAGCATTAATAAAAATTGTATGAAACCTTTAGCAACGTACAATCGAGTACTCCTGCTTTTGGTACGATCACTTTGAGGATTGTACCTACAAGCAATAATCATAACTCTTGACTGTCATTAAGAATATCAAGGCAGTCACCATCATATATTTAACGCCTAATGAAAAGTGCTAGGCATACATGTTTTAAAGGTCTATCGAGAAGAGGGTTGCGAGGAAATTTAATGCGTGATAGCCGAAGATAAAATTGTGTTCAACTTTTTTAGAAGAGTTCTTAGGTTTTATCGATGTAATTGGAGTCTGGGTCAATACGAGAAAGGTGTCATCATCATACTAATAGAGATAGTTGAAAAGTTTGTAGATTGATTTATGTAATGTTTATATAAATTGCACTATATTTGATTTAGCAAAGAAAATACACGTGTTTTTTAGTGTTGTAAAAAATATATTTCACCAACAGAGTATCAATTTTAATAACCTGTGAACATGGAAAATTTTATAATCAATTATACATATCAATATTTTCAACATCTCGTATAACTTAAATATAGCTAAGATATCTAGCTAAAGATTCCATTTTATTCTCCTCAATTGTTTTCTAGTAATAGCAATTCCGAATGAAATATAGTAAAGATGAGTAATATCATTTCAAGAGGTGTTGACGTCTTCCCCACTATATGCATAAACATAGCCATGTTTATTTCTTTGATCTAGCCAAAATAAAGTTGTTCAGCAATTATAAACATTCAATAATAGAATAGTAGGTAATGATCAAATCACAACTTGGGTAAGCTAGAATGGGCAAGAAAATTTAAGAACATTGATTTGTTATGTGACAATGACTTAAGATTTATTATGACACCATTGAGTTCGATATATGCTTGGGAAAGGTTAGAAATGGGAAAGAGAAATTAAGAAAATGATTTCTTATCTAAAAGTGACTTAAGTTATTCTTATGACACAATTGAGTTCAATGTATGCTCGACATTTTTTTTTTTTATTATGCAAGGTTTTTGTCACTTAAAATAAAATATTATGAATGTTAATACGTTAATGATTCCTAGTGATTAAAAAAGAGGTCAATTACAAACTGGGCGACTGTTCATTCAAACACTGCATTTCAGATTGAATGATGATCTTTATTTCATTCCCCTGGGGATTAATTTTGGTTGTTAAATAAAACAATTGTCATCATTCGTGAAATAAGAGAAGATCGTATATTATATTAAATATAGAAAATTCATCTATCTCAGGTAGCAATAATGAGACTAAATATATCGAGTGGGATTTTCTACCCATACAATCTTCCCTCTAGATGCTAGACCTCCAAGAACAAGCCCACATAGAAAAGTATATTGATGGTTCAGAGTAATGGTCACAGATAAACTCTTATAACTCGTAGAAAAAACATATTATTAAATCATAATAACATAAAATCAACAATAAAACAAACATTATTCTTTTGGGTTTAGAAAAGCAGAAACTGGACAGGAAACACAGGAAGTATCCCATGGATGAGAGATAAATGATGAAAACGCCATGAAAGGGGGATTCAGTCAAGAAGAATCCGATTTTTCTTAGCATTGTTCCTTCCTTTAGCTTCAATGCGATGAGTCAAGCATCCATGCTCATTTCATCGTTGCTACCAAATCCACAAAGACAACAACACTCGTATACAAGTAATCATTTGAAGTGGTTTATTTGTACAATGAACTTGAGATTTGATAATTAAAGATGATCTCGATCGTGGAGGAGCTGCAGAAGGTTTTGGGTGAATTCATTTAGAGACCAGAAGACAAATGGATTGTGTGAGAAGGATTTAGGTTTTTACATTATCAAGTCCTCTATGAGTTTTTTTCATGTCAATATTTAGAGAGAAATTTAACATAAAAATAAGAGTGTGAATGTTAAATTAATAAAGGCATAAAGATCACCATACATAACATTAACACGTGCATTTGATGGAATGAGTTCACCCTCCTGGGCTACATCTCCTTGGTCCAACTTCCATGGTTGGCCTCTATATTATGATAAAATTGTCAAATTTACATGTTTTCTCATGATCCTTTTCTCCGTAACCTACTCCAATGAGTCCATAATGGCCCGGGAAGACCCAACCTTACCTCTTTATGAACCTCGATCGAAAATTGCAAAATTCTATGGCTTCTTCATTTCTCCCACCAAATTCGCCCTAAACTAGTTTATCAGAACATTAAAATAAGCCTGCTAAATTTTTAGATCCGCTCAAGTTAATCCACATTTTATTTTAAGTGGCAAGAAGGCGAGCTAATTAAGTCCACTTAACGCGCTAATCCAATGCTTAAGTTAATCCACATTTACATTTGGAATAATTACGAACAAAACATGCTTAAGGTAAAATAACCAATTAGTGTTTAACTCACTACTGAGCTCCCATCAGTGGTCCTGGGTGGTGCTCTGTGTAGGACCGAGTCAGTCTTCTCCCCCGCCGTAACAATATTTAAAATATAATCTAGCTCTCAGTTTTCATAAGGAATAACCGGGAGCAGCGTAGATGGTGTGTGTTACGCGTTTTGTGGGGGAGGTCATGTGGTCGAACCCAACCTTGCTCGTCCTGGGCCTGAAAAAATTTACCAAACGCTTCAACTTGGGGGGTGGGGCATGGAGGCCTCTCGAGCTATCCATGTGTCGTGACTCATTGGCCTGGGCCTAACACCAAATCGAATTCGACGCCAACACTTGTTAACAGGTCATTAGCCCATTTGGGGAATATTCTGAGAATATTCCAAGGCATATTCCTTGAAAAACACTTTTTGTCGAATGGCTAGAGGATGCCTATTCAACATCCCTATCACAAAATTTACCTATCTATCCAAGCAAACATATTGTGTTTATGTGAGTATAATGGCAATCATTGTTTCAGGTAACAAAGTACACATTCCCCCCCCCCCCCCCCCTCCATAACGTACGAGCACTACGTCGTTCTTGTGTCTGAACTAATATAAGCACTTTGATTTAGCTTAAAAACCAAACCTAATCAAAGAAATCCTCCCCTTCCTGGTCAATCACCCAAGATGCCTCAATGGCTCATATCATTAATCTTAAGAGTCATTAGTAAACATCCTAAAGAGAGGTGCTTAAAAAGGTAATTCAGACAGAAAAATATCATTTTTAATCTATGTATATTACTAACTTTGGACCAATAGTATCATTTACACTTTGTATATACCTTCTAATAGAATATAAATTTGATTTTAATTTAAATACTAAAATAATTTTTTGTTTAAATTTTTACTTCCTTATTGTTACAAACCATAAATTTCTCTACTCACTATCCCTAGGTCAATGATGGTTTACTATTTGCCAACTTTCCTCTCCACATGCATATGATAACACTGTACTTTCAACATCAACAATGTAACTACATTGCAATGTTGTTACCTACACAATTGTTCATGTTGCCACAAGCTATTCATGTTAATCCGATCAACAATGCTACCATAAATCCGCATTGTTTAAACAAAGGTTCACTTTCTGCCAACTTTAGTTTCATGCACATCGATTATTTGAAAAAATAAAATTATATAGAAATATTCATTCATATGGTAAATGTCAACAACAGTTAGGTAATACAAACATTTTAAAATTCACACAACGTATTTCCAATATCAAACCAACACATGAAATAACTACCATGATCACTTGTTTACAACTTGCAATAAGCTTTAATCAAACCAATTCATGCATCTATTTTTTTTTAAAATAGATAGTCATGCAACACTAATCATTCACTACTACCAACCATCTATATATAGCAATGACAGACTTAATCAACCACTAGTTATTACAGCTAATTCTCACTAATTACCATTGTTTATATTTTATTTTTAACCCTAAAGTGGTTCATTAAATTTCTTTTCAAAACATGTTGTTGTCCTCTTCTGGTGAAAATTTCCCATATTTTACATCTCATCATTAATTTCACACACCTTCATCATGAATTATGGTCATTAAATGTATCAATAATATGTCATATATGGCAAACGATATGGTCAATCGTCACTTTCACTAAGTGAGTACCGAGGGTTTCTGTTGGTGCATATCATGAAATATATTTTTACAACATGTTTATTACATATGACTCTTCAATGCTATTATAGGCATGAATCACATGTGTCAAGTAGGAAGATGTTACTACATATATAAATATGTAACTGTTAGATTCATAATTTAGTTGAGGTCCGTTTAGTGTTATTACATCGATTTTATTTTCCTCTAAACAATTCCCAACTATTGGTATTTAAATTCAGCCTGGAGACACAACTTGTAACATCTCGCCACAATACTCCTAGAAATACTATGACCATATTCAACACACTATCCATTCATGCATTGTATTAAAACTCATAACACAATTTTCATTTACGTTTTCTCACGTTGTCATTATTTTATAAAGATTATGACAACCACATATATGACTCATTTAAACCTGATTATTTGTTTATTTATACAACTCACTATTCATCATGCAGAATCATAATCCTTACTACATATAATATACTCCATCCCTGATAGTTTATGTGGGAAAAATACCACGTAGGGCCTCCAATTCATCCGAGATTTCAGAGCAAGTGGAAAGTTATTTTAGACATTTGTGTTGATCAATGTCATGATATAGATCTTAATCAAACTAATCTATATCGTTGGCTGATGGCTTGGGTTATACCCCACCTCTCCCCCGCAGACTAATCATTTTGACTCTCATTTGCTTCAGAGCTGCTCCATGTGACAATTCTATGGCTATTGTCGGGCTTTGTTGTTCCAATGCACTAAGGTTTCATCTAGTTCTCTTACTTCAACATGCACCGAGCTCATTGCATTCTTGTTCTTATCATCAACATGCAGAAAACTATGAACTTACCATATCTATGACTGGTTTGATGATTGCACATTTCTTTGTGTTGGACTCATGCCTTCATTAAATTAAAGCTTTCTAGAGTTGTGTGGATAAGAGGTATGATTTAATCATTCCTGATGACTGGGGTTCCTAACAACTCACTAATTGCATCCAGTGTTGATGTACCTCAATAACCTTAAGGGTTTTATTTTTAACTTCCTATGCATTCTACTTTTATACTCCCTGAACAATCATTGTGTGTTATATCAAAATAATGTTTCCATTTTTTTATTTAGTTATCATTGACATTTCACATCCTCTCCTTGCTACAAAGAATGGTATCAGATCTTTCACTACATGGTACAAGAGTCCTGAAGAGCCACCCTAACTGTGACTGAGAACCCCAACTCTCTTTTTCCTAATCTCAAGGTGCATTTTTTTTGCAATATTCAGATTATCTGAGTCTCTTCTAACCGAATCCTTCTGTTTGTTTTAGTGATCTGCACCATCTACATATGAATTAGGAATTTTTCTAATAGATAAGTGGTTTGATGCACTGTGTTATGATTTGGGGCTTACCCTAACCTCTCACCATTCGCCTACAAGCTATTATATTTTCTATTGAAAGATGTATGAGTATTCTTCTACAGTAATCCGGGTATATACTCACACTAGTTATACTTAACCCCCGAATCACGATAGAAAAGGTTTCACTTTATCTAATTTACTATATAAGTTTTAAGTGTGTGCGAACAACTATTCATGATTAGATTTGGTATTACATTTTAAAATGCCTTCATTTTCCATGTATTGTTGATGAGATTTCCACTTGGGTGGTTAAGAATAAAACGAGTCATACAAGAATTGTCCTATAATGTTTGTATCTTTTGGATTTTTAAAGAAACTTGGTAAGGAATTTGACTGCTTAAGCAGGCTCTTTTTCCAAATGGTAGCATTTAATTCCCGCATGGTTGTATTTCTTGTATTATCTTATTTCACAATCGGGTTTAGTAATTTTTTGTTATGTTTTGTGTTGTATAATGTATGATATTAGCAATTACTTCATCTATTCGTTGATCTCAGTTGAATTTGAATTTAAAAAAAATTTTTCAGTTTTGATGTCCTCTTTTATACAAATTTTATTCCCTTACTAGCTCTAGACTGTCTAACTTGATTCCTCCCTCTAGTAGAACTAGAGAAAAATGTTCCAATAACAAGCACACATCAAAGATGTCTACGCCTCAATTCCCTTTAATCGAGCTTAATTTAAATCACTTAGGGATATTTCACTCTACCCTAATGTGTATTACTAGTTGTAGATTTTAATGAGTTTTCCTAGTTATTGTATCATTTTCATCGACATAATAACTTTTAATTTCTTTGACTCATGTAATATAGTACTTTTCATGCAACACATTCTTTGCAATGATTGTTTAACAATACTCTTTCATATTAAGATAATATTGATGCGATCTTGTTCAGTCCAAGAAGGGTAATTTTATTATTTCCTTGATTTAATCCACAGAGTTTTCTTGAACCACAACGACTTTTATCGGAAGCTATACCATAAGAATCTCGGTTTTTTAGTGATTTGTATAATATAATTTTCATGTTTTTAGCGATTTTTACAATAGAATATCTAGATCTTGTATCAATACTTTCACTTACATACGTATCAGATATCTGCAAATCAATTCAATACACTGAGATGCATTATAGAGTAGTATCTACTCACAACAACAATTACTTGAAACAGCATAGAATAATGTGAAATAATCAAGGTATTACTATTTTACTTGAATAACTTATCAAGTGTATTTCTAAGTAGTACTAAATACATATATGTTTTAACCTCTTTTTTTGAAGAAGATATCACCGCCGGCTATGACATCCAAGCCTTCCCCTCCGAGCTCTCTTCTCCAAACTGAGTAATAAACTAGTTTGAGCATCAAGACCCCAATTCCATCTTAGACATTCACCTCTTCCAAAGATTTAGAAACCTCCATTGGTTCATTGCCGTTGGCTCAGGAGTTTCCCTGGCTAACCCAAGCCTACTGATTTTCTTGCTCTTCTTCTCTTTGCTTCGATTTCTCTTCAATCATGATGAGACAGGGTATTTGTACAACCGTAGTAACTCTAAAAGGTTTATTTAACTAACTTCCTATAAAATAAAGTTGGATCACAATTGTAAATGTGAAAAGTAAAACAATAACTTGCTTAACATAGTAATTCTTCAAGACGCCATAAAATGAGCCTCTAAGGATAATAATGAAACTTAAAATAAAGATTATTGAATTTTAATTTGTATTACAATTTCATTACTTATATGTTTGGTTGTTAGTAAAATGTAAAATGAACTTATCATGTAACATTATATACCTATACAAATGATGAAGATGATCTAATTAATTCAGATGCGCAATAAATATTGTTTTGTCATCACCCTACATTGAAAGTGTTTTAATGATATCCACGATGAAATATTTTATGCATTTCAGGCTCACCGATACTTAAGTGTGTTCTATGCAACAATTGCAACGATCCGTATAGCCCTCCACACACTACATATCCTTTCCCTAGCAACTTTTCCATCACTTTGATGCGCAGATTATAAAAATGGTGGGTTACATATAAAATTAATTATTTACTAATATTTTTCTTTGCATTGGCTGCAACAATTCACATCAAAATAGTGGAATACGCTCACCTTAAATTCAAGCGCCGATAGACAACAAACTACACGGGCTCTACAAACAATGAAACAATATGGTAACTGAGCTCATGATAAGCCTAAACCAAAAAAAAAAGGTTTTACGTGGTCGAGGGATAACAGGAACAACTAGAAAAGAATAATAGTGTTTGAACTCAAAATCTTCTCTAACTAAAACCAAAGAAATGAATTCCGCAACTTTTGCAAGTGGAGTCTTTAGAGTACTTATGTAGTGCTACATCCAAGGCAACTAACGACAAGGAAGAATTTGACAAAGATTAAAATTTTGAGACTAAATAATTTGAAATTTCAATCTAACATTAAAAGAAAAAAAAAAATTCGTATATCAATCAACAATTTATCACTATGGAGTTAAAACAGGAAGCCTTCACATCATACTTGTATCATTGAAGCTGCTCAGTACTGAAATAATGAGAAATACCACTCAATCCTCTCTCTCTCAAGAGGAAGAGGAGAGAAAAAAACTTTAAAATAAGTTTGGCGTGATGCAACTAATTTTAGTTTAGGATCACTTATACTATTTTTCTAAGTGTCCATCATTTAATGCATTTCTAACAATACTTCTAATTAATTTTTCTAATTTAATTTCTAAAGAATGACGTTTTATTTAGGAGTAACTAATAGATATCTATAACTCTAAATAATTAATTAAATATTAAAAAAGGTCTAAATAATTAAAAAAATTAATTATTTACATCATATATCTAACAATACGCTTTGAGTAGACCTAATAGTCAAAAAAATATATTTTTATAGTGACCTAAAATTAAATAATAAATATATATAACAATTTTTAAATTTAATAGTAATTTAAAAATAAATATTTTATATAACTAATATATTAAATTATTTAATCTTTATTCCAAAATAAATAGCCATAAAATATAAATTTTTTATATTCATGATTGTTTTAACCATTAAATGGCTACATTTCCCTAATATTATTCTCCTCATAATAATCCTGCATTTGAAAGTGTTTCCAATGACAGATAAAGATATGAAGATATACTTACAATTAGATTTGAATTTCCATGTTCCAATTGAAAGTGTTTCCAATGACATATATATGATATTACTTCCTATAACAACTTGAATGCTGTTCCATTTGTGTATACTTATATCTCTTCATATTGCACCTTGCTTTTCCGACCGTGGAAGTCAGCTTGGACACGCGAGATGAAATAAGTTTATCAGCATTAAGTCAAAACATCCCAAGCCCGTCGCACAATATTATCTCTCCTGCACTCATTCACCACACAAAATTCTCTCCCGTCTGCCCTCACGAACGAAGGATCTGTCAATGGTCCACGTTGTATCAATTTGAATTCAATTCAATATGCCAGATGGATTGACCATCTCACATCTTAAAAAAAGCGCGTTCGTTTCTGGCTGCTCAGTCTTGTCCGTCTTGTATTTAGGATGAGTAGGAATGTACGATCTCTCAATGTGAGGAAGAGTAATGGTTTGTATGCATCCACCAAATATTTGATCTGCATCCGCCAAATAACTTTTCAGAATTTATCACTGACCATCAATCATCTAACCGAACCGATCAATCAACCCTCTTCAGATTTGGCCATTGTAAAACGATGATGCCATCTCCCAAGAAAATGCTAAATGATGCGTCTGTTATTCCTAGTTGCCCTGCTTATGTGGACGTTGTCATTAAAGCAGGCTCCCTTACCTGTGTTTGTTGCTGAACTCACCCTCCCAACACCTTCCAACTCCTCCAGGACCTCATCACAACCCCTTACTCGAGTCAGCTTAACCTCTCCAATTTCACACCATCGTAACGTCCATTATTCCGTTGAGGCGTCAGCAGCAGCTGAACTTTCTACGTGCACTCCAGCGGCACCTCAGTCTCAAAACATGCAGTCTAACTCCCGGATGTTGCACTGCAAAATCAAAGGAGGAGGAGCAAGTGAAGGCTAACGGCAAGGCGCAGCGACAAAGCTATTGATCCTAAACCCATTCCCCATCTTCCAAATCCTTCACACCAACGTGAACACCATCTTCCCAAGCAAAGAGAACTTTTGCAATAGTCCTGCTGCACCTCAATGCCCACAATACGCTCCAACTCCTGGATGCTGTACTGTAACGTAAGTATTGAACGGCAAAGCGTCGACTTACTTTAGGAGTTGTTGGGGCTCTAATAATGCTGGAAAGCACGCGTCAGCACATCATATTTAGGCAGGTTTCCAAGATTTTTCATGTCACACTCAATCCTTGGCCTTTAAATGTACAAGGAAATTAATTTGCTGATGAACGAAACACAGTTTGTAACACCACAGAGATCCCCTCACTCTATGCATACATATAGATAAGTTAGCTGATCCCGTATTTCTTTCTTTCGATCGGGTAGAGTATTGTTAAAATAAATATCATTGCATATATCCATTGATGGATTCAGCAGTAATAATAAAAATTGTATGGAACCTTTAGCGTTTTTCATATTCCTGCTTTTGTTAATGGATCACTTTGAGGATTGTACCGGGGCACATAATCACAACTCTTGACTTGTCATTGCTAGTCATCAAGGCAGTCACCATCATATGGCTTTCATCGCCTTAATGAAAAGTGCTAGGTATACATGTTTTAAAGGTCTATCGAGAAGAGGGTTGCGAGGGAAATTTAATGTATAGTGATAGCCGAAGATAAAATTGTGTTCATCTTTGAAGATTCTTAGTGGCAATGGTCGATGTGAATGAGTCATAATAATACGTATAGTGCAAATGTCATCAATTGTTACCACAGAGTATGTTTAAAGTTTGTGATTGATTTATGTAATGTTATATAAACAAAGAATTCATATATTTGATTTACAAAGAAAAATACACGTGTTTTTTTATGCGTTGTAAAAAAAAAAAAGATTTACTAATATATATCACAATTTTAATAACTCATGTGAACATGGAAAAATTTTGTTAATCAATTATACTTAATATCAATATTTTCAACATCTTGCATAACTCAAATATACTTTAAGATATCCAGTAATGAATATTCACTTTATTCTCAATTGTTTTCTAGTAATAGTAACTTAATGAAATATAGTAAAGATGAGTAATAAGTATTTCTATGTGGTGTCAAGGTTTCCTTTCACTATATGCATAAACATAGCCATGTTTATTTCTTTGATCTAACAACAAAGAATGTTCCAACAATTATAAAACATCTCAATAATAGAATAGTAGGTAATGATCAAATCACAACTTGGGTAAGCTTTTAGACTGGCAGTAGAAAAATAAAGAACATTGATTTTATTGGTAGACAATGACTTAAGATTTATTATGACAATTCATTGAGTTCGAGATATGCTTGGGAAAGCTTAGAATGGGAAGAATAAGAAAATGATTTCATTCAAAAGTGACTTAAGTTATTTTATGACACAATTGAGTTCAATGTATGTCATATTTTTTTTTTTTTTAGTCATGCAAGGTTTTTTGTCACTTAAAATAAAATATTATGAATTGTTACGCTCGTAAATGTGATTCCTAGTGATTAAAAAAAGAGGTCATCACAGTCCAAGGAACAATATTCAAACACTCGGTCAAGATTGAATGGATGATTTTTATTTTTTCATCCCCTCAGATGAATATAATCAGTAAATGTTAACCGTCATCATTCGTGAAATAAGAGAAGATCGTATATTATATTAAATATAGAAAATTCATCTATCCGTGTAGCAATAATGAGACTAAATATATCCAAGGATTTTCTCTACCCATACAATCTTCCATAGACCTCCAAGAACAAGCCCACATAGAAAATTATATTGAGGGTCTCGAGTAATGGTCAGCGGATAAATTCTTATAACTCGTAGAAAAACCACATACAAATCATAATAAACATGTGGTGAACCCAATGGGTGAAACAAACATTATTCTTTTCGGGTTTGTGGAAAAATATGAAAACTCTAAATAGAGAAACACATGGTGCTATCCCATGACAAAAATAATGATGAAAACTTGTTTATACAACATCTCAAAGAAAATAAATAAATCCCATCTTCTTGAGATTGTTCCTTAGCTTCAATGCGAATAGCCTGCAGCATCCATGCTCGCCTCTATCAAGGCTACCAAATCCACAAAGACAACAACACTACATACACGTAACTGGCTCATGGTTATTGTGCATGTTATGAACTGGAGATTTGATACTAAAGATGATCCGATTGGAGGATGTTAGTAATACCAACACTCTCATTTAGAATTAAAAACAAATGGATTATGTGTGGAGAAGGATTTAGGTTTTCTTTTAAATTATCAAGTCCTATGAGTGTTTTTCATGTCAATTTAGAGCAAATTTAAATATAAAAATAAGAGGTGAACAACAACAATAAAAGTACATAGCATCACCATACATAACATTAACACAAAAAGTATTTGATGAATGAGTTCACCCCTCCCGGGCTACATCTCCTTGGTCCACTTCCATGGAATGGGCTCTATATTATGATAAAATTGTCAAATTTACATGTTTACAATGTTCCTTTCCCGTAACCTACCCAATGAGTCCATAAT
Organism: Pinus albicaulis; assembly: GCA_034641835.2. NCBI lineage: Eukaryota > Viridiplantae > Streptophyta > Pinopsida > Pinales > Pinaceae > Pinus > Pinus albicaulis. The sequence continues at coordinate 796,990,588 of CM076569.1, forward strand.
GGCTCAAAATGTCCAACTCGCCTCTTTATGAACCTGATTGGATCGTAAATCACAAAATGATAGCTTCTTCATTTCTCCACTAAATTCGCCCTAAACTGGTTGACTGCCACTAAAATTGGAAGTTTCCGCTAAATTTTAGATCCGCCAAGCTAATCCACATTTTATTTTAAGTGCGTTTAGCTTAGCCACTAAGTCCACTTAACGCGCTAATCCAATGCTTAAGTTAATCCACATTTACATTTCAACATTTCGCTAACAAAACATGCTTACTTGCTAAATAACCACAATTAAGGATTGCAACCCACTCGCCCGGAGTCGACCGGTGGTCCCGGGTGGTGCCTATGGACCCCGAGTTGGCCCCTTTCCTTGTTTTAACAATATTTAAAAAATATAGAACTTCCAGCTCATGGTATCATAAGGAATAACCAATAGCGGAGATGGTGTGTGTTACGCGTTTTGTGGGGAGGTCATAGGGTCGAACCTAACCCTTTGCTTGTTCCTTAAATAAAGTGTCTTTACCAAACGTTTCAACTTGGGGGGGCATGTGGAGGCCTCCAGCTCAACTTGTGTCGTGACCTCATTGGCCCAAGCTCAACACCAACCGAATTGAATGCCACACTTGTTAATGTACTAAGAAATGAGTTTGTAATATTCAGAATATTCCAGGTGCATACCTTGAAATATACTTGCATTTATGGCTATGGATGCCTATTCAACATCCCTATCACAAAATTTACCTATTTATCCAAGCAAACATATTGCATGCAGGGAGTATACGACAACCACATAATAAAGTGCGTCACATTCATAACGACGAGCACTACACAAATTGTGTTCCTATCCAATATAAGCACTTTGATTTTAGCCTAAAACTCAATCCCCAATCAAAGGAATCTTCCTCTTCCTATCAATCACCCAAGATGCCTCAATGGCTCATATTACATTATTAATCTAAGAGTCATTAGTAAATATCTCTACATATGTGCTAAAAGGTAATTATAATAAGAAAATAATTATCTTTTTAATCGTGATATTACTAACTTTGGACCAATAGTATCATTTACACCTTTGTATATGTCTCCTCTCAACAATATAAATTTGATTTTAATTTAAAATGTATTTCATGTTTCATTTTTTTGTTTAAATTCTTTACTTCATGGTTACAAACCATAAATTTTCCTTTCTACTCACTATCCCTAGGTCAATTGATGTCATTATTTACAACTTTCTCTCCACGTGTATACGATAACACCGCATTCAATATTCATTAAAGGTAATTACATTTGTGAATGTTGTTACTTACACAATTTTTCATGTTGCCAATAAGCTAATATTCATAAGCATCCGATCAACAATGTCACTATAAATCTGCATCGCTTAAACAACTATTCACTTTCGCCAATCCTCTTAGTTTCATGCACACCACATTGTCATGTATAAAATTATATAGAAATATTCATTCATATAAATGTCTTATGTCAAATAGTAATACAAATATTTTAAAATTCACACAACGTATTTCCACCATCAAACCAACACATGAAATAACTACCATGATCACTGCTTACAACTTGCAAAGTAATAATCCAACCCAGGTCTATGCATCTAAGTTTTTTTTTAAAATAGATAAATATGCAACACTAACTATCTACTACTACCTTCAACCATCTATATAGCAATGACAAGACTTAATCAACCAATTAGTTATTACAACCAATTCTCACTACCTCACTCATTGTTTATATTTTAATTTAACCCCTAGTATGGTTCATTAAATTTCTTTTCAAAACATGCTTCGTTGTCCTCTTCAAAGAAAATTTCCCATATTTTACATCTCATCATTAATTTCATTACCACCTTCACTAGTATGAATTATGGTCATTAAATGTATCAATACATGGGCCAGTCGATGCAAACGATGATGGTCAATCGTCACTTACTCAGTGAGTACCGAGGTTTTTCATAAGTGCATATCATGAACACATTTTTACAACATGGCGTATTTATGAGGCGACTCATCAATACATTATAGGCATGAATCACATGTGTCATGTAAGAGCACAGATATATCAATATGTAAATTGTTAGACTCATACCTTAGTTGAGGTCCGCTAGTAGCCATACATCGATTTTATTTTCCTCTAAACAATTTCAAAGGTGTCAAGAAAGCAACTCTTCTTAATTTTCTGACAAGAACTGTAAATATCCGCCACAATAAGCCAGAAATACTATATCCTATCTCATTAATCACATTCATATCTACTTACTTATATTAAAAACTATAAATATTATACAATTTTCATTTACGTATTTCTAATGTGTTGTCATTATTACAATACGTATTTACATTTTACCCACATAAAAGTTAAATCTTGGAGTCAACCTTAGATTGGTTTCATGCTTATTTATACAACTCACTATTCATCACATAACTATTAACCTTACTGCAGAGAGATGCAATCTAATCCCTAGATGTTTATGTGGGAAACACTACTGTTGCTCCAATTCATCCGAGATTGAAGAGCAAGTGGAAAGTTATTTTGTGGACATTTATATGATCAATCGCCGTTGATATAGATTTCACCAAGACCCATATCGTTGGCGGGATGGTTTGGGTTATACCCCACCAAAATCCTTCCCGCATCAATCATTTTGACTCTCATTTGGCTTCCAGAGTCGCTCCATGTGACACCAAGGGTTATTGTTTGGGTTTTCAAGGTTCCAATGCACTCAAGGTTTCTATCCAGTTCCTTTACTTCAACATGCACCCAAGCTTTCACAAATTTGTTCTTATCATGTAAGAAAACCACAGAATCAACATATCGGTAATTATTTTGTTATTGTTCATTTCTATGGCCTCATGTTTTCATTAAATTAAAGTTTTCTTTTATGGGACAAAAAGGATGAGAGGCAGATTTTCATTCCCGCACCGGGGTTCCTCAACTCACTAAAATAGCCATGTTGATGTACCCGAAACTCCATAGTTTTTATTTTTACCTTCCCTGGTTATCTACTTTATAGTCTCAACGACTCATTAGGTAAGAGATTGTTAATGTTTGTTTTTTATTTAGTTATCATTGACATTTCCTAGCATCCTCTCTCAAAAATATATGTATTGTATCTTTCACTACATGGTGTACAAGAGTCCATCTAATACCCGAACTCGAACACTTTTCTAGAACCCCAACTCTCTTTTTCCTAATCTCGTCAGAATTTTCTTTCTAGTACTTGCTCCATTTATTGAGTCTCTTTCGAACCTAACTTTTCCGGGCTTGTTTTAGTGATCTTTAAAATTAAGCATATGAATTAGAATTTTTCACTAGATAAGTGGGTTTGGCTGTCTGTGTTAGTTGATTTGAAGCCACCACCTCTCACCATCGCCGCTACAAGCCATAGTATTCTAATAAAGATGTATGAGTATTCTTCTATTGCACCGTAGAAATTTCTTACTTGGGGCATGTTTACGATGGGTTAGGAACTTTCCTTAGGTTTCTATTTTATATATCTACACTTACTATATAAGTTTTTTTATAAAAGTAACAACTATTCATGATTTAGATTCTGTTAGCATTTTAAAATGCCTTCATTTTCCATGTATTGTTGATAAGATTTTTCCTCACAGTGGGTATAATAAGAAATAAAACAGTCATACAAGAATTGTCCTATAATGTTGTATCTTTGGATTTTTAAAGAACTTGGTAGTGAATTTGGAGTACTTGCTTGTAGTTACAAGCCGACAAATTTTCTAAATGGTAGCATTTAATTCGAATGGTTGTATTTTGTATTATCTTATTTCACATCAAGTTTAGTACTTGTTATGTTTTGTGTTTATATATTGACATTAGTACTTATCTATCTATTTATGATCAAGTGAATTTGCAATTTACACATTCTTTCCGTGTCAGATGTCCCTTCTTTTATTCAAATTTTATAATCTCCATTTAGCTCTAGATCAAGTCAACTTGTTTCCTCCTAGGTGAATCCAACTGTGGTCAACGAATAAGCACACACTTCATACGTCCATGTACCACTCATTTGAGCTAATTAACTAATTTAGGGATATTTTACCTACCCTAATGTGTATTAATAGTTGTAGAGTTTATAATTATTTTCCTGTAGGGCATTGCATCTTCATTCAGTTATAATAACTTTAATTTCTTTGACTCATGTAATATAAGTATTTTTTTCATGTGAAAATATGCATTTTTGCAATGATTAGTGAAATTAATACTCTTCATATTAAGATAATATTGATGCGATCTTGTTCAAATCTTAAATAAGGGTAATTCTTATTATTTCCTTGATTGAATCACGTAGTTTTCTTGAACTACACCATCTTTATCGAGTTTATTCATAAGAATCTCGGTTTTTTGTGATTTGTATAATATAATTTTCATGTTTTCTAGCGATTTTTACAATAGAATATCTAGATCTGTATCAATACTTTCTACCTCTAAGCATACAATGATATCCTTACAAATCAATTCAATACACCGAGATGCATTATAGAGTAGTATCTACCTGCTCAAATAACAATTACTTGAAAACATAGAATAATATATATAATAATCGTTGTACATTATTTACTTGAATAACTCTATCAAGTGTATTTCTCAGAATTAGCATAGATATATGCTTAGAACTTTTTTTGAAGAAGGATATCAACCGTCAAGTTATGACATCCAAGCCTTCTCCTCGAGGCTCTCTTTTCTCCAAACTGGTAATAAACTAGTTTTGAGCATCAAGACCCCAATTCCATCTTAGACATTCACCTTCCAGAAGTTAGATTTAGAAACCTCCATTGGTTCATTGTCATGTCAGGAGTTTCCCTTGCCAACCCAAGCTTCAATGGATTTTCTTGCTCTTCTTTCTCTTGTTTGATTCTAACTGGGTTGATGATAGGATTGCTATAACCTGCAGTAACTCTCTAGAAGAAGCCATTAACTAACTTCCTTTGACAAAGTTCTAAAGTTTAGATCAAGTTAATTGTAAATGTGAAAAGTAAAACAATAACTTGCTTAACATAGTAATTCTTCAAGACGCTTATGTAAAATGAGCCTCTAAGGATAATAATGAACTAAAATACATGATTTGTTTAATTTTAATTTGTATTGTACAATTTCATTACGGGATGTATGTTTGGTTGTTAGTAAAATAAAAATGTAACCTTATCATGTAACATTATATACCTTTAATACAATGATAGAGATGATCACTTAATTCTTGTATGAATAATATTGTCTTGTCATCACCCTTACATTGTTAGTAGTGTTTCTAATGATGGATTCACGTACAAAAATAGGTTCTTGCGATTTCTAGGCTCAATTGATGAATTTGTGTTCTATGCAACAATTGCAAATGATTCAGACAATTCTCCACACTACACATATCCCTTCCCTAGTAACTTTTTCACATCACTTTGATACAGATTATAAAATGGTGGTTGCACAAAGAAATTAATTTGGCTTACTAATATTTTTGGCATTGAAGTGTGCAAATTACCCACATCAAAATAGTGAATACGCCGCTCACCTTAAATCTAAGCGTTTTTAGATGTGACAACAAACTAATTTTTGTATTTTCCATGCAAATGAAGAGAACACGTGGTCATTGTAAATTCGAGAGCTCGATGATAAGCCTAAACCAAAAAAAAAGGTTTTAATGGTCGCAGGGATAACATGAACAACTAGAAAAGGCAATAGTGTTTCAATCCAAAATCTCTCTCTCTAATCCAAAACCAAAGAAAATGAATTCTCGTACTTTTGCAAAGAGTGTGCAAAGAGTCTTTAGAGTAATTTATAGAAAGTATACATCCAAGGCAACTAACGGCGGGGTTGCAAATAATTTGACAAAGATTAAAATTGAGACCAAATAATTTGAAATTTCAATCTAACATTAAAAGAAAAAAAAAAATTGTATATCAATCAACAATTTATCATTTTGATGGAAATTAAAAGTTTGCGTATTTCAGATCACTTGTATCATTGGGAGCCGCTTCTTATACTGGAAATAATGAGAAATGTCCTCAATTTAACTTTCCTAGAGGAAGAGGGAGAGAAAAAAAAATTTTAGCAGTTTATGTGTTAAACTAATTTAGTTTAGGATCACTTATATCGTTTTCTCGTCTGTCCAATTATATTTAATGCATTTCTAACAATACTTCTAATTAATTTTCTAATTTAATTTCTAAAGAATGACGTTTCCTATTATAACTAATAGATATCTATAACTCTAAATAATTAATTAAATATTAAAAAAAAGGTCTAAATTAATAAAATTAATTGATACATCATATATCTAACAATACAATGGAGTAGACCTAATAGTCAAAAACATATTTTATAGTGACCTTAAAATTAAATAATAGTTATATATATAACAATTTTTTAAATTAAATTAAAAATTTAAAATAAATATTATATATGGTAACTAATTATATTAAAATTATTTAGAATTTTTTTTATTCCAAAATAAGAGCTATAATAAAATATAAAATTTTTACCAGTGATTGTTTTAACCATTAAATGGCTACATTTCCACATGAGAAATTTGTTTGCAACTTAAGATGAAAGTGGCTTCAATGACAGATAAAGTATTATACAGATATACCCAGCAATTGATTTAATTTCCATGCTCCAATTGAAAAGTACTAATGACGATACAGATATATAGATATACTTACAATTAAATCTGATTTGCCATGTTCCATTTTTATACTCTATCTTCATATGAAATCTTGCTTTTTCCGACTGTGGAAGTCAGCTTGACACGCGAGATGTAACAAATGGTCTCAAAGCATTAAGTCAAACATCCCAAGCCCGTCGCACAATATCTTCCTCGTGTGCCACTCATTCACCACACAAAATTCTCTCCCGTCTGCCCTACGAACGAAGGATCTGTCAATGGTCCACGTTACAATTAATTTGAATTCAATTCAATATGCAGATCGATTGACCATCTCATCTTAAAAAGTCCGTCGCTTTTGCTGCTCGCCCTGTCCGTCTTGTATTTATATTTATAGAACACATGATCTCTCAATGTGAGGAAGAGTAATGTTTTGTATGCATCCACCAAATACTTGATCTGCATCCGCGAAATAACTTTTGCAACTCTACTACCGACCATCAATTCACGAATCGAACCGATCAATCAACCAAAGATTCATTTATTAAAACGATGATGCCATTCCCCAAGAAAATGCTAAATGATGCGTCTACTGTTATTCTAGTTGCCCTGCTTATGTGGACGTTGGTCGTTTAAAGCAGGCCCTTACTTGAAGTTTAATGTTGAACCTTAACCCTCCAAAACGTTCCTAACCTCTTCCAGGACCTCATCACAACCCCCACTCGAGCTTGCTGACCTTCCAATTCCTTCACACCATCGTAACGTCCATTATTCCGTTGAGGCGTCAGCAGCAGCTGAACTTTCTACGTGCACTCCAGCAGCACCTCAGTGCCCAAAGCCCAAAACATACCCAACTCACGGATGTTGCACCGCAAAATCAAAGGAGATATGCGGCCTAACGGCAAGGCGCAGTTACTGGTGCTTGCTGATCCTAAACCCATTCCCATCTTTCCAACCTTTCACACCAACGTAACGTTCATTCCCCCTCCGTTGGGGTGTCAGCAGCAGGGGAACTTTCGGTGTAGTCCTGGGTTGCACTAACGCCCACACAATGCTCCAACTCCTGGATGTGTTGCACTGCAAATTCAGCGAGGCTAACGGCAAGGCTGACTTACTTAGGAGTTATGGGTAGTCCTCATTAATGCTGGAAAGCACGCGCTTGCACATCATATTTAGGCAGGTTTCAAGATTCACTAGCTGCTCGCTTACCTAACTTTTTAAAAGCTGCATGGCGAAATTAATCAACTACGAACGAAACACAAGTTTGTAACACCCACGAGATCCCCTCACTTCTATGCATACATATAGATGTTGGCTGATCCCGTATTTCTTTTTTCGATCGGGTAGAGCATTGTTAAAATAAATATCATTGTATGTATATCCATTTATCGTTTCATAGCATAAACAAAATTAGTATGAACTCTTTAGCAACGTACACTAATAGGCTCCACCCACTACGGATCACTGGAGGTGACTGTACCGGGCACATAATCACTACTCTTGACTGTCATTGCTACTCATCAAGGTAGAAGCCCACTATCATATATTTATATCGCCTTAATGAAAAGTGCTAGGTATACATGTTTTAAAGCGATTGAGAGGGCTGCGAGGGAAATTTAATGTATATATATCAAGATAAAATTGTGTCTAACTTTGAGAAATATGCCTTGAAAGGTGGTTTGGTCGATGTGAATGGAGTCATAATAAGGACATATATGTAAATGCCAATACGTAATTACAGAAAGATAGTTTAAAGTTTGTGATTGATTTATGTAATGTTATTTAAACAAAGAATTCATATATTTGATTTACAAAGCAAAATACACATGTGTTTTTTTATGCATTGTAAAAAATAAGATTTCCACTAATATACAGGACGCAATTACATTAACTCAGTAGAAAACAATAGAAAATTTGTTTAATCAATTATAATTTTATTATCAATGATAACATCTTGCATAACCTGCAATATACTTTAAAGATATCTAGTAATGAAGATTCATTTTATTCTCAATTGTTTTCTAGTAATAATAACTTAATGAAATATAGTAAAGATGAGTAATAAGTATTTCTATGTGATACTAAGGTTTCCTTCACTTATATGCATAAACATAGCCATGTACATTTCTTTGATCTAACAACAAAAGCATGTTCCAACAATTAGAGAAGATTCAATAATAGAATATATAAAATGACATCAAAATCACAACTTGGGTGTTTAGAATGCGCAAGGTGAAATTTTGTACATTGATTTGTTATGTGACAATTGACTTAAGATTTATTATGACACCATTGAGTTCAGAGAGTGGTTGTTAAGTTTATAGAGAATAAATAAAAATGATGTTTATCTAAAAGTGGACTAGTTATTCTTAATAGATAGAATTTATTCACGTATGCTTGACATTTTTTTTTAGTCATGCAAGGTTTTACAATTAAAATAAAATGACAGAATTGTTACGCTCGTTAATGTGATTCCTAGTGATTAAAAAAAGATACCATCAAAACCAAGGAAATAACTATTCAACACTCGGGTCAAGATTGAATGATGATTTTATTATTTCATCCCCGTATTTAATTTTATTGTTAAATAAAACAACTACTATCATTCGTGAAATAAGAGAAGATCGTATATACATAAATTAGGCACCACGCATCCGTGTAGCAATAATAGGACAAATATATCCAAGTGACTTTCTACCCATACAATCTTCCATAGACTTCCAAGAACAAGCCCAATATAGAAATTAGGACATGGTCTCAGTAATGGCTGGGATAAATTTTATAATCTCAGAAGACTCATAGGTTAAATCATAATACATGTGGTAACCGAACAATAAAAAACAAACATTATCTTTTTGAAGTTTGTGGAAAAATGAAAACCTAATGAGAAACACATGGAAAATATCCTGTTTATTAAAATAATGATGAAAACTTATTATACAATATCCTAAAGAAATAAATAACCATCTTCGACATTGTTCCTCCTTCAGCTTCAATGCTAATAGTCACAAGCATCCATGCTCATTTCTATCATATACTAACCACAAAGACAACAACACCTTGTATACAAGTAACTCCGTCTCATGGCTATTTGTACAATGAACTTGAGATTTGATAATGTAAGATGATCCGAGTGGAGGATGTTAGTAATGCTCAAATAATTCTCATTTCATTGAATTTAAAACTAAATGGATTGTGTAGAGAAGACTGGGAAGCTTTTTAAATTATCAAGTCCTATGAGTGTTTTTTCATGTCAATTTAGAGAGAAATTCTAAGAGAAAAATTAAGGGAAGAACAAAAGTACATAGCATCACCATACATACATTACCACGTGCATTTGATGAATGAGTTCACCCTCCCGGGTTACATCTCCTTGGTCCAACTTCATGGGTCACTTCTGCATTATGATGTGTATCACAATTTTGCATGTTTACAATGTTCCTTTTCTTTCCTAGAATCTACTCCAATTAGTCCATAATGGCTCAAAATGTCCAACTAGCCTTCTTTTACAAACTCTATTTGGATTCAAAATTGCAAAATTTATGGCTTTTCATTCTGCATCATAATTCTGCCGCCCAAACTGTTAATCACAATTTCATAATTGGAAGTTTCCAGTTAAATTTTTAGATCCGCCAAGCTAATCCACATTTATTTTAAGGCAAAGAAGGAAGCAATAAGTCCATTTAACGCGTTTAATCAATTTTAATTAACCACATTTACATTTAAATCGTCAATTGAAAAAAAAAACATGCTAAGGTTAAATAAATCACAATTAAGGGGTTTAAACTCCACTTTCAGTCTGCTTCCACCTGGTCCTGTGAGTATTGAAGGGACTGAGCCGTTTGGTTTCCCCCGTCAAATAACATCTTAAAACATAACTTAGCTCTGTGGTATCATATGAAATAACCGCAGCAGCAGATGGTGTGTAAGCATGCTGCTTTGTGGGGAGACATAGTAGTTAACTGACCCTTTTCATTGTCCTTAAAATAAAAATTTACCAACACCTGAGCTTAAAATGCAGGCCTTCCAGCTATCCATGTGTCGTGGACTCATCGCCCAGCCAACACCAACTCTGCCCAATTGATTTAACACTTGTTGGGTCGTGTCATTAGTCCATTTGGGAATATTCTGAGAATATTCCAAGGTATATCTTGAAATATATTCTTTGTTGAATGGGTTGTATGGATTATTCACATCCTTACCGCAAAATTTACTATCTATCCATAAACATTATATTGTGTTTATATATAATGCAGACCATTGTTTGTGTAATAAAAGGTACAAATATCTAATAAATCACTATACACCATATTGCTTCTTCCTAGGTCTAACGAATATAAGCACTTGATGGATTAGCCTAAAATCAACTCCCAATCAAAGAATCCTCCCTTCCTATCAATCACCATTTCTTCCCAATGGTCTATAATTATTAATCTTGAGTCATTAAACATCCTACATATGTTTCAGGCAAAATTATAATAAGAAATAACATTTTTTTCGCGACCGTGACATTACTAACTTCTGACCAATAGTATCATTTACACCTTTTGTATATGTTCCTTCAACAATATAAATTTGATTTTAATTTAAAATGTATTTGCGCCATTTTTTTGTTTAAATTTTTACTTCCTTATTGTTACAACCATAAATTTCTACTCATCATCCCAAATTTTGATGTAATAATAATAATAAACTTTCCACATGCATATGATAACACCTGTATTTTTTCACATCTGCATAGCTGCACTACATTGCAATGTTGTTAAATTTTACACAATTGTTCATGTTGTTTATTGCTATCTAATGTTAATCCGATCAACAATGTCAATAAGTAAATCAAGATTGTTTAAACAACGATTCATTCTTTAAGACCTTCTAGCTTCATGCACACCACATTGTCACAAGTACATAAAATTATAGAAATATCTATTCATATGTAAATGTCAACAATGTTAGGCATATGATTTAAAATCTAAGCCACAACGATTTCCACCACTAAACCAACACATGAAATAACTACTCAAGAATCACTTGTTTAAAACTTGCAATAAGCTTTAATCAAACCATCCATGCATCAATGCTAAAATAGATAGTCATAACACTAATGGTCTACTACTACCAACCATCTATATAAATGACAAAAGGAATTAATCAACCAATAAGTATTGCCAGCCAATTTCTCACTACCTCACTCATTGTTTATATTTTATTTAACCCCTAAAGTGGTCTATTAAATTTTTCAAAACATGTTGTTGTCCTCTTCATGAAAATTTCATATTTACATCCTAATTATTAATTTTTACACACCTTCATCATGAATTATGGTCATTAAATGTATCAATAATATGTCATATATGCAAACGATGATGGTCAACTGTCAATTCTTCTACTATGAGTACCATAACCTTTCATGGTGGTATCACAAATACATTTTGCCAAATATGGTTTATTACATATGACTCTTTTCAATGCTATTATAGGTATGAATCACATGTCATGTGTAGGAAGGAGGCTACTACATATATCAATATGTAAATTGTTAGATTCATACCTGAAGGAGGTCCGCTAGTAGCATTACACGATTTTATTTTTCCTCTAAACAATTCTAAATCGGCTGCATGTAACTCAGTCATACAATCTCAAATATTCACAAGAACACTCCAGAAATACTATATCCGACATTCGACACACTATCCATTCGCTTACTATATTAAAACTCATAACTATACTTTTCATTTACGATTAACGTTGTCATTATTTACACTAAACATTTACATTTAACCCACATGGGGTAAGTTAAATCTTGGAGTCAACCTAGATTTGATTTCATGCTTATTTATACAACTCACTATTCATCACATAACGTTATTAACCCTACCAACATATATTTTTTACCCCATCCTGATGTTTATGTGGGAAACACCATGGTGTCTAATCATCCGATTCTCTTAAGACATAAGTGGAAAGTTATTTTGTGGACATTTGTGTTGATCACCGCCGTTGATATAGATCTAATCAAAACGAATCTAATATCAAGCATGTGGATGGTTTGCTATACCCCACCCAAACCCTCCTGACTAATCATTGATTTCATTTGCCTTTAGCTGCTCCATGTGACACCAAGGGTTATTGTTTGGGTTTTGTTGTTCCACGCACTGTGGCTAGTTTCTCATCTAGTTCTCTTACTTCAACATGCACCCGAGCTCATTGTATTCTTTATAGAAATTCTTATCATGTAAGAAAACTAATAAAGAACTGTAACATATCTATAATCATTTTGAATATTGTTCATTTCTTGGTGTTGGATCTATGCCTTCATTAAATTAAAGTATTTCTTTGTGGACAGTGGATAAGAGGTATGATTTGCTCATTCTCAGACTGGGTTCTCAACCACAGAAATATTGTTGATAAATTCAAACTTTATATTGATACTTACATTCTTACTATATCCACCACTCATGAAAAGAGATTAAAATAATGTTTCCATTTTTATTTAGTCATTGACATTTCTGACATCCTCTCACAAATAAATTGGCATTAGATTTTTTGACACATATATGAAAGAGGTCCAGAGCTGTTCCAACTGACTTCCTGGGAGAACCCCAACTCTTCTAATCATGCACTTTCTTCTAAGTACTGGTGCATTTATTGAGTCTCTCTTTCAACCAATCCTGGGCTTATGTTTTGAGGATCTTTCACCATTGCTATATGAATTAGAATTTTTCACTAGATATGGTTTACTTTACCTGTGCCAAGTGATTTGGGGGGGCTTTCACTCCAACTCTCACTCATTCGCCTACAAGCTATATTATGAAAGATGTATGAGTATTCTTCTCTTGCCAATCAAGTATATACTCACACTAGTTATACTTAACCCCGACCATAGAACTTTCCAGGGTTTAAATTTTTTTTCAACTGACCTAACATATAGTTTTTGCGTAAAGTAACAACTATTCATGATTTAGATTCTATTACATTTAAATGCCTTCTATCATATGTATTGTTGATGACATTTTTCCTGTTGTGGGTATAATAATAAAACTAGTCATACAAGAATTGTCCTATAATGTTGTATCTTTGGATTTTTTAAAGAAATCATTTGGTACCGAATTTGAGTACCCGTTTGTAGTTACAGCTTTCTTCATTTTTTTCCAAATGGTAGTATTTGATTCTATATATTAGTTTTATGATATCTTATTTCATGATCGGGTTTAGTAATTTGCTATGTTTTGTGTTTATATATTGACATTAGTACTCTATCTATCTATTTGTTGGATTCCATGAATTGCAATTTACAAATTTTTTCCGGGTTTAGATGTCCCTTTCTTTGTTCAATTTATACCTGCATTTAGCTCTGATCGTTGGAACTTGTTTCTCCTGGGTAGGAATCCAACTAAAATGTCAACGAATAAGCACACACTTCCACGTCCACACAAATTAATCTCTTTAATGGTTTCTAATTTAACTAATTTAGATATTTCACTTTGACTCAATGTGTATTACTAGTTGTAGAGTTTAATGAGTTTTCCTGAATACTAAAGATCGTCTACTCCATATAATAACTTAATTTCTGACTACAATATATATCTTTTTCATGCAACATATTCTTAAATGATTAGTAAATTATTACTTTTCATATTGGAAGATAATATTGATTTATCTTAAATGTCCAAGGCATGATTTATTATTTCCTTGATTTAATCCACAGCTTTTGAACCACAACGACTTATCGAGTTTACTCATACAGAATCTCTTGGTTTTTTTGTTAATTTGTATAATATAATTTTCATGTTTTCTAGCTGCATTTTTACAATAGAATATCTAGATTCTATCAATACTTTCACTTACATACGTAATGATATCCTTACAAATCAATTCAATACATCAGGATTTCCAGAGAGTAGTATCTACTCACAAATTTCAATTACTTGAAAACATGAATACAGACAATAATCAAGGTACATTATTTACTTGAATTAACTCCCTCTATACAAGTGTATTTCTAAGTAAAATTAAATACATATGTGTTTAACTTCTTTGAAATAAAGATGACACTACTGCCAAGGACATCCTGAGCCTCTCCCCCGAGCTCTTCTTCTCCAAACTGGGAGTAACAACCAGTTACATCAAGACCACCCCATCTTAGACATTCACCCTTTCCTAGAGTTGATTTAGAAACTTCCATTGGTTCATCAACAATGTATTTCTGCCAACCCAGTTTCAATGATTTTCTGCCTTTCTCTGGTTTCTTGATTCTTCAATCAAGGATTACATAGATTACATAACCTGTAGTAACTCTCTAAAAGGTTTATTTAAATCTAACTTCCTTTGAAAGTCGAAAGTTTAGATTCCAAGTTAATTGTAATGCTAAGTAAAACAATAACTGCTTTATATATAGTAGTTCTAAAGATGAGAAATGAGCTTAAAATTAATATGAACAGCACTGTGTTACATGATTTCTATTAATTTTAATTTGTATTACAATTTCATTACTTATATGTTTGGTCATAGAAATAAAATGTAAACTTACTATGTGAAGATGAGATATCTGCAATGGATGAAGATGACGACTAATTCTTGTATGCACTATTGGTTTTGTCACTAATTCTACATTGAAAGTAAGCCTAATGATGGACCTACGATGAAGAGGGTCTTTGCCATTTCTAGGCTCACCGACATTTGTTCTATGCAACGGCCCCGCCCACACGGAAGCCTCTCCACACTACACATGAATATCCCTTCCCTAAAGCAACTTTTCCATCACTGTGATGCAGAGAGATTATAATTGGCTGCTGCACAAAGAAATTAATTTGATGATTAATATTTTCTTACATTATGTAAATTACCTGTTATCTAAAATAGTGAAGATTGCTTTCACCTTTAAACGTTAAACGCTGAGACAACAACTTTACTAGGCTCTACAACAATGAAAACGTGGTCACAAATTGAGCTCATGATAAGCCTAAACCAAAAAAAAAAAAAGGTTTTAATATGTGGTCGAGAGGGATAGGCATGAACAACTAGAAAAGGCAATAGTGTTTGAACTCAAAATCTCTAACTCAACCAAAGAAAATGAATTAAAGGGATTTTACAAGAGTCTTTAGAGAATTTATAAAGATATCCGCATAAATCAATTGAAAATGTAAATAATTTATAAAGATTAAAATTGAAACCAAATAATTTGAAATTTCAATCTAACATTAAAAGAAAAGAAAAAATTGTATAATTAATCAACAATTTATCATTTTGAGAGTTTTCAAAGTTTAAAGAGTTTCCGCAGATCACTTGTGTGAATATTTAGCTCTTCTATACTTGAAATAATGAGTGAAATGTCCTCACTTAACTTTCAAGAGGAAGAGGAGAGAAAATTTAAATAGCTTTGTAGGTTAAACGAATTTATTTAGACCACTTATATCATTTTTCTATACCATTTATTTAATGCATTTCTACAATAATTTCTAATTAATTTTCTAATTTAATTTCAAAGAATGACGTTTCCTATTATAACTAATATATCAGTAACTCTAAATAATTAATTAAAATATTAAAAAGTACTAAATAATTAAAAATTAATTGATACATCATATATCTAACAATATATTTATAGACCGAATAAATAAAAAATGTATTTTTATATAATCTAAATTAAATAATAATAGTTATATATATACCAATTTTTTAAATTAAATTAAAAATTAAAAACAAGATTTATATGGGTAACTAATTATATAAAATGATTAATTCGATCATAAAATAAATAGCCATAATAAAATATAAATTTTTTATATTCATGATTGTTTGAACCATTAAATGGCTACATTTCCCTAATATTATTCATTATAACCTTGCATTTCCACCTGACAGATACATATGAAGATATACTTACAATTACCTTGAATTTCCATGTTCCAATTGAGTGTTTCCAATGATTTGATATAGATATATAGATATACTTACAATTAAATCTAACGTCATGTCTACTGTGTATAACATATCTCTTTCATATTGCAGCACCTTTTGTCGATCATCGTGGAAGTCAATAATAATGAGATGTAACAAATGGTCCAAAGCATTGTCAACATCCTGTCACGTATAATAGATATTTCCCTCCTCCTCGTGTGTACCACCACTAATAAAATTTTCTCCTGCTCCGCCCATGAATCATCAGTTTATCTGTGTAAATCCACGTTACAATTATCAAACAATTCATTTATGGATCGATTGACTATCTCACATCTTAAAAAAAGCGTCTGCTTTGGCTGCTCGCCTGTCCGTCTTGTATTTATATTTATAGAACACATGATCTCTCAATGTGCGTGAGGTAATATAATGTTCTTGTATGCATCCACCAAATATTTGATCTGCATCCGCCAAATAACTTTTTCATAAATTTCTACTACCGACCATCAATCATCAAACCGAAACTGATCAATCAACCTCAACCGAAGATTCATTTATTAAAAATGATGATGCCATTCCCCAAGAAAATGCTAAATGATGCGTCTGTTAGTCTCGCTGCCCTGCTTATGTGGACGTTATTGCCAAGTTAAGGCCCTTACCTATTGGTTGTTGAACTAACCTTTCCCAATACACCAACTTCTCCAGACCTAATTGCTCTACTCGAGCTTGCTGACCTTCCACTCTTCGGCATCGTATGTCCATTATCTGTTGAGGCGTCAGCAGTAGTTGAACTTTTCATACACCAGCAGCACCTATGCTCAAAACATGTTCTAACTCTGATAACAAAATCAAAGTATATGAGCAAGTGAAGGCTAAATTGCAGCAGTAGTTACTGGAAGCCATTATCCTAAACCCATTCCCCATCTTCAAATCTCTTCATACCACAATTTCCACCGTTGGGGTGTCAGCAGCAGGGGAACTTCTATGTGCAGTCCTGCTGCACCTCAATGCCCACAATGCTCCAACTCCTGGATGTTGTACTGCAACTAAAGGAGGCTAATGGCAGCAATGATCATTTAGGAGTTATAAATGTATTAATGTGTTGAAAGCACGCGTCGTTAATATCATATTTAGGCAGGTTTCAAAAGATTCACTAGCTGCTCACTAATCCTTGTGTTGAGGAAATTAATTGGGTCTAAACGAAACACGCTTTCAGGACGACTGACAGATCCCCACTTCATACATATAGATATTGATCCTATTTCTTTTTTTCTGATTCAAGAGATATTGTTAAAATAAATATCATTGTATATATCCATTGATCGCTTCATAGCATTAATAAAATTAAAGAACTTTTTAGCAACGCATAATTTATATTCCTGTTTTTTGTTAATGATTGTAATTTAGGACGAATAAATATAATCTCACACCTCTTGACTTGTCATTGCTAGTCATCAAGGCAGTCAACAATTATATGTTTACTCGCCTTAATTGGCACAAGCAATACAGACATAGTTTTGCGTTAAAGGTCTATCGAGAAGAGTGTCTATGAGGGAAATTTAATGTATAGTGATAGCCGGGCAAGATAAATTTGTGTTCAACCTTAGAAGAGTTCTAGTATTTATTTTGATGTGGAATGGAGTCTAATAACACAGAGAAAAATGTCATCAATTATGTACTAATAGAGATAACAAAGTTTGTGATTGATTTATGCAATATGATATAAACAAAGAATTATTTGATTTACAAAAGCAAAAATACACATGTGTTTTTATGCGTTGTAAAAAAAATAATATCACTAATATATATCACAATTTTAATAACTAAAAGAACATGAAAATTTTGTTAATCAATTATACTAAAATCAATATTTTCAACATCTTGCATAACCTAAATATACTTTAAGCTATCTAGTAATGAAGATTCATTTATTTCAATTGTTTTCAAAATAGTAACTTAATGAAATATAGTAAAGACGAGCATATATATTTATATTTATACTTCTCTCATTTATATGTATAAAATATAGCTATGTTTATTTCTTTGATCTAACAACAAAAGCATGCCCAAACAATTATAAAACATCTAATAATAGAATAGTAGGTAATGATCAAATCACAACTTGTAAGTTAGAATGGGCAAGAAAAATTAAGAACATTTATCACAGGCACAACAGGACAATGACTTAAGATTGAGCAAAGAAACACCATTGTTCGAGATATGGATGGGAAAAGTTGTAATAGAAGAGAAATTAAGAAAATGATTTATCAAAGTACTTGCTATTTTACATTACAATTGGAGTTCAAAAGTAATGATGTTTCGACAACATTTTTTTATTTAGTCATAAGGTTTTATTACTAAAATAAAAAGAGGGGTATTCCCCCAATTTCGTTAATGTGATTCCTAGTGATTAAAAAAAAAAGAGGTCAATTACTAAACCATGGCCTTAAACAACTATTCAAATGATCAATAAGATTGAATGATGATTTTTATTATTTCATCCCTAGATAATCTTTTGTTGTTAAGAAACAACTGCCATCATTCTAGAAATAAGAGAAGATCGTATATTATATTAAATATAGAACATTCATCTATCTGTATAAATAAAACAAATTATCGAGGGATTTCCTAGAATGCCTATTAACTTCATAGACCCAAGAACAAGTCTACATAGAAAAGTATATTGATGGTCCTTTGAAAGTAATGGTCAGAGAATTGTAACCTTATAACTGAGAAAAAACCACATACAAATCATACAATATGAAACCTTCCAACAATAAAAAAAACAAATATTATTCTTTGGCTGTATAAGAGAAAATAAAAATAGAGAAACATGGTGCTATCCTATGACAAAAATAATGATAAAATCATATACAACATCTAAAGAAATAACAACCTCACTTGGAGCATTGTTCCTTCAAATTAATACAATAAATTGGTAAGTATCCATATGCTCAAGCCACAAGGCACAAATCAATAAAGACAACAACACCTTTACATGTTAACCCACGTTTAAGCATTTGTACAATGAATCTGAGATTGATACTAAAGATTGATCTTATGGAGATAGATGTTATAATTGTTGGGTTTAATTCCTCATTTAGAATTTTTAAAAACAAATGGATTATGTGGAGAAGGATTTGTGTTTTCTTAAATTATCAAGTCCCATGGAGAGTTTTTTCTGTGTCAATTTAGAGAGAAATTTAACATAAAAATAAGAGGTGAACAACAACAATAAAAGTAATATACACTCATATACATAACATTAACACAGTATTTGATGAATGAGTTAATTTCCCTCTCAAGCAGCACATCCAAGTGGTCCCAACTTCCATGGCTTGGGCCTTGTTATTTATGATAAAATTGGCTAAATTTACATGTTTACAATGTTCCTTTTCTCCTAGAATCTACCCCAATGAGTCCATAATACCAAAATGTCCAACTTCAGCCTCTTTATGAACTCCACGGACTGAACAAAATTTATAGTCACTTCTCCCACTAAATTCGGTCTCTAAACTAGTTAACTCGCCACTAAAATTGGAAGTTTCCTAAATTTTTAGATCCGCTCAAGCTAATCCACATTTTATTTTAAGTGGCGCTAGCGAGCTAATTAAGTCCAATTTTTAACGTGCTAATCCAATGCTTAAGTTAATCCACATTTACATTTGGAAGAATAACACAACAAAACATGCTTAAGGTTAAATAAATCATGAATTATATTTCAACTTCACTTCCCCGGAGCTCCCACTGTGGTCCCGGGGTGGTGCTCTTATGGGACGGAAGCCGTCCCTCTTTTTCCCCCCACAGGCCGTAACAATATTTTAAAAAAATATATAATCTAGCTCAGTAGACTAGAGGCAAGGAAGAACTGAGAGGTAGACTCGGCAGGTAAGCTACGCGTTTTGTGGGGGAGGTCATAGGTCGTTACTAACCCTTTGTTTGGTCCTTGAAGAAAATTCTACCAAACGTTTCAACTTGGGGGGGGCATGTGAGGCCTCGAGCTATCCATGTGTCGTGACCCAGCGATTGGCCCAAATGCACACCAACCATGTGACACCAACCGAATTCGACGCCAACACTTGTTAATGTGCCATTAGTCCATTTGGGGAGAATATTCTGAGAACATTCAAGGTTAAGGCCTTGAAATATACTTTTGGTTTAATGGGTTGTGGTTGGATGGTCCAACATCCCTATCACAAAATTTACCTATTTATCCAAGCAAAATATATTTAGGTTTATGGGAGTATACAACAACCATTGTTTTATGTAACAAAGTTCGTCGTATTCATAACGACGGTTAAATACAATGTTTCAGTTCCGATCCAATATAAGCACTTTGATTTTTTAGCCTAAAACCGAACTCCCTAATCAAAGAAATCCTCCCCTTCCTATCAATCACCCAAGATGCCTCAATGGCTCATAATTATTAATCTTAAGAGTCATTAGTAAACATCCTACATATGTGCCAAAAGGCAATTATAATAAGAAAATAATTATCTTTTTGACTGTGATATTTTCACGTTAAATTTTAGACCAATAGTATCATTTATACCTTTTGTATATGTCTCCTTCCTCAACAATATAAATTTGATTTTAATTTAAAATGTATTTACATGGTTTGATTTTTTTTGTTTAAATGCATTTCCTTAAGTTACAAACCATAAATTTCTGTATCACTATCCCTAGGTCACTTCGGATGTGGTTTACTATTTACAACTTTCCTCTCCACATGCATAGTGATAACAATTGCATTTCTTCACATCTACAGCGAATTCAAGACAGAATGTTGTTACCTACACAATTGTTCATGTTGCCAATAAGCTATTCATGCTTAATCCGATCAACAATGCCGCCTGGCAATCTGCATTGTTTAAACAACTATTCACTTTCACAATCCTCTTAGTTTCATGCACACCACATTGTCATGTAAAATGATATAGAAATATTCATTCATATGTAAAAGGCAGAATCTCAGATGCTTAGGTATACCATTTTTCTTAAAATTCATACAACGTATTTCCACCATCAAACCAACACATGAAATAACTACCATGATCACTTGTTTACAACTTGCAATAAGCTTTAATCAAAACCAATTCATGCATCTAAGTTTTTTTTTAAAAATAGATAGCTACAATAACACTATTCCACTACTACCAACCATCTATATATAACAATGATGTGATTCTTAATCAACCAATAATATATAAATAATTACCACTACCCACATGATATTTTAACCCTAAAGTGGTTCATTAAATTTCTTTTCAAAACATGTTGTTGTCCTCTTCATGAAAATTTCCCATATTTTACATCTCATCATTAATTTCCTACACACTCCTTCATCATGAATTATGGTCATTAAATGTATCAATAATATGTCATATATGCAAACGATGATGTATCAATCGTCACTTTCACTAGTGAGTACCTCGAGGTTTTTCAAGTGCAGATCATGAACATTATTTTTACAAATATGGTTTATTACAGAGTTAAGGACTTTCTAATGCTATTAGAAGGAACACAGGTTGTAGGAAGGAGGCTACTACATATATCAATATGTAAATTTGTTGATCTGACACTTAGTTGAGGTCCGCTAGTGTGACAGCATCGATTTTATTTTCCTCTAAAATGGTTTCCAATCCAAGGGTCGTTAAACTTCCGCGCCTGAAGGCCAACCTTGTAACATCCGCCACAATACTCCGGAATACTATATCCGACATTCGACACACTATCCATTCGCTTACTATATTAAACTCATAAATAATTTTTCATTTACGATTTCTAATGTGTTGTCATTATTACACACAAGATTTACATTTAACCCACATGGGGTGTTAAATCTGAGTCAAATCTTAGATTGGTTTCAAACTTATTTATACAACTAATTTTCATTCATCACATAACTATTAACCTTACCACATATATTTTTTACCCCATCCCTTAGATGTTTATGGGAAACACCTGGGGCCTCCACCATCCGGACTCTAAGAGCAAGTGGAAAGTTATTTTAGGACATTGTGTTGATCACCGCCATGATATAGATCTAAATCAAAATCCACCTACTGCTATGGATAATCCAAACCCACCCAAACCCTCCCCGCATCAATCATTTTGACTCTCATTTGCTTCCTTCGCATTTGCCCATGTGACACCAAGGGTTATTAGTTTGTTGTTCCAATGCACGGAGGTTTTCATCTAGTCTCTTACTTCAACATGCACCGAGCTCATTGTATTCTTGTTCTTATCATGTAAGAAACTACGTAACCAAATATATCTATAACGTCTGAATATTGTTCATTTCTGTGTTGGACTCATGCCTTCATTAAATTAAGTTTTCTTTTGTGGGACAAAGGATATGAGGTATGATTTAAGCCCATTCTCGTCTCGCACTGTCTTGAAGAACTCACCAAAAATAGCCATGTTGATGTACCCCGAAACCTTAAGGGTTTTTATTTTACCTTCCCCGTTATCTACTTTATAGTCTCAACGACCATTAGGTAGATTAAAATAATGTTTCCATTTTTTTATTATGGTTATCATTGACATTTCACATCCTCTCTCACAAATAAATGGTATTGTATCTTTCACTACATAGTACAAGAGTCCGAGAGCCACCCTAACTCCACTGAGAACCCCCAAACTCTTTTTTTCCTAATCTCGTTGGACATTTTCTAAGTACTTCACCAATTATTGAGCTCTTTCGAACCTAACTTTTCCGGCTTGTTTTAGTGATCTTTGGCAACGATCTACATATGAATTAGGAATTTTCACTAGATAAGTGGATTTGTTTACCCAAAGCCAAGGATTTGGGGGCTTACCCTAACCCTCACCATTCGCCTACAAGCTATATTTACTGGAAGATGTATGAGTATTTCTGCCATAACTGGGTATATACTCACACTAGTTATACTTAACCTCCTAATCTAGAACTTTCCTAGGGTTTCAATTTTTACATTCAATTTAATGTATATAAGTTTTTGCTAGTGCGAACAACTATTCAGACATTTAGATTCTATTATATTAAAATGGTTTTCCATTTTACAAAATAATGGATGACATTTTCCTGTGTGTATAATAATAAAACGAGTCATACAAGAATTGTCCTATAATGTTGAATTTTTTGATTTTAAAGAAACTTGGTATTGAATTTGAGTACTGCTTTGTAGTTACGCTTTTCCATTTTTTTTCCAAATGGTAGCATTTAATTCGCATGGTTGTATTTTGTATTATCTTATTTCACACCTAGAATAGTACTTCTGTTTATACTTTGTGTTTATATATCGACATTAGTACGATCATCTATTTGTTGATTCCAGCTTTTAATTGCACTCAAAATTCTTCTCCGGGTTTAGATGTCCCTTCTTTTATACAAATTATCTCCCTTACTAGCTCAACGTTCTGAACTTGTTTCCTCCTCTGGTAGAACTAACCAGGGTCAACGAATAAGCACACACTTCCATTCATAGCTCAATCTCCCTTCCTTTTAATTGTTTTCACTTAATCTAATTTAGGGATATTTCACTCTACCCTAATGTATTACTAGTTGTAGAGTTTAATGAGTTTTCCCGTAACATTGCATCGTCTACTCCATATAAAATTTAATTTCTTTTGACTCATGTAATATAGTGATCTTTTTCATTTGGAACATTCGCAATGATATGTGAAATTAATACTCTTTCATATTAAGATAATATTGATGCGATATTGTTCAGTCAACAAAGAAGGTAATCTAAAATTTCCTTGATTTAATCCACAGAAGTTTGAATCAAGAACACTTACCTGAAGTGATCATAGAATTCTGTTTTTAGTGATTTCATAATATAATTTTTCATGTTTTCTAGCGATTTTTAAGAAGAATATCTTAGATCTTGTATCAATATCTTTCCCTTTCACTTACATACGTAATGATATCCTACAAATCAATCTGTTAATCGAGATGCATTGTATAGCATTTCCATCACAACAATAATTAATTGAAAATGATAGAATAATATATAATAATCGCTGTACATTATTTACTTATCAACTTATCAAGTGTATGTCATTTCTTGCGTAAATTAAATACATATATGTTTTAACCCTTTTTTTGAAGAAGATATCACCGGCTGGCTATGACATCCAGCCTCTCCCCACTCTTCTTTTCTCCAAACTCGAGTAATAAACTAGTTTGAGCATCAAGACCCCAATTCCATCTTAGACATTCACCCTTCCAGAAAGTTAGATTTAGAAACCTATCAAGTTCACCGTCGTTCTCTCAGAGTTTCTACAACCCAGTGATGACTCTATATCTGAGGTCTTCTTCTGTTTGATTTCAATCAAGGATTACATAGATTACATAACCCGTAGTAACTCTCTAAAAGGTTTATTTAACTAACTTCAGTGCCGAAAGTTTAGATTCCAAGTTAATTGTAAATGTGAAAAGTAAAAACAATAACTTGCTTAATATAGTAATTTTCTAAGACGCTATAAAATGAGCCTCTAAGGATAATAATGAAAACTAAAATACATGATTTGTTTAATTTTAATTTGTATTACAATTTCATTACTTATATGTTTGGTTGTTAGTAAAATAAAATGTAACTCATCATGTAACATTATATACCTTATACAATGATGAAGATGACCTACTCAATTCTTGTATGCACACATTGTTTGTCATCACCCTACATTGAAAGTGTTTCCAATGATGGATTCACGCATGAAAATAGGTTCATGATTTCTGTAACCACCGATACTTGGGTGTTCTAAGTAACACTAAACTGCATTCCTAGAGAGTTTCTCCACACACTACACATATCCCTTCCCTAGCAACTTTTCCATCACTTTGATGCAAAGAGATGAGAATGTACAGCACAAAGAAATTAATTTGGCTAATTAATATTTTTCTTGCATTAGCGTGCAAATTACCCACATCAAAATAGTGAATACGCTAACCTTAAATCAAGCGCTCGATAGACAACAACCTCACGGCCTCCTACAAAACAATGAAACAATATGAAATCTAGAAATTATGATAGTTTTAAACCAAAAAAAAAAAAAGGTTTTACGTGGTCGAGGGATAACATGAAATAACTAGAAAAGGCATAGTGTTTGAACTCAAAATCTTCTAACTCAAACCAAAAGGAAATGAATTCTGCATTCTTTGCAAATATGAGTCTTGGAGTAATTTATAGAAAGTATAAGATCTTAATAAAGACTAACTATACAAAATAATTTGACAAAGATTAAAATTGAAACCAAATAATTTGAATTTTCCAATCTAACATTAAAGAAAAAAAAAATTGTATATCAATCAACAATTTATCATTTGCTTGAAGCTTAAAGTTTATAGTAGCTCTCCACATCACTTGTATCATTGAAGCCGCTCTTATACTGAAATAATGAGAAATGTCCTCACTCAACTCTCTCTCTCAAGGAGAAGAGAGGAGAAAAAACTTAAATAAGTTTGTGTGTTAAACTAATTTAGTTTAGATCACTTATATCATTTTCAATTGTCCAATTATATTAATGCATTTTAAAATAATACTTCTAATTAATTTTCTAATTTAATTTCTAAAGAATGGATGCTTCCTATTATAACTACTGTATATCTATAACTCTAAATAATTAATTAAATATTAAAAAAAGGTCTAAATAATTAAAAATTAATTGATACATCATATATCTAATAATACACAGCAGACCTATTTAGTCAAAAACATATTTTATAGTGACCTTAAAATTAAATAATAGTTATATATATAACAATTTTTAAAATAACTAAAAATTAAAAATAAATATTTTATATGGTAACTAATTATATTAAAATTATTTAATTCTTATTCCAAAATAAATAGCCATAATTAAATATAAATTTTTTATATTCATGATTATTTTAACCATTAAATGGCTACATTTCCCTAATATTGCTCTCATTACAACCCTACATTGAAAGTGTTTCCATGACAGATAAAGATATGAAGATATACTAGCAATTAGAACTTAATTTGAATTTCCATGCTCCAATTGAAAGTGTTTCCAATGACGGATACAGATATATAGATATACTTACAATTAAATCTGAATTCAACTGTTCCATTTGAAGATACTTATATCTCTTCATATTGCACCTTGCTTTTCCGACTGTAGTCATTTATGTGAGATGGGAACAAATGGTCTCAAAGCATTGTCAAACATCCCAAGCCCGTCGCACAATATTATTCCTCCCTTCTTTGTGCACTCATTCACCAATAATAAAATTCTCTCCCGTTGTACGACCCAGCTGATCTAATAATGGGTCCATACGTTACAATTAATTTGAATTCAATTCAATATTGCAGATCGATGGACCATCTCACATCTTAAAAAAAGCGCGTCTGCTTTGTCATACTCGTCTCGTCCGTCTTGTATTTATATTTATAGAACACATGATCTCTCAATGTGAGGAAGAGTAATGTTTTGCATGCATCCACCAAATATTTGATCTATCCGCCTAAATAACTTTAATAACTCTCACTACCGACCATCAATCATCTAACCGAACCGATCAATCAACCGAAGATTCATTTATAAATGATGATGCTTTCTCCCAAGAAAATGTTATGATGTCTGAGACTTAGCGTCTCCGTTATGTGGACGTTGTCGTTTAAAGCAGGCTCCGTGTTTGCTGCTGGAACTCAACCCTCCAACACCTTCCAACTCCTCCATAGACCTCATCACAACCCCCTACTCTGAGCTGCTGACCTTCCACCACACCATCGTAACGTCCATTATTCCGTTGAGGCGTCAGCAGCAGCTGAACTTTCTACGTACTCCAGCGGCACCTCAGTGCCCAAAACATGCTCCAACTCATGCTGTACTGCAAATCAAAGGAGGAGGCGTAGCTGCCACCGGCAAGGCGCAAAGTTACTGGTGCTTGCTGATCCTGATTCCATTCCCCATCTTTCAAATCCTTCACACCCAATGTTTATTCTCCGTTGGGGTGTCAGCAGCACTTTCTATGTGCAGTCCAGCTGCACCTCTATGCCCACAGAATGCTCCAACTCCTGGATGTTGCACTGCAAATTCAAAGGAGGCTAACGGCAAGGCTGAGTTACTTAGGAATTATGGGGGCTCCATTAATGCTGGAAAGCACGCGTCAGCACATCATATTTACATCGCAGTCGAAGGAGGCAGGTTTCAAGATTCACTAGCTGCTCACACTCAATCCTTTAAATGTACAAGGAAATTAATTGGCTCATGAACGAAACACAGTTTCTAACACCACAGAGAGCCCCTCACTCTATCCAGACATATAGATGTTGGCTCATCCCGTATTTCTTTCTTTCGATCAGGTAGAGCATTGTTATAATAAATATCATTGTATGTATATCCATTGATCGTTTCATAGCATTAATAAAAATTGTATGAACTCTTTTAGCAACGCATAATTTATATTCCTGCTTTTGTTAATGGATCACCTTGAGGTGATTGTACCGGGGCACATAATCACAACTCTTGACTTGTCATTGCTAGTCATCAAGGCAGTCACCATCATATGGCTTTCATCACCTTAATGAAAAGTGCTACGTATACATGTTTTAAAGGCCTATCGAGAAGAGAGTTGCGAGGGAAATTTAATGTATAGTGATACCCGAAGATAAAGTTGTGTTCAACTTTTTAGAAGAGTTCTTAGTGGCTTTGGTCGATGTGAATGGATTCTAATAATACAGATAGTGTAAATGTCATCAATTATGTACTAATAGAGATAGTTTAAAGTTTTTGATTGAATTATGTATTGTTATATAAACCAAGAATTCATATATTTGATTTACAAAACAAAATACACATGTTTTTTTATGCGTTGTAAAAAAATAAGATTTCCACTAATATATATCGCAATTTTAATAACTCATGTGAACATGGAAAATTGTGTTAATCAATTATACTTAATATCAATATTTTCAACATCTTGCATAACCTCGCTATACTTTAAGATATCTAGTAATGAAGATTCATTTAATTCTCAATTGTTTTCTAGGAATATTAACTTAATGACATAGAGTAAGGATGAGTAATACATATTTCTATGTGGAGGTCAAGGTTCCCTTCACTACATGCATAAAAGTAGCCATGTTTATTTCTTTGATCTAACAACAAAAGCATGTTCCAAAAATTATAAAACATCCACTAATGAAATAGTACATAACAATCAAATCACAACTTGGGTAAGCTAGAATGGGCAAGAAAAATTAGGAAAATTGATTTGTTATGTGACAATGACTTAAGATTTATTATGACACCATTGAGTTCGATATATGCTGGTGTAAGCTAGAATGGGAAAGAGAAATTAAGAAAAATGATTTCTTATTTAAAAGTGACTTAAGTTATTCTTATGACACAATTGAGTTCGATGTATGCTTGACATTTTTTTTTAGTCATGCAAGGCTTTTGTCACTTAAAATAAAATATTATGAATTGTTACGCTCGTTAATGTGATTCCTTGTGATTAAAAAAAGAGGTCATTACAAACCAAGGAACGATCGTTCAAACACTGGTCAAGACTGAATGATGATTTTTATTATTTCATCCCCTGTATTTAATTTTGGTTGTTAAATAAAACAACTGTCATCATTCGTGAAATAAGAGAAGATCCTATATTATATTAAATATAGAAAATTCATCTATCTATGTAGCAATAATGAGAATAAATATATCCTGTGGGATTTTCTACCCATACAATCTTCCATAGACCTCCAAGAAAAGGCCCACATAGAAAAGTATATTGATGGTCTCGAGTAATGGTCACAGATAAGTGCTTATAACTCGTAGAAAAACCACATACAAATCATAATAACATGTGGTAAACTGAACAATAAACAAACAAACATTATTCTTTTAGGTTTGTGGAAAAATCTGAAAAACCCAAATAGAGAAACACATTTTGCTATCCCATGACAAAAATAATGATGAAAACTTGTTTATACAACATCTGAAAAAAAATTAAAATATCCCATCTTCTTGACATTGTTCCTTGCTCAGCTTCAATGCAAATAGCTGGCAAGCATCCATGCTCAGTTCTATTGCTGCTACCAAATCCACAAAGACAACAACGCCTTGCATACAAGTAACCTATCTCATGGCCATTTGTATAATGACCTTGCTGCATTGACGTTCTCCTTGAATAATAGAACTCATAAAAAACCCTATATAAATATGATATGGAACTGGCTGAAAGAAAAATCCCCACTGTCGCGAGGACTTGTAATAAGAGAATTTATGGATGAGCACCTTGACCATCCATTACCCATGTCAATCAGAAACTTCCCTCAATTTTGGGCACTAATCATTAGTTATGCAAGTAATGTCAATTACCAAGAGGTGCAAATAAATCTAGTGATGTCCTCTCAACAATATCCAATAAACCAAGGGTTCTGTTAGCACTGCATTTTTTTCAAAAAATTTCAAAGTCTGGTCATCATTTTAAGTTGTTTTTGTGATCCTCTCTTTTCTCCTAACCTATCGTTGAAGGTCGTGGAGGGTTAAAATGTATTAACTTTTTATCATTTTTAAACCAAAATCTTAAAGAATTTTTAGTCAAATAGATTGTTTGTGTCATAGAGTTATTAGGGTAAATATTCTTTAAATAAGTCTTTTAACTGCTTTGAGTAGTCAAGGTCATAGCTTTAGCTTGATAAGTCTTATTTATTCACCATGATATTTTCTATCGAAGGCTAAGGACAGAATTTCAGAGTCATCAGTTGTGTTAGGAATTTTCCATAATACCTACATTCTCCAGAAAATATGGTTTTACAAGAAAATCAAGTAAGTAGCTATTACGTGCAAAATTGGTACAAGGAGACAAAATAAGCATTACTTAGGTAAAACAAGCACTGCTCTTTGAATATTGAAGGTCTTTTGGAAAAAGATATGTCATTCATCTGAAAGGTGGCTATTTCTCATTGGAGGATTGTAACACCCCTAGTTTTATGTTTTTCAAGTTAGATATTTGAACTTAAGTCCAAAGGGGAGTGGACCCCAAATGTTTTGTGTGCACTATGACCAAATGAAATTTTTGAGATCACTTGCCTAATCCATGAGGTTATGGAAAGAGTTTAAGACTTTCCCCAAAATAATTCAAAAAGCCTTGAAAGAATTTATTTCTAATTTAGATTTTGGAGGAAAAATCGAAATTTCCCCAATGATGAGGAAAGTAGTTGGGAAGAGGTAAAAAGCTAGAAAAGCAAAAAGCAACTTTAAAATCCCTAAATAAGGGAAGCCTAGGCAAACAGGAATAAAGCATCCTGAAATTCTAGACGCAGAATTGGAAACGGGCTTTGGGGAGAGCATAGCTTAAATAAGCTGCTCCAGAACAGATTGAGGTTGGTCTGTTCTTGGAGAGGATCTTATCTCGGGGATGACTTCTGGAGAGAAAGGAATTCTATGGTTGGGAGGACTGGTCATAGATTAACTGTGGTATGCACACCTAATCTATAATTTTTTGAATATGCACACCTAATCTATAATTTTTTGAATAATGGTTTTATTGTGAAAGATTAAAGGGATAGTGAAATTTAGTTATTAATTTCTTCAGTAATTATATAATTCCTTACTTTTCACAGATTTATTAGAAGACATACTCCTTTAAAGTATTTATAGTTGTAGGAATAGTACATTGGAAAATATCAATCAGAATCTCTAAACCAATACTGGTTTAAATCTGAAGATATTTTATTCCCAAGGACTATGTATTTGCATAACTTTAATTTGCTTCTGTACTACAAATTTAATATTTAAATGAAAGAAATATATAGAATATTAAATGCTATTCTATTTTTATTAATAAAGGAGAAAGTATTTGATTTTGAGGATCATATATAACTTCTATTATAAAATAAAGAGTATAAGCTAAGAAAGAATGTCAATTATATTGAACAAAGACAACAATACTATTTATGCACTGTATGAAAAATTATGCATATTTACAACCAGGGGGTATAACTATAATGTTAACCCATGATAATTAAATTTGAACAATATGTATCTTCCTAATACTTGGATATAAATTCACTGTATAGTGATATAGAGAAATATTCTGGTATATTCTGGTTGCTTAATAGTGGCAAGAAATGATAGTAATAAAACCTTAAAAATCAACTTTTACACAGAATTACACTTCATATTTTAACACAAGAGGAGAAGAAATCAAAATGCTATACTAATTACATAAATCTTTTACCACAGGTAGAAAGAATTGTATTAAAAATAATCTGAAATTATTCTGTTAGAGAATAAGGAAATCTAAAGATTTTGTACAGGTATCATAAAATTTTGGAGAGCAACTTATAATATTGGAAGTCTACAATAAATAAGCATCAATATAATTACATAAATAAATAAATACTATGTTAGGAAGTCATGTGCTTTCTAGAATATTTATATATGTATACAAAGGTATATGTATAACATTTGAATCTGTGTAAAATAAAAGCCATTATACAAAGTAACAAGTGGCCAGATCTCAGTGGGATCCAAAGTATATTATACACAAATCAATGTGGTTTAAATCACAAAATATAAAATTCTGAGATCACATAGAGACTCAGTCTGGAGGACAAATATTTTGATTCAAGCCAGATGAAATGAAATAACCGACTTGGAACAAGAGCGAAAGAGATGTTAAACCTTCAATGGTAAGGAACAATTCGTTCAGAGGAATATCGACGAAACCCAAACAAAAATCGTTACTTGTATATATAACAACATACAGAAATATAATCAGTTAACCGTATAAACAATTAAATTCAGAAATCATCAGACATTGCACTATACATCATATTTTGAATAACGATAATAAAATCAAAATGGTTACCTGAGGATAAAAATATGTGGAGGATAAACTAGCATTACATGTATAAAGAAATACATAAACGCATGAACAAAATCAATCAACAGTGATTATAAAATATAAAAATTTTAAAACCCTTATAGTAATTATCAATTCTGGTAGGGTCGAAACACTAGAATCATCTTGGAATTGCCATGCAAACCGTGGAATACTAGATCCTAAAATTAATAGTTATAAAACAAATTAAATTTCGAATTTCGTTTTCATGCGAAGACTGGGAACAAAAGGATTTCCTATCTGTACATATATCAAAAGCCTCTCGGAAAAATACGGAAAAGAAGATAATAACACAGTAAATAAACTCATCAGCAAGAAGAGCGCATGCGTAAATAAATTTACAAACAAAATACTACGGCCGAGAACAATTTTTAGTTGAAAGGCAATGAATATCGCTATTATGAACTCATATATTAATAAGGAAAACAATCCAACTGATTTCGCAGAGCCGAGGTATCAATACACAAAACTGGATGGGTTTGGGATATAAATAAGAATCCCAATGAAAACCTTCAATAATAAATGACTGAATTGATATCAAATGATATGTATTCATACCTGATAACTTCTCCATAGAAGGCGCAGAGAAGGTCTGTGTAGAAAAATTGAATTTCTTGGGCTCTGAATGTATGGCCAAGCACTGATGAAATAAAAACATAACGTAGAAAATGAATGGGTAAAGGGAAACGCCAAACAGAAGAGACGACTTAAATAAGAGTGACAAGGAATAAAACCTTAATTCCAATCGGAACATCGTAACCCTACACTTGTCGATAGATCCAGATTGATGGTGAAATCGATGTAAGTCCCCGGGATTAATACAATATAGCCGGCGTAAAAATCTGGAGAAATCCCCCATTAAATTCTATGGTACCTCAATTACGTATAAGAGAATTAAAAACATATGAATAATTCATACTTAATCTTTGTGGAAGAGATATATGAAATCTGTAATACCATTGTATTGTTTCAACGTATAGGTTCGCAATTAAAATGAATGAAAAAACGTGAAATGAGTCTACCAATACAAGCCGCCTTCATAATTAACATGATACGAACAAGTCGTATCCAAATTTAATCCTAAACCTACCATATGTTAATGCGAGACATGAAATAGTAATGAATTTATATGATAAGGTTAATGTAATTAACAATCATATGCGAGACATGAAATGGTAATGAAGTATATGATAAGGTTAACATAAATAACAATCATGAATACATTTACATCCTATAGGTGCGGGATTGTATGGTAAGTGCAATAGTTATTAAACTGCCCATAATATAGTTAAGGAATAAGAAAAGGTATATGTAATATCCCGTTTTGGGGATATCTCTAAAACATGGCAAACTCCAACCAGAGATAGACTGGGAGGGAATTTACCAGATATTTCTCCTTTGAAAAGAGGAAAAGATCTAGAGGCTACCTAGCCCTTTTCAGACTCTGTCTAAGAGTGAAAGATAAATGCACCGAGTGGTATAGAACTAGAATGCTAAAAAAAAATAATAGACATATAATATCATAGAAAGAGAATACGACAGCTACGACAACTTATCCAGAAAACATAGAGAGGAAATGTTGAGCCATTTTATTAATCTAAGAAATGTAATGAAGCACAATAGGTGATCTTGCCCAAAGCAAGTAATAAAACACTCTCAGAAAAGACAGGAAATGGCTGCTCTATGAACTGCGTCCCAGCTGTTGGAAAAATGGCGTGTAGCTGCTACTACTAGAATGGAATAAAGATTAGTGGATGATCCCCTTGCCAGAATGAGATGAAAATCGGCAGACTTCCTCTCCTCGACAACCCAAACAAAATACAAAAATCATTGCAAGAATGGCCAACCCCGGAAATCACCAGAAACTACCTCCCCAGTGAATTACACTGGCCTCCAAGGCTCTACGCAGTGGCTAGATAGAAACCACTAAAATACTGCCTCAAATTTCGCCAAAATTCTCCTAGGGGCAAACGCTGGCCCTCTGCTCAAAATCCTGGTGAAATCACCCGCAGAAATCCCAATCCAAACCTCCTCCACAATGGAATGCATCCTCTCTCCCAGTGACTGCGCGGTCTCTCTAAGCTCTAGCTCCACAACAAACCCAAACAATAAAACGACTCACAAAATACTGAAAAACCAACCTTGCCCAAGCATGCACTCGAAGTCCCCCGGGGCTAAGGGCGAGATCTCCGACCGGAGACACTCAATGCACTAAACAGTGCTACAGACAGGCTAAACAACAAGCGTGCTCAAGAAGACAAATGTCTCACTCAAAAATCATCAACTCTAGAATCAATAAAATGAGGGGTCTCCTCCATCTTTTATAGTGTTGGTTTCCCTCGAAAACCCAACGTAGCCTGTCTCTCCTCCGCATACTCATCCTTATCTACACAGAAGCTGGCAAGAAACTTCTAGAGTGTACGTAGGCCCCTCTCCTCTACGTGGTGTTAGGCCCCCCTTGACTCCCACTTAAGTCACAACATTGTGCTACTAGGTGGATGTCTTATTTCACCTAAGTGAGTTAGACCCTCTTCACTCATCTTTTTATTTATTTACAAACTATAGATGGAAAACTAACAAAATTGAATATTCAAATTAGCTTTCGCTAATTTGGAATATTACAATCTCCCCCGGCAAAAATGTTTCTTATCCTCAAGCAACTGAAGTGATGGATGCTGCAAAATCTTCTCGCCCTCCCAAGTGGCATCCTCATCTGGAAAATTATTCCACCTCACCAAGAATTCCCGGACCGTCCTGCTCCATTACTGCCTCTCCCTGTTATTAATAATGGCCTCTGGCTGCAACACCAAGTGCCCCTCATCATCCGTAGGTGGTAGCTCCTCAGTCACTGTCACCTGCTGCCCCAACGCCTTCTTCAGGCATGATACATGGAAAATGTTGTGGATCTTGCTGCCTTGGGGCAGCTGCAACTCATATGCAACCTGCCTAATCCTGTGTATCACCCTGTATGGTCCGTAAAAGTGAGTCTTGAACTTCTCATCCCCCTTCTGCTTCAGCGATGACTGTCAGTGCGACTGTAACCGTAGGTAGACCAAGTTCCCTACCTCAAACTGTCTCTTCACCCGACCTCTATCGGCATACAACTTCTGCTGGTTCTGTGCTATAGCCATATTGTCCTCGAGAGCTCGGAGGATGTCCTGACTCTCTTGGATCCAAATTTTGGCTCTAGGAGCCTTACTAGCACCGAACATCACATCAGCAAAAGATAAAGGATGGTACCCATACAAAGCATAAAATGGTGACATACCAATGCACATGTGATGTGTCGTGTTATAGCAGTACTCCCCCAAATGCAACCATCTCACCACGCTCGCTGCTTCCCACTAACCTAGTTACACAAGTAGCCCTCCAGCCACCTGTTAACTATCTCCATTTGTCCATCCGTCTATGGGTGGTAACCAATACTCGGTGCCAACTGCATCCCCACTAGTCGGAAAAGCTCCTGCCAAAATCCGCCCATGAAACAGATGTCCCTGTCACTGATGATGGTCTTAGGAAGACCATGCAACCTGAAAACCTCTCTGAAGAATAGCTCGGCCACCTGTGGTGCTGTGTAATGCGCGAATATGGCGAAAAAGTGTGCATACTTTTTCAGTCTAGTTTTTGTTATGTTTAGGATAAGCTATACTATATGTAGAGGATTGTAATAAAGTCTCTAAAACATAATTGCAGTTTTTATGGAGGCTTCAAAATAATTTTTTTTTGATATATGCTATGTAAGGTAATGAAGAAATAGGGGAGTTGGTCGATTACACAGTGGATGAGTCCCCTATTGTTGTTCTCATATATTCTGAGCAAGGTATTCTTTTGAGAATATAATATATCCAGCTGCACTCTTGAGGACTCATAGAATGTGTGATGTGTGTATTGTTTCCCCTTCTATTTTTATATACCTTATATGTCTTTCTAGATTTATTGTAAAAACTTGTATCTTATGCTTTTATTAATTTTGTGAACCTCCAAGACATATGGATCTATTTTTGTAAGTCTTCCAATCTTTCCTGATTTATTATGAATTGAAGATGATTCATAATCATTACTTGAGGTAGAATTAAATCATGTATCATGATCTTGTAAGTCTTTTTATCTAGCATGCATTTTAATCTATTTTTTTCATTCTTGATCCATCAATCCTTCCTAATTCACGAATTCATGTTAGTTGGAAACATTCCTTGTAATGGGGTTCTTAAATGTAGAGTGAGATTCTTGTAAGTCTTTTAAAAAGAATCCTTTCACTATACATTTGAATCTAGAAGGTATGTTACCCTTTTCTCTTAACGGTGGGATTCTATTTTACATATCCACTATTTATCTTCCCATTCTTCACAACCATCGAGCTAAAAACTCCTTCCTACCCATCATGCATCGGTGACCTCTATGCCTTGTGAGGGATTCTTATCTGCTCAAAACCCTTTCAGTGTGTGTGAGTTTCAACCACTTTCCAAAAAATCATTCAAATTGTAAGAAAATCCCTTCAGCTTAAGATGTGCCTAGTCAGGCACTTGCTACAATCCAAGTGTTGATTCTAGCGCTAACAGGTTCAACTGATTTTCAAACATTTACCTAGTTTCAAGCAGTTTTATTTTGTTGTTGTTACATCTCAGTTTTTAAATACATGGAATTTCTTTTAATGCTTATTTTATATTAGTTTTATTGTTTCCTTCTCTATTTGTCTATTTTTTTCAATAATATTTCCTATTGCATACAATATCAATTATTTGTATTTGTATGAATTTCTTGAATTCGATGTTCCTCTTGTTCTGTCAATTTTTTCTCATCCTTCCTGGAACTTTTTCTCGCATTTCCTCTATTATTGTCAATTTCTTTCCTTTTCTAGATCTAAATATCCAATTTCCAATGTTTGTTGTGAATTCTTATGTATTTTTCAAGCTGTGATATTTATCTATGAATGAATTCTTACACTTATCTTTTCTACATTCAAATTTAGTTATTTTATTTTTTTGGTTGAAATCATATCCTTGATTGAGCTATGAGCTATATTGAGCATCTAAGCCATATAATTTTACATAAATGTCATTAATAAAGTTCGTATGCAGTTGGTGGGCGGTTAATTTTGAAATGGCTCATTTGATTTGTTGGTTAACCACCTACATTTGTAGTGTTTTTAAAGTTAGATAAGTTAATTTAATTTCAAAATCAAGTGCTCGTCAGAGTGTTTTGAGCACTCAATATAACTCATGAGGCCTTAAAAATAGCATCTTTATCACCCCTCCTGCAGAACAATTTTTTTTTTTTTATCCTAGTTGATTTACGAAAACAAAAGGTCCTCAAGTGGGGTAGTTGATCATGTTTGATTGACAAGATAATCCTCTATTGAATGGCATATCAATTTGACACTTTTTAATTCATATGATATTTTTCATCTAATTTCTTTTAAATAGAATGCTTGAAATATTTTTGCATAATTTCAAAGGGCTTTACCAAAATAGAAATAGAATAAAATATACACAATGATAAAATTTCAAAAAATACCGCTATCTTCGTTTACGAGTCCTCTCCAAAATGGTACACTTGTTTTTTTAATTTATTTAAAGAGTTGAAAAATTATTACGTGAACACATGTGTCTCCAAAATGAAATTGAAATATCACTTCGCCAAATTCGAAGGATAATAAAAATATCTAATTTTGCATAAAATAAGTAATTTTAATATGAAAAAATTATTTCTCTCTCTGTACATCACTCTCATATTTCTATTTAAAAAATTGTACATTTTAGACTAAGTTATTATACGTGAAAACACACATACCTATTAATATATGCAAAAATTTGCAAGGACAAGTATTTCTTTTACTACAAAATTTAGAGATGATACAACACTATTTTTTTTTAAAAATTGTATCATTAGGACAACAACATAACTCTCCCCATACTTTATTTTTACATTGAATCAAAATTCACAATGCTTATATGAACTTTTTGTGCTTGAATTCAATAAAAGAGGAAAAAATTGAAATTTCACAGAATTCAATAAAAGATGAAAAACTTGAAATTTCACTAATGTCAATAAAAGAGGAAAAACTTTAGCCCATATTCATGCATTCACCCCTAAGCAACACCATACCACGTGCATTCATATAGAGGGATATTTATTGATGAAAAAATTACATAATATATTGAGAATATAATATGGAGTAAATGGTTTTTATATTGGCGAGTATATAAAATGAGCTTAAAATTAATGAAAAAATATAAAGGGGAATAAAAAATGTTATTGAAAAAATAGATGCCTACAATATCTATTCAATGTAGGGGTTTTTTAAATTGGGAAGATGTATTATGTTCATATTTCTAAGGGGTTAACTAATTTTATTTCTAGAGGTATTTTCCAATATCTAGTAAAAGTAAGGGTAGTTTTTAATAGGTCATGAACACACATAATCTGTCATAGGTTCATTGAGTGAAGCCATTTGTCCTCAAATTCAACAAGAGATGGGAAAGTCAAGCTACATTTTTCTCTTGAAAGATGTATGAGTATTATTCTCGGTTGTAATCTGGTATATACTCACACTAGTTATACTTAACCCCTAAGGGACGAACTTTCCTAGGGTTTAATTTTTTACATTCAATTTACCATATAAGTTTTTTGCAGTGTGCGAACGACTATTCATGAGTTATATTCTATTATATTTTAAAATACCTTCATTTTCCATGTATTGTTGATGCCATTTTCCAGGGGGATAATAATACAACAAGTCATACAAGAATTGTCCTATAATGTTGTATCTTTTGGATTTTTAAAGAAACTTGGTACTGAATTCGAGTACCTGTTTGTAATTACAGTTTTCCATTTGTTTTCTCCAAATGGTAGCATTTAATTCGCATGGTTTTATTTTTGGATTATCTTATTTCACATTGGGTTTAGTACTTGTTATGTTTTCTGTTTATATGTTGACATTAGTACTTATCTATCTATTTGTTGGATTCCAGTTTTTAATTGCAATTTACAAATTCTTTCTGGGTTCAGATGTCCCTTATTTTATTCAAATTTTATACCCTTACTAGCTCTAGACTATTCGACCTGGTTTCCCCCCTCTAGGTAGAACTAACCAGGGTCAACGAATAAGCACACACTTCCATGTGAAGAGCTCAATTCCCTTTAATTGAGCTTAATTTAACTATTTTAGGGATATTTCACTCTACCCTAATGTGTATTACTAGTTGTAGAGTTTAATAAGTTTTCGTGTAACATTGCATTTTCTACTCCATATAATAACTTTAATTTTATTTTGACTCATGTAATATTATCTTTGTTGAACAACATTCTTTCGATGATTGAAATACATTAGCCTCTTTCATATTAAGATAATATGATGCGATCTTATTCGATCCGATAAAGGGTAATTCTTATTATTTCCTTGATTTAATCCACAGAGTTTTCTTGAACCACAACGACCTTTATCGAGTTTACTCATAAGAATCTCGGTTTTTTGGTGATTTGTATAATATAATTTTCAAGTTTTCTAGCGATTTTTACAATAGAATATCTAGATATTGTATCAATACTTTCACGTACATACAGAATAATATCCTTACAAATCAATTCAATACACTGAGATGCATTATATAGTAGTATCTACTCACAACAAAAATTACTTGAAAACATAGAATAATATATAATAATCAGTGTACATTATTTACTTGAATAACTCTATCAAGTGGATTTCTTGCAGAAATTAAATACATATATCTTTTAACCTCTTTTGTTGAAGAAGAATTCACCGCCCAACCTCGAGACACTCGCTATGACATCCAGTTTCTCCCCCGAGCTCTTCTTCTCCAAAATGGAGTAATAAACTAGTTTGAGCATAAACTGGAGTAAAAAAATAGTCTGAGCATCAAGACCCCAATTCCATCTTAGACATTCACCCTTCCAGAGTTAGACTTAGAAATCTCCATTGGTTCATTGCCCCCGGCTCAGGAGTTTCCCTTGCCAACCCAAGCTTCAATGGCTTTTCTTACTCTTATTCTCTCGCTTCTTGATTCTTCAATCAAGGATTACATAGATTACATAACTTGTAGTAAAGGTTTATTTAACTAAATTCTTTTGAAAGTCGAAAGTTTAGATTCCAAGTTAACTATAAAAGTGAAAAGTAAAACAATAACTTGCTTAACATAGTAATTCTTCAAGATGCTATAAAATGAGCCTCTAAGGTTAATAATAAAAGCTAAAATACATGATTTGTTTAATTTTAATTTGTATTACAATTTCATTACTATATGTTTGGTTATTAGTAATATAAAATATAACCTTATCATGTAACATTATATACCTATAAAATGATGAAGATGACGACTAATTCTCATATGCACAATATTGTTTTGTCATCACCCTACACTGAAAGTGTTTCCAATGATGGAGTCACACATGAAAATAAGTTCTTGCAATTTCTAGGCTCACTGATACTTACAGGTTCTATGCAACAATTGCAACGATCTGTATAGCTCCTCCACACACTACAAATATCCCTTCCCTAGCAACTTTTCCATCACTTTCATGCAAAGATTATAAAATGGAGGTTGCACAAAGAAATTAATTTGGCTTACTAATATTTTTCTTTGGCATTGGCGGTGCAAATTACCCACATCAAAATAGTGAATACGCTCACCTGAAATTCAAGCGCTCGATAGACAACAAACTACACGGGGCTTTACAAACAATGAAAATGGGGTCATTGTAAATTCGAGAGCTCGATGATAAGCCTAAACACAAAAAAAAAGTGTTACGTGGTCGAGGGATAGCATGAACAACTAGAAAAGGCAATAGCGTTTGAGCTCAACAACTTCTCTAACTCAA
Organism: Pinus albicaulis; assembly: GCA_034641835.2. Classification (NCBI taxonomy): domain Eukaryota; kingdom Viridiplantae; phylum Streptophyta; class Pinopsida; order Pinales; family Pinaceae; genus Pinus; species Pinus albicaulis. The sequence goes on from CM076569.1 coordinate 797,031,815, forward strand.
ACCAAAGAAAATGAATTCTTGTACTTTTGCAAAGAGTCTTTAGAGTAATTTATAGAAAGTATACATCCAAGGCAAACTAACAAAGGGATTGCAAATAATTTGACAAAGATTAAAATTGAAACCAAATAATTTGAAATTTCAGTCTAACATGAAAAGAAAAAAAACTCAAAAAAAAAAAAATTGTATATCAATCAACAATTTATCATTTTGATGGAGTTTTCTAAAAGTTTGCAGAGCTCTTCACATCACTTGTATCATTGAAGCTGCTCTTATACTCTGAAAATAATAAGAAATGTCCTCACTCAACTCTCTCTCTCAAGAGGAAGAGGAGAGAAAAAAACTTTAAATATGTTTGTGTCCTAAACTAATTTAGTTTAGGATCACTTGAAAACTAGTTTAGGATAACTTATATCATTTTCAAGTGTCCATTTACATTTAATGCATTTCTAACGATACTTCTAACTAATTTCCTAATTTAATTTCTAAAGAATGACTTTTCCTATTATAACTAATAGATATCTATAACTCTAAATAATTAATTAAATATTAAAAAAAAGTCTAAATAATTAAATATTAATTTATACATCATATATCTAGCAATACAGTTTGAGTAGATCTAATAGTTAAGAGCATATTTTTATAGTGACCTTAAAATTAAATAATAGTTATATAAATAACCATTTTTAAATTAAATTAAAAAAGAAAAAATTAATATTTTATATGGTAACTAATTATATTAAAATTATTTAATCTTTATTCCAAAATAAATAGCCATAATAAAATATAAATTTTTTTATATTCATGATTGTTTTAACCATTAAATGGCTACATTTCCCTAATATTGTTCTGTCATAACCCTACATTGAAAGTGTTTCCAATGACAGATAAAGATATGAAGATATACTTACAATTAGATTTGAATTTCCATGTTCCAATTGAAAGTGTTTCCAATGACGGATACAGATATATAGATATACTTACAATTAAATCTGAATTGCCATGTTCCATTTTGTGTATACTTATATCTCTTCATATTGCACCTTTGCTTTTCCGACCGTGGAAGGTGGAGTTTTGACACGCGAGATGTAACAAATGGTCAAAAGCATTGAGATCAAACATCCCAACCCGTCCTCCTGTGTGCACTCATTCAGCCCCAAAATTCTTGTTGGAAATTTTCAGAATTCCAAAACAATGAACTACCCTCTTCACTTCTGGAAGAATAATTCAAAAAAATAATTCAGCGACGGACGAGTTTTAACTCGGGGAAAATTTATATTCAATATATAAAAAAAGCTAACATTCTGAGACTTCCTCAAAAGAGGGATTTACAATTGTGTTCATAACAATCTGATGCACAAATTAAAAACTACGTTTTTACTAAAAACATTCTTCTTTGGAATACCACAATTTTTAAAATAAACTCTGTCTTTACAAGCAATACACTCTTTGTGTAAAAAACATTACAATATAAAAACTACACTTTCTGTGTTTTCAAAATACATTTGATTACCTTATATTTCCTGCTACAAATTATGGCTCTGTTTCTGTGTATATACAAAAACAAATATCTCATAAAAATATCTCAGCCTGTTTAATGCCATTCAATTTACATTCAACCATAAAAATTCACCGCTTGAATTCATTTATGGTTTCATTAAATTTCTGCAGGCACCGCTTTGAAGTAGCATTGATGTCCAATTGACTTTCTGGCACTTTGATTTTTCATCCCGCACTGCTGTGCACAAACCTGTGTAATAAAACCAGTTTGCTGTCTTTTCTTTTATATTTACACTGCTGTGTAATACAAAGTTCACTTCACGGCTTTTTTTTAATATATGATGTGCATATATTAAAATAAAACACACAGCATTTAATAACTTTTTAAAACAGACTTATGTTTATTTAAAAACCAAATGCCGTATTAAAAATTTAACCGGCGATCATTTATAAAACATATATCATATGGGCTGTATAATATATGTGGGCCCCCAGCGGTTCCGAGGGGGTAAGATCATCCGCCCTCAAGACTTTCACGACCCCCGCGGAATCCTTTACAGCTGTATGATGTGGGCCCTGTCCGAGGGGGTATGCCCATCCGTTGGCATGTCTTGCCTGACCCCCGCGGACTGTCTTGCCGCCCTGTCTCATGGGCAGTTGGAATTAATTCCAACACTCCCCCTTAATTTCAACTGCTGGGTTTTCCTGCATACCCAAGCATTTCCTGAAATATTCAAAGCTTTTCTGCTGTAGTGGCTTTGTGAGGATATCTGCAAATTGATCCTCTGTTCTGCAATGCTGCAAAACAATCTCGCCATTGCTTACCAATTCCCGTATGAAATGAAACTTGGTGTCAATGTGCTTTGTCCTTTTATGAAAAACAGAATGTTTAGACAATGCAATAGTTGAGCTATTGTCACAAAATATCACTGTCCCTTTTACCTGTTCTTGACATAAGCTTCTCAACATTTTCCGCATCCAAACTGCTTGACACGCTGCTGCTGTAGCTGCCACATATTCTGCTTCTGCTGTAGATAATGCTACAACGGGTTGTTTCTTAGAAGCCCATGAAATGGCTCCTGAACCCATATGAAAAACATAACCGGAAGTGCTCTTCCGATCATCAACACTTCCAGCCCAATCACTATCTGTGTATCCAACTAAATCTGAACATTCTGAAGTAGTATAAAAAATACCAAATTTCTTTGTACCTTTAACATACCTCAAAATCCTTTTTGCTGCTTGCCAATGTGCATCGTTTGGCTTTTCCATGAACATGGAAATCAAACTAACAGCATGCATTATGTCCGGCCTAGTTGCAGTCAAATACATGAGGCTGCCAACTATGCTCTTGTACAAACTAGGATCAAAATCCTTACTGCTGTCCTCTCTGCTGAGCTTTAATCCCATCACTGTGGGAGTGATTGCTGCTTTGCATTCCTGCATGTTAAATCTTTCAAGAACTTCATTAACATACTTTGACTGTGAGATAAAAATCCCATTTTCATCTTGCTCTACTTCTATTCCCAAGAAGTATCTCAACAAACCCATATCAGTCATTTCAAATTCTTCTTTCATGACTGTTTTAAAATGTTCAATAAGGCAATCATCATTACCTGTAAAAATAACATCATCAACATACAAGACTACAATCAAGATTTTACCGTCTTGTTCTTTGATGTAGAGGGTGGGTTCTCCCTCACACTTTTCAAAACCATTTTCCAGTAGATATGAATCTATCCTACTGTACCACGCTCTTGGCGCTTGCTTCAGCCCATAAAGAGCTTTCTTCAACTTGCAAACTTTGTGCTCTTGGCCTTTCTTCTCATAACCGAGAGGTTGATCAATGTAAACCTCTTCCATTAACACTCCATTCAGGAATGCTGACTTCACGTCCATTTGGTAAACTTTCCATTTATTTTGTGCTGCTATTGACAACACTGCTCTCACGGTTTCCATTCTGGCAACCGGTGCGAAAGTTTCCTCATAGTCTATGCCATGCTTCTGCTTATACCCTTTGACAACAAGCCTTGCCTTGTGTCTCTCTCTATCTTGCCTCATGCCTTTCAAAGATACTCTTGGTCTTGTAGACCCATTTAACACCAATGACATCTTTACCTTTGGGAAAGTTCAAATCCAAATCCCAAGAACAGTTCCTCTCCTATGGCATTTTCTTCTCATCCATACTTTCTATCCATTTTCCCTATCTTTGATAGCTTTTCGAAATGAATGTAGGATCATCAACATGACAATATAAAGCAAACAAAGAATTGATACCTTCTCATTAGCTATATCTTGTCTATAAATATCTTTCAAACTTCTGAATTTCTTACCTCTTTCAGGTGCATGGGCAATTTTGGAAGAAGCACTTGAATTTCCTTCCTCGTGGTGCTCGAGAAGCACATTCATTTACTCTCAAGGGTGTGCACCGTGTGTTGAAAAGTTGTTGTTTGGGGATCATCTTCACCTAACTCATCATCATTATCATCATGAGATAAACAGTGTTTAACATTCACTGTTTTCTCTATGCTTCCATCCCAAGCTTCCTCTTCAATGAACTGTACGTCCCCGCTCACAAGAAACTTCTTGCTGGATGGGTTATATAACCTGTATGCCTTGGATTCCTCACTGTATCCAATGAAAATACACTTCTCCCCCTTGCTGTCCAACTTCTTTCTTAGCTGATCCGGAATGTGTGCATAAGCCACACATCCAAAAACCTTCATGTGCGTGACACTTTGCTTTGCGCCACTCCATGCCTCTTCCGGCACTTTGTTCATAACTGCCTTTGTAGGACACCTGTTCAAGATGTAAGCTGCACAATGTACAGCTTCAGCCCAATAATCATTCGGCAAATGCTTTGCCTTTAACATACTCCTCGCCATGTCCATTATGGTTCGGTTCTTCCTTTCGGCCACTCCATTTTGCTGCGGAGTATATCTAGCTGTAAACTGCTTATGTATTCCATTTTCTCTACAAAACCGTAGAAAATCTTTAGATATATACTCTCCTCCTCTATCAGTCCTTAAGACCTTGATATGCAGCCCACTTTGGTTCTCAACAAGTGCTTTGAAATTGCGGAATTTTTCAAACACTTCACTTTTCTTTTTCAAAAAGTAAACCCAAGTTTTTCTTGTAAAATCATCTATGAATGTTAAGACATAGTGGCTGCTCGCAAGTGATGGAGTTTGCATCGGTCCACATACATCTGAGTGGACAATCTCTAAGGGTGCTTTTGCTCTTATGCTTTTCCCGGAAGGAAAACTTTCTCTGTGTTGTTTCCCAAGAATACAACCTTCACAAAGGTTGTCCGGTTTCTCTATCAATGGTAAACCACTTACCATTCCTTTTCTGTTCAACAAGTTAAGACCTCCAAAGTTGAGATGACCAAATCTCAAGTGCCATAACCAATTATCATCCTTTGGTTCGCTTTGGAAAGTCTCCTGTGCAACTGCTACTTTCTCTTCGCCATTCTTCAAATCTGCTCTCATTCTGAGAGGGAACATCCCGTTCCTTGTCATCTTCACTTCAGCAATACACTGTTTGCTGGGTGGTTTATCCATGATGGTACAAACATCATTATCAAAGAAAACATTATACCCCTTATGGACAAGCTGTCCAACACTTAAGAGGTTACATTTCATTCCTGGAACATAATAAACATCTGCTATGGTTTTCTTTGCTCCTAATCTTGTTAAAACATTTACATCTCCTTTTCCCATAACAGAAACTTTGCTATCAGTTCCTAGTGTGACTTGTGACTGCACACTTTCATCTAACATAGAAAACATTGCTAAGTTTCCTGTCATATGGTTACTACAACCGGAGTCTAGAAACCATATATCCTCATTCTTTTCTTCAACCATATTACAAACTAAAAACAAATTACTTTGATTGCTGTTTTCTTTTGTGAAATTTGCACTAGTTTCACTTCTCATATCATTCTGCTTCTTCTTTCTACATTCATTAGCATAATGACCATATTTCTTACAATTATAACATTGGACATTGGACTTATCATACCTTTGTCCTTGTGTATTCTGCTGACCATTCTGATGGCTGCTGCCTTGGCCTTGATGCTGATTTGGATTGCTGCCCCTTCCTTGAGTATTTGCTGGACTGTTCCTTCCACCTCTATTCTGGCTTCTGCCTCTTCCTCTTCCTTTGCCTTGCCCTCTTCCTCTTCCGAAAGACATCTGGGACTTAAAAGCATGTTCAAGAGATGAGTTCTCACTCCTACCCAATCTCTGTTCATGGGTAATCAGTGATGCATGTAATTCATCCACTGAAAACTTTGTGAGATCCCTTGTCTCCTCTATGGTGGTGACAATCACATCGAATCTTGAGGGTAAACTTCTCAAGAGTTTTTCAACAATTCTCTTGTCCTCAAGAGTCTCTCCATGAGATCTGATTTGTGTGACTATTCCAATCACATGAGTGAAGAATGAGTCAATGTTATCTGACTCTTTCATACAGAGAGTCTCAAAGTCTCTCCTCAGCAACTGAAGTTTTGCTATCTTCACTCTCTCCATACCTTGATAGGCTGTCTTGAGAGTTTCCCATGCTTCACTGGATTTCTTAGCTGCTGCTATCCTTGGAAACACACTCTCATGCACTGCTTGATACAAGAAGAAAAGAGCCTTGGCATCTCTCTTCTTATTGTTCTTCAACTGTTCTCTTCCAGCTTGATTTAACATAAGAAACTCTGCTTCATCTTTTGGCTCTTCAAAGCCATCCTCAACTAATTCCCATAATTCTTGTGAGGTAAATAAAGCTTTCATGGTTATTGACCAGTAATCATAATTCTTTCCATTGAATTGTGGGAGATGGACATTTCCCAAACTCATACCTGTGCTAGAGCCTGCCATTCTGCACTTCTAACTATGGTAAAAACACTTGACTGTGTATTAAAATAGCTCACTGTTTTGCAATAGTTACACAACAAATTTTATAGAGAAATACCTTCGAATTCTTCTTGGCTGAACCTTCACTCTGCTGGAGAGGTTGCTGCAAAAACGAACTCTGTTCCTTCAGCTTATTTGACCCTTCAAATAGCCTGGATTGGCTCCGATACCATGTTGGAATTTTCAGAATTCCAAAACAATAAAAACTGCCTCTTTAACACAGAGAAACTAATTAAAAATTTCACTCACAGACAGAGTTTTTAACTCAGAAAATTTATATTCAATATATAAAAAAAAACTGCTGTTACAGACTTCCTCAAAAGAGGGATTTACAATTGTGACTGCTGCTGTCACAGTGCACAAATTAAAAACTCTGTTTTACTAAAAACATTCACTGCTGGAATACCCTGTTTTTAAAATAAAACTCTCTGTCTTTTACAAGCAATACACTCTGCTGTGTAAAAACATTACAATATAAAAACTTTGCTTTGTGTTTTTCAAAATACGCTGCTGTGCATATATTTCCTGCTACAAATTATGGCTCTGTTTCTGTGTATATACAAAAACAAATATCTCATAAAAATATCTCAGCTTGTTTAATGCCATTCAATTTACATTCAACCATAAAAATTCACCGCTTGAATTCATTTATGGTTTCATTAAATTTCTGCAGGCACCGCTTTGAAGTAGCATTGATGTCCAATTGACTTTCTGGCACTTTGATTTTTCATCCCGCACTGCTGTGCACAAACCTGTGTAATAAAACCAGTTTGCTGTCTTTTCTTTTATATTTACACTGCTGTGTAATACAAAATTCACTTCACGGATTTTTTAATATATGATGTGCATATATTAAAATAAAACACACAGCATTTAATAACTTTTTAAAACAGACTTATGTTTATTTAAAAACCAAATGCCGTATTAAAAATTTAACCGGCGATCATTTATAAAACATATATCATATGGGCTGTATAATATATGTGGGCCCCCAGCGGTTCCGAGGGGGTAAGATCATCCGCCCTCAAGACTTTCACGACCCCCGCGGAATCCTTTACAGCTGTATGATGTGGGCCCTGTCCGAGGGGGTATGCCCATCCGTTGGCATGTCTTGCCTGACCCCCGCGGACTGTCTTGCCGCCCTGTCTCATGGGCAGTTGGAATTAATTCCAACAAATAATAGTTTAATGCATGCAGTGTATTGGTTGGAGGTATGATTTCCTGGGAGGAGATCTCAGATCCTAGCCGCGGGGTGATATTCTGTCTTCATCCAACAGAAATGGCAGCTCCCTCATGAGCCTTCAAGCTCTGCGTATTTCTCGGCGGTGACACATGAGTTCGAGGTCCGCCACAACATATTTTGCATGCCCAGAACTAAAGATGTATGCCAAGGTGGAACGATTGACCACGACGGCAATGTATAACACTGAAAGATGCACAAAAGCGGGCAAGGGAAATGAATTCCCACAAAATCCTCTGCACAATCTTCACCTTCCCGTGGTCAACTCTGGCGGTTTTTGACAGCAAAAAAATTGAAAGTTTAGCCCCCAAGGAGAGCTGGCTTCTAAATAGACTCTGTCCACATTTTCTCTTAAATTAACTCAGTTTATTTCAAGTAGTCTTCCTCAACTCTTCTATAATTTTATTTATCAATTTCAAAGAAATTAACAAATAAATACATTAAAAAAACTTGGATTATAATCCTTCATATGTATATATAGGTTGTCAATGGTATTTTAAATTCCGTACATATAAATCATATGAAATGCATTTAAGTCATAACGTAGGTCCTCTTGGTATTATATCAACAACCTTATGAATCCGCAATACAAACCCAACACAATCATAAGTTCTAACTTGGGAAATTGATATATTAAGTTGGACTGCCAACTTCCTTAACCAACGATACCGCGAGGAATTATATTGACCCTCCTTTATACATTCTAACCTTACGATCAAGGTTATAACACGTCGGGCTTATATTAATAACCGATTACAATAAAACACTTTAATATGCTTTAGGCCCTGGGCCCACATATACAATTGACGGATTCAATTAAATACACACGTCCATACCTTAAGTTATATTCCGTGCACTTTTGAGTGTGATCCCCGTTCGATGGCCAGCCTCCAGATCGGACGGCATACGTCAATATCGCGCTGATCTCACAGTCGACAGTTAACACGCGATGAGGTGGTATGCCCCGTCGACGTGGCAACTTTTCACAAGATCGCTTGGCTTTTGAGTGGTTTCCTTTCCATACAAAAGCGGTGCGATCAAAACTGCTTCCGGCTTTGAACAGTAAGTGACCATAGGTTAAACCGGGGTTAACACCCTTCTTCCTATTCGTCCCGGTTCACTAACTCAGGTTCGACTCTTTCAAGCACACGATGTTACGCTTGGCACCAAGATTATAGTAACCACCTCAGGTTCTCACAGGGGTGCATATAAATAAGACACTCTCAGGAGACTCAATATGGACCACGCTCGACCATGGACAGAGAGACTTTCGGAAGTTCAACACATCAAATTATTCATAGAATTAACACAGAATCAGAGGTTCCAATACCTCGGAATTAAGCAATTGCACACACACAGAGACAGGGATATCAACAAACACCACTCTGATGATCAACAAAACATCGAAATATATTCAAGCAGAGAAAAAATGCTTAACACAAACAATCTTTACTATGGAAATCCCCCCCTTCCAATGTATTCGGGGTTACATTTTATACACCATCAAATGTCTCTTCGGTTCCTCTGTGAGGACCATTTCTACTCTAACAAAAGGCCTAATTACATTCATTCGAATAACTGAACATGACAGATGGACTGAACCTAAAACTATTCGACTTCTACTAACTCTAACTGATCTAAATGCAACCGACAGCTAAGGTATTGACACCTTGTTGTTACAAATTCGAATGATTTTGATCCCTCCTAGCCACAACATGTGGACAAAACTCCTACATTGCTGGCTAGTGTCAAATGCCCTTGCATCAGACTCCTGAGGGAAATTTTCCTTCATTGACTCCTGTCCATGAGTTCTTCCACTAATCTGCCTATTTTCTACAACATTCCTTCAGTCATCCAAGTGGTATCTTCTTCTGGCTGGTCCTTCCACTTGATTAATTACTAAAAGTACTCTTGTTCTCTGGTCTTCTTAAACACTCTTTTGTCCAATATCTTCTTTGGCTGCAGTGGTTGTGCTGGAGGTAGCTGCTTTGCCCACTCAATCTGTTCCTTGTCTGCTGGTCCTTCTTCTGCACCATCATCTTCATACTTGTACAAATCTGCAACATTAAAAATGGGAGATATTCCAACATCAAGAGGCAATTCAATCTCATAAGCATTAGCAGAAAACTTTCTAAGTATCTTGCATGGTGCAATATTTTTAAACTTCAGTTTGTTATACTGCTTCTTTGGGAATCTCTCCTTTCTCAAGTGTGCCAAAACCAGATCTCCTACTTCAAAATGGATTTCTCTTCTGCTCAAGTCTGCTCTACCTTTGTATTTGATGTTGCTGCCTTATAGCTGTTGTTTCACTTGTTCATGTATGGCTTGGATTTCTGAAGCAAGTTCCTCACCATCAGCACTCCTCAGCTCTGCCTTTCCCAGATTTCTTAACTCTGATATTCCTCTGGGGTGAATTCCATAAACAATATGGAATGAAATCTTCCCTGTACTTCTATTTGGTAAGTCAATATATGCATATTCTGCCTGGGGAAAAATATGATCCCACTGCTTGGTATGTTCTCATGCAAGACTTCTCAACAAATTTCTTGGACTTCTATTCACTACCTCAGTTTGTCCATCAGTCTGAGGATGATAAGCTGAGCTGAAACTTAGTTTGGTACCAAGTTTCTTCCACAGTGTCCTCCAAAAATGGCCCACAAATCTGGTGTCTCTGTCTGAAACAATACTCTTTGGCAACCCATGTAACCTAACAACTTCTCTGAAAAACAAGTTAGCAACATGGGTGGCATCACTAGTTTTATAACATGGAATAAAATGTGCCATTTTGGAAAATCTGTCCACTACAACAAAGACTCCATCATTCCCTCTTTGAGTCTTGGGCAATCCTAGAACAAAATCCATACTCACCATGTCCCAAGGCCTGTCTGGAATAGGCAAGGGAGTGTACAATCTTGCATTCTAGCTCCTTCCTTTGGCATATTGATAGATTTTTCAATTTTTCACAAACTTGTCCACTTATGCTCTCATCTTGGGCCAATAATAGAAGTGACTCAACTGCTCATAAGTTTTATCAGTACCAAAGTGCCTAGCAAGTCCACCACTATGCTTCTCCTTGATCAAATTTTCTCTCATGGAACATTTTGGTACACACAGTTGGTTTCTCCTAAATAGTAAGTCCTCCTACAAGAAATAATCCAGCCACTGGCTTCTATCTGTTAGAACAGGGTTACAACATGCTTCAAATGCTTCCTTAAAATCTGAATCTGTTTTATATAGTTCTTTGAGAAAATCAAATCCTACAACTTCAAAATTGGTTTCTTGAGCAAGCATGTGCCTCCTACTCAAAGCATCAGCTACTTTATTTGCTTGGCCACTTATATTTTTCAAAACAAAGTTAAAACTTTGGAGATATTCAACCCATTTGGCATGCTTATGATTTAACTTGGGCTACTGTACAATGTACTGCAAAGCATGATTGTCATAGTATAATACAAATTCTTTGGACATTAAATAATGCCTCCATTTTTTCAATGCCTGAACAACTGCATAGAATTCCTTCTCATAAGAGGAATACTTCATTCTGGTGTCATTTAGATTTCCACTGAAATAAGCTACAAGCCTATCATCCTGACTCAGCACAGCTCCAATGGCCTCTCCACTGGCATCACACTTCACTTGAAATGGTTTAGTAAAATCAGGTAGAATTAAAACGAGCTTTTCAGTTATCTTTTTCTTTAAAAGTTTAAAGTTTCTTTCTACTTCAGCATTCCATTTAAATGGTTGTTTGCTCTTTTTTACTGTCTCAATGATGGGTGCATTAATCTTACTGAAGTTTCTTATAAATTTCCTATAAAAATTAGCAAGTCCATGGAAACTTCTTACCTCAAAAACATTTTTGGGTGAAGGCCACTCCACAATTTCCTTAACCTATTCTGGGTCCATCTTCAATCCTTCTACAGAGACAACAAAGCCCAAATACACTAACTCTTCCTTCATGAATGAGAATTTCTTTAAGTTTATCAGCAGTTTCTCTTGGTGCGGCTTCTTCAAGACATAATTAAGATGCCTTAGATGTTCTTCTTTAGTTTTGCTGAAAACTAATATATCATCCAGATACACTATCATGAATTTACCAATAAATTCTTTCAACACTTCATTCATAAGTCTCATAAAAGTGCTAGGTGCATTTGACAATCCAAAAGGCATTACCATCCATTCATACAGTCCTTCATTCGTTTTAAAGGTAGTTTTCCACTCATCACCCTCTTTTATTCCAATCTGATGATATCCACTTTTTAAATCTAACTTTGAAAAGTATTTAGCACCACTCAAACAATCCATTAAATCCTCAACTCTGGGCAAAGGGAATCTTTACCTAATTGTTATCTTATTGATTTCTCTGGAATAGGAAACAGAGCTTGATTTTCTGGATCCACAACAACATCCTCAATAAGAAACATTTCCTTTAGTGATTAAAGACCAGTCAGATTTGGATGATGAAGACCATCTCACAAATTATCTTTCAATAGCACAACGGATTGTTAAAAATCATGTTCCCTCACCCGAAATTAACGAGATTTTGTAGCCACCGTGCAAGCTTCTGTGTGAAAAAGAGAAATATAAGGAACACTTATATCACTTGACTACCATGGGTAATGAGGAAAAACAATACGTTCCCTTGTTGTTCAAAGAGAATCCGTTTCAACACATTTAAGAAAAGCAACAGTTTGGAATGAGGTTTTCTTTCCTATTACAAATCATCTAGAAGATCTCATGTTGCATGTTTACCATGTTCCTTGGGTCACTATATTGCAGTCATCAGTAAAGGAAGAAGATGAGGTATGTATCAGGATGTTTGTTCACCATGGCAAGGTGAAGTTAAAAATTGGTTTGAGAATATTTCAGCTGCTATTATATCTTTCAATTGCTAGTACCAAGTTATGAGGTTGGACAGATTGGGTAAGAATATTCAGAAATAGGCCAAGTATATCTTGATCGAGTGGTTATCTATATTGAGAAACTATTCATCAAAAAGCCACCAGACCTTTTCAACATTTCTATTGCTGTTCTGGTTTAACAAGCTCCTTGCAAGGAAGATCAGGTTGAGAATTCCTATCAGATACCATTAGCAGGTTTGTTCCTAAGTTTCGTGAAAAAAAGTGGAAGAACAAAGTTATTAGAGCAATTTATTGCCTGGTTATGCTAGCATTATTGTATAACTTAGAATAGTAGCCATTCTAGCAGATTAGGGTAGGTAGGTGTGTAAATAAGATCAATTCTATGAGCATATTTCTAGTTTTAGTTTTAGATTACTTTGCAGTTTTCAGTTCAAGTGTTTTTCAGTTTCTAGTTTCAGCATAGTTCAAATTTCAGCATTCAAGATTTTTAGGGTGCGGTAGTGATTTTCGTTATAATAGATGGTCATGATTAGCTTAGTTGTAGTTCTAATTCAGGCTTAGATTATGCATTTGTGACTCCATGCACCTAATAAAGCATAGACATTCAGGTCTGTAGGTTCTCAACACACTTAGAGCAACACATTGTCCCAAGATGAAGCCAATGTTGGCTTTTGACCACACCCAACATGGAGAAGTGGTCCCTATAAGGCAATGACAGGGCAAAGGTGTGAATGCTTAAGGGGAAGGCCAAGAAATTCAAGTGTAGGTTAGGCAGAAAGCTCCGCAGTCAAAATAGAAAAGTGTCGCGATAAAGGTATTATGATCGAAAGTTGTGTTAATTTTCACATCCCACAAACTATTACATATACTATATATTACATATAATATGTGTAGTATCATTTAACGCTCTTAAACCCTTACCGCAGTCGTACTTTGCTTCCTGCAAGCCATAACATTCGCCGTTTGTTTCTTATCAACAAATATCATCGCTTGCGAAATGCGACGTGTCGACAGTCCCACTTCTGTTCCGCGTCATCCATCCTCGCTCACCACACATCACTCCCCATAATATATACCTCTTACCTTCCAATGCTCACAACTAACCTTGTGATCTATGATCTGCGATATGCGGGCGCCCCCCACCTATGTCCTACCGTGTCACATCCTCTGGCCATTATGTTTCGCACATTTCACATTATAACCATTAGCCTTCGCTACTCATTTGCAAATCTTTCGATTTTTGATCTGCAGGCGATCCCACCTCCATCATGCCACATCACTCATCCCCCGCTCACTACACATCGCTTGCCACAGATCTTAACTCTTACCTTCTCCATAGGTCTCCATAGCCTTTGTTCCGCTCTTTTTAACTTGTTAATGAGCCCTGCTGACTTCACTATCGCTTCCACCATCCTCTCCTCATATCTGCTCCATATCATGCATCCAACAGCCCACAGTGATTTTGTACCCCCAAATCCAATACCAAAAACCATCCATACCCCCCTCCAAGATCCGGTCTCTGGTTTTTGCAAGTTAAAGAAAATCATGAGTTTTTGGTGGAACTACATAGCTATGTTTATTCAGTTGGTCCAAGAAATCCCTACTAAAGAGTGAGGCACACGCAACACAACTGGTCATTCCACAATGTCAAGTGGAAACCATGAGAATTAGAGACTGGAGGCTTTCCAAAGTAGATGTTCAATCAAGTGGTGGAAACCAGACAAGCTACCTGTTCAAATAAACTCCTCACTATTCCTATGGAAGATCCTAGGATTTGGCCTACGTGGCCCATAATTTTGTTTCTTTTTACTTTTAGAGAGTGATATTTGGCTGGTGAAATCCTGATTTCACCTGATTCTATTCTGATTTTTTGTTACACGAGTTATTTATTGATGCACACTCTGCTTGTTTTTTAGGATATGTTAGTTTTCACATGCGTATTCTGATCATGAAAGAATATTCGATCGTAAACCCTGAAGGAGAACTCACAATGTAGTGAGTTTTAAGATGAAAGAAAGGTTTTGAATTTTGGGGAAGCTGACTGTAGTTCTGTATAATTGTGCTCCATGTGCTCCGAGATACATATTTGGGAGAGTTGTTTTGAACATAATATGATACATCATTTTTTATTTGGATTCTAGATGGGGGAATGAGAAGTATGTATCTATTTCTATTTGTTTATCAGTAATCTCCTATTAATTTGTAATCATCTTTCAATGTTATGCTACTTGGATTATTTGTGTAATGTATTTTCCAGTAGTATGCATCTTTATTCATGAATTTGTTTATGTATAACGCTCATGTATCCAATTTTCTTCTCTTCCTTAATTCGCCCTCGACAAATCTCTAGTGTTAGTCATATTCCACTTACATTTGTTTCCTGTGAGTTCACTACAAACAAATTCTTAAGGATATTAGCTTGTCTTTTGCAGGTTCCTCCTTCGTTCTTCCTCAACACCTATACATAATTTGAAAGCCTCTGCTCATTATTTCATACTTGGCCCATTTGAAATCCATCCATCCATTCATCCTCTTGAGCCCTTTTGTAGTATAGGGTAATTCATAGGATCAGACTCAAAGATATTCTCCATTAATCAACCACCAAAACCATTACTTCTCTTAATTCATAAATTCTCTCACGGGCATCCATATACTTGTCTAAATTTAACCTCTGACTTTAAGATGTCCTAGGCACTGGTCTTTTGCAACTCAAGGCTATCTCTAGGGGCTATAATAGAACCAATGAAAAAAATGGAAAAAAAATATTTAAGTGCTTACCTGAGGAGGATTTCTCTGAGGGTTTGAGGATTTGTGGAGCCAATTCCATGAGTGGTGACAGAGAAAGTGACCAAAAGCCTCATTGGGAAAATTTGGTGGTTACCAAAAACAATAGAAACAATGCAGGACCATCAGATTGACTACCTAGAAGATCCACGGAAGAGAATGCACTAGGTTTCATGCCTAGGTTTGGGAGGAACCTGAGGTCGTCAAGTCAGACATGACACAAATGGATACTAGTTGTCACCAAGGTTTCCATACGGGGCCCTTAATATGAATGTATCGTATTTATATTTCAAGGTCATTGAATATAAAATTTAACAACCTTAGGCCTATAACCTATAGGCTAAGCCTTTAATCAAATGATGTAAAATTAGATGTAGAGTGGTGGTTTAATTAATTTAAACTAGAAGCATATCCTTTCTGTGTCCATCTTAAGTTTTACATGTAAAGTAAGTTTTATTTTATTTTATGTTATATTAGTTTTTGTAGTAGTGCATGTTACGATTGCTATCACAGCAAAGGTTACAACATTGTGATGTGTTGGATGCTTAGGTATTAATAACACATGAAAATTTTCACACAGAGGAAGATAGAGGAATCATGAGCGTAGAATTCAAAGAGGAGGAGAAAGTTTTACACTATCGCTGAGACCAGCTACAAGAACTAGTGTTGCATCAGGAGAAAATGTCAATCTGAAATTTTCAAACCCAGAAATTTTAGTGGAATTAGCGGAAAGAGATTTTTCCATTTGTATCATCCAATAATTGTTCATTTATGTAATGTAAAGGAGGTTTCCCCCTCGAAGTGGATTATTTATAAGGTGTTGATCTCTCTTTTCTTCTATTTTTGGAGCTTGTTTCATAAAACAATACCCCGATGGAGTGACTTCAGAAACAAAAACATTGCTCCAATTCCAAAGAAGCCTAGAGAGTACCTCAACGGAGTATCTTGCTTCACCTCTCTATGCAGGAATACTTTCCCTTCTTTCGCCCTTTATTTCATTTTTCATTTTTTCATTTGTTCAAATAACTATGCATAGTCGCTTATTTATTCCATGGGGTGGAAGAGGGATCCCAACTTATTGAGAGTAGAAGTGGTTTTTCCTTTAGAGAAGTATGTTTATGTACACCTCTGTCATACTTGTTAAGGTTCTCTTCCCGTCCTTACTTTACCATACTAGAGTGACAAGTATTAACCGACTATATAAGAACTAGTTAGAGTACTTGGTAGAACCAGTTAAAACCCAAACATCATGATTTCCCCATGAATCTCTATGATAAATAATGTATTTTATGAGAATGATTAACCAAAATAACGCATGATTCACACAAAGAGAAGGAATAAACAAAAAACCAGGTGTTAGTAGAAGAACACATTTCCTCTTGGATTTCATGATGCTTTCCTTAGAGGCCAAACATGACATCATGCAGAAGATACTTAGGACTGAAAAACAAATAAATAAAGGAAATAAAAAAAATGGAAACAAACAAATGAAAGAAAATCAAAGAAAACAATACTCCTACTCCTAACCTAAGCAGAAAGTAGGCCGGGTGACGTGAAGTGATATTTCCAATGTATCCACCGGCACATTAGTAAGCCTATGTGGGAGAGGAATACATGTCAAGAGATATATACATACATAGCAATAAAAAAAAATATAAGACATTAAAAACCAAAATTTTTGACGTTTGAATGTGCACGCAGAAAAAAAAATGTTGAAAAGCACACAAATAACATTTTGTGGACGTATGATCAGGTTGTGAAACATCGCGAGTCGAATACTTGAAAAAAAAACTTTAAAACCATAAAAATGAGAAATCCTAAATAAATAAATAGATTTTCATTTCGCGACAATGTTTTCCAAGTAGGAATTCGCCAATGATTGAGTGTTAGGATTGTGGAAAACAGATGGAGGATGCAAAAATTGTAAAACAAAATAATTTTCAATACATATCATAGAGTGACGGGGATACTCAAAAGATTCAACACTCTTCTGATGGGAGGTGGAACTGACCTAAAGGCTACGATAACCTGACATAACCATGAGCTTGGGTTGAAGTGCCTTGACAGGTTGAGGAAGATCCAAATCATCGGAAGGTAGATCATCAAAGATTAGTTGTTTTGCGAAATCAATGACAGGAAGAACAAAATATTGACCAGTTGAGTCAATTAAAATGTCACGAAAAACAAGATTATAAAGTTTAGGATTGTAAATAGAGGTATCCTCATGATATGATGAATTGTATAAAGGGGAAGATGAGAAACGACAAATTTCAGCCTCTCCACATTTAAATGAAAAACATGCATTCCAAAAATTCTGCAAATGATTGAAGGTATTAATAGAACTTAAATTTCACACGATTAAACAAAAATGACATAATCATGGACAATGTTAGTAAAATGTGGGAGAGCTTTGGAAGGAATAGATTCATCCTTTATCACATATTCTTGTTTGATAATGGACTCTGCTACATAGTCATCACAATTTGGCTTCATAACAAAAAAACCATCCAACACCTGATCCTCATTAACATTAAACGAAAGGTTTCAAATAGAATAACACTAAAAATTGCAACTCGTAGGATCAAAGGGAGAAAAGGGTGGAGGATGAGGAGAAAACACTTTAACACACTTATCATGCTTCTTGTCCAAAATTTCATAGGGATCTTGAATATGTGGCTCGATAGGAGATGGTGGTTCTTGAAAAAATTCCTTGCAAATATTTCCTACGACATCCTATAATAGTAAAGTTGTTATATGAAAAGAAGATGTGGGGTTGCCTAGAGAAACACCCTCGTTGATCGCATATTTAGAAGCTTTATGTGTGAGTTTTGCTCGATGTGATTTAAGAGACCGTAAATCATGCAGAGTAAGTGAAATATCAACAAGATACAAAAATATTGTGGTCAAGAAATCCCAATAAACTTCACCTTCTTTAAATTCAAAAAATAGATGCAAGAAATGATGAATAAAATGTAGTGATTCATCAGGTGTTTTTCACGATTGTAAAATTCTCTTGCACAAAATCTTATCATCAAAGTCGTCAAAAGTGAAATTTTTTTTTTGTGACAACATGTTTGAAAGAGTGGATATAGGCATCGGTCCATGTGTAACACCATTTCCTTATGCGCCCTTCGAACGTGAGAAAAAACAACCAGCAAACAACATCCTCAAGCAGGATGTCGCGCTCTATGAAAAATTGAAGAAAATGATCAGTGTGCTCAAGTATGGTTGTTTCACCCTAAACATTAAAGTTAAATAGTGACAAGTCCTCAATGATATTCGCCTACACCTGAGATTTAAATTTTCTAGAAATAAATGTTTTGTGTATGATTTGGGAAGAATTCATAAAAAATGAGTGTGAAAATTTGAAACACACATGAAGGGCTCAACTTGTCATCTAGCCCTCCTTCTAGTGCCAAAAATGTTGATGGTGTTGGACCCGCCAATATTCAGGTGATCTCCCCTGCATGAATTCGCAACTAGAACTTTAACAAGACCAAAAGTTATCCTTGATAAAAAATGGAAATATTTGCAACAAATTTTAATATCCACGCTTAATTGTAACCTCCATAGAGTGCACTATTAAAAATAGATAAAAATAGTAAAGTGCATAATGATATTCACCAATATGTATTATGGGATCATGTATTCAGCTACTCTCTACAAAAAATAGAATTGACAACTAGTCCCACTACTTTATAAAACAAAACCAAATTTGATATAAAAATAACTTGACATAAATATTTCTAGCAAAATTTGACACATATTTATGATAGAGTACAAAATTTATTTTGGGCAGACACATTTAAATTTAAACTCTTTGACTTTTACAAACTTAAAAACAATTTAGCTAGTAAAAGTTAAAAATCATAGAACTATGAATAATAGCCATAAAATAGTAAAGTTACCTTATATGACAAATGGTCTTGATAGCTTCTGCCCAATAATTTGTAAAACCTAATGAAATTTAATTTACTAATAAATTTACACACTCTTTTCTCACAATATTATAAAGAAAATCTTATAGAGTATTATAGAGAAAAGAAAAGCTTGCAGAATATCGCTGAGTATTATAAAGAAAATCTGGAAACACTAAAAACTTGCAGTATTTCCAAATTCAAATAAGAAACTAGAAAGATTGAATCAGTTTAGAAGCTTGGAGAATTGTGCAACTTTTGTATCTCTACACTAATTCTATTGCCCAATCTCAACTTAAAAATAACAATTTATCTAAGGCAATATAAGCTCGGAGAAAACTCCAACTTATTAAATGAAAATTTCAAAGATAAAAACCCACAAATCTCACCATTTTATTTATCATTTCAAACATCATTTTCTGTCTCACTATACTAGCTATTTCAAATATATGTAGTCTTATTTCCCTAGAAATCACCACTTCTCACTATTTGCATCTGAAACACGCTACAAATATGAAATTGCCATCCATATTTTTCATCATCCCAATGTCTATCCTTTGATTAATAGAAAACAAAGTTGCATAAGAAACATCAAATCTAGAGACATGATTTTCATACACTTTCAATATAAAACAAATGCATTTATGTGAAACCGAAAACCAAGTGCATTTATGTGCAAAACATATTATGAAAAACCACCTCTAAAACCAACAATACTATTATGCCATTAATTTACATTTGAAAGTAATATCAGTATACGTTGGTCCCAGATATCATAACCTTCACACACACACAACCATCTTCGCACAAATTCGTCTGCACAACTACTTCCACACTTCATAACACCCTTATTTATTGA